>CM067845.1:714478034-714910489 GCA_034509565.1 Triticum monococcum
GTAATTTCTCCTTTACACAATTAAAAATATTCAACTAGCTAGTTATTAATTGTACTAATCAATATTGTCTCATTTTATTGCATGCATTCTACAGGTGTGGGGAGGGATACGAGGAGGAGGAGGCAAATGTTATCGAGAACGTCTGCAAGCGCGTACTACAGAACTTACGGCACGAGGCTCGGGTGCAGGTTGTTCGAGACTACTTCGCCTTGCGTGGTATCAAGAAGCCCAAGCCGGCGTGCCGCGAGAAGTTCCTGAGTAAGGAGAAGTACATGAAGGTAATTCTTAAGGCCTTGTACTTACTTCCTTCATTTAGTAATTCATAGCCGTAGCGCTCAAGTTTCTATTTGCTAACTTAGGCGCCTCCGAGATGGTGTGCAGATCAGATGGATTGTTGGGAGGTGTTGGTCAATGAGTGGTGCTCAAAAGAATGGCTAACCGTCCACAACGCGGCCAAGGACAAACGTGCCCAAATGGAAGGTGTGCCACACCATCAAGGCAGCTCCAACTTATATCAGTTCGGGCGGAAATGGGTATGTGGTTTGCTTCATGATTCATGCAATTCATTCATCATGCTAGCTTGAGCCCTTTAATTACTAATTTACGTTGTTTCTCTCTTTCAGGCATGTTACAATAAGGCGGATAAGGTGCCAGAGGTGTACGACCTCTATGCCATGGCCCATACTGCCTCTTACAAGAAAGTCAAGGCATTCTCTCCGTCTGACCTCGATGATGAAGGAAATATTCCCTAGAGGCAATAATAAAGTTATTATTTATTTCCTTATTTCATGATAAATGTTTATTATTCATGCTAGAATTTTATTAACCGGAAACATAATACATGTGTGAATACATAGACAAACAGAGTGTCACTAGTATGCCTCTACTTAACTAGTTCGTTGATCAAAGATGGTTATGTTTCCTAACCATAGACATGAGTTGCATTTGATTAACGGGATCACATCATTAGGAGAATGAAGTGATTGACTTGACCCATTCCGTTAGCTTAGCACCCAATCGTTTAGTATGTTGCTATTGCTTTCTTCATGACTTATACATGTTCCTATGACTATGAGATTATGCAACTCCCGTTTGCCGGAGGAACACTTTGTGTGCTACCAAACGTCACAACGTAACCGGGTGCTTATAAAGGAGCTCTGCAGGTGTCTCCAAAGGTACATGTTGGGTTGGCGTATTTCGAGATTAGGATTTGTCACTCCGATTGTCGGAGAGGTATCTCTGGGCCCACTCGGTAATGCACATGACTATAAGCCTTGCAAGCATTGCAACTAATGAGTTAGTTGTGGGATGATGTATTACAGAACGAGTAAAGAGACTTGCCGGTAACGAGATTGAACTAGGTATTGAGATACCGACTATCGAATCTCGGGCAAGTAACATACCGATGAAAAAGGGAACAACGTATGTTGTTGCGGTCTGACCGATAAAGATCTTCGTAGAATATGTGGGAGCCAATATGAGCATCCAGGTTCCGCTATTGGTTATTGACCGGAGACGTGTCTCAGTCATGTCTACATTGTTCTCGAACTCGTAGGGTCCGCACGCTTAAGGTTTCGATGACAGTTATATTATGAGTTTATGAGTTTTGATGTACCGAAGGAGTTTGGAGTCCCGGATGAGATTGGGGACATGACGAGGAGTCTCGAAATGGTCGAGACGTAAAGATTGATATATTGGACGACTATATTCGAACATCGGAAAGGTTCTGAGTGATTCGGGTATTTTCGGGGGTACCGGGGAGTTACGGGAATACGATGAAGAAGCAATGGGCCTCATGGGCCAAGTGGTGGAAGAGAGGAGGCAGGGCGCGCGGCCCCCCTAGCCCAAACCGAACTGGACTAGGGGGCCGGCCCCCCTTTCCTCCTTTTACTCCCTCTCCTTCCTTCTCCTTCTCCTTCCCTTCCTTCCCCTCTCCTATTTGGACTAGGAAAGAGGGGGGAATCCTGCTTGGAGTAGGATTGCCCCCCCCCCTGGGCGCGCCTCCTCCCCTTGGCTGCCTCTTCCCCCTTGCTCCTTTATATACGGGGGCAGGGGGGCACCCCATGACACACAAGTTGATCTTCATGATCGTTCTCTTAGCCGTGTGTGGTGCCCCCCTCCACCACACTCCTCTATAATATTGTAGCGGTGCTTAGGTGAAGCCCTGCGACGGTAGAACATCAAGATCGTCACCATGCCGTCGTGCTGACAGAACTCTTCCCCGACACTTTGCTGGATCAGAGTCCGGGGATCGTCATCAAGCTGAACGTGTGCTAGAACTCGGAGGTGCCGTAGTTTCGGTGCTTGATCGGTCGGGTCGCGAAGACGTACGACTACATCAACCGCGTTGTCATAACGCTTCTGCTTTCGGTCTACGAGGGTACATAGACAACACTCTTCCTTCTCGTTGCTATGCATCACCATGATCTTGCGTGTGCGTAGGATTTTTTTTTGAAATTATTACGTTCTCCAACAGTGGCATCCGAGCCTAGGTTTTATGTGTTGATGTTATATGCACGAGTAGAACACAAGTGAGTTGTGGGCGATATAAGTCATACTGCCTACCAGCATGTCATACTTTTGGTTTGGCGGTATTGTTGGATGAAGCGGCCCGGACCGACATTACGCGTACACTTACGCGAGACTGGTTCTACCGACGTGCTTTGCACACAGGTGGCTGGCGGGTGTCAGTTTCTCCAACTTTAGTTGAACCGAGTGTAACTACGCCCGGTCCTTGCGAAGGTTAAAACATCACCAACTTGACAAACTATCGTTGTGGTTATGATGCGTAGGTAAGATTGGTTCTTGCTTAAGCCCGTAGCAGCCACGTAAAACTTGCAACAAACAAAGTAGAGGACGTCTAACTTGTTTTTGCAGGGCATGTTGTGATGTGATATGGTCAAGACATGATGCTTAATTTTATTGTATGGGATGATCATGTTTTGTAACCGAGTTATCAGCAACTGGCAGGAGCCATACGGTTGTTGCTTTATTGTATGCAATGCAATCGCCCTATAATGCTTTACTTTATCACTAAGCGGTAGCGATAGTCATAGAAGCATAAGATTGGCAAGACGACAACGATGCTACGATGGATATCAAGGTGTCGCGCCGGTGATGATGGTGATCATGACGGTGCTTCGAAGATGGAGATGACAAGCACAAGATGATGATGGCCATATCATTTCACTTATATTGATTGCATGTGATGTTTATCTTTTATACATCTTATCTTGCTTTGATTGACGGTAGCATTATAAGATGATCCCTCACTAAATTATCATAGTAAAAGTGTTCTCCATGAGTATGCACCGTTGCGAAAGTTCTTCGTGCTGAGACACCACGTGATGATCGGGTGTGATAGGCTCTACGTTCAAATACAACGGGTGCAAAACAGTTGCACATGCGGAATACTCAGGTTAAACTTGACGAGCCTAGCATATACAGATATGGCCTCGAAACACAGATACCTAAAGGTCGAGCATGAATCATATAGTAGATATGATCAACATAGTGATGTTCACCGTTGAAACTACTCCATCTCACATGATGATCGGACATGGTTTAGTTGATATGGATCACGTGATCACTTGGAAGATTAGAGGGATGTCTATCTAAGTGGGAGTTCTTAAATAATATGATTAATTGAACTTAAATTTATCATGTACTTAGTCCTGGTAGTATTTTTCAAATTATGTGGTAGATCAATAGCTCGCGTTGTTGCTTCCCTGTGTTTATTTTGATATGTTCCTAGAGAAAATTGTGTTGAAAGATGTTAGTAGCAATGATGCGGATTGGATCCGTGATCTGAGGTTTATCCTCATTGCTGCACAGAAGAATTATGTCCTTGATGCACCGTTAGGTGATGGACCTATTGCAGGAGCAGATGCAGACATTATGAACGTTTGGCTAGCTCAATATGATGACTACTTGATAGTTTAGTGCACCATGCTTAGCGGCTTAGAATCGGGACTTCAAAGACGTTTTGAACGTCATGGACCATATGAGATGTTCCAGGAGTTGAAGTTAATATTTCAAGCAAATACCCGAGTTGAGAGATATGAAGTCTCCAACAAGTTCTATAGCTAAAAGATGGAGGAGAATCGCTCAACTAGTGAGCATGTGCTCAGATTGTCTGGGTACTACAATCGCTTGAATCAAGTGGGAGTTAATCTTCCAGATAAGATAGTGATTGACAGAATTCTCTAGTCACCATCACCAAGTTAGTAGAACTTTGTGATGAACTATAGTATGCAAGGGATGACGAAAACGACTCCCGAGCTTTTCATGATGATGAAATCGATGAAGGTAGAAATCAAGAAAGAGCATCAAGTGTTGATGGCTGACAAGATCACTAGTTTCAAGAAAAGGGCAAAGGGAAAAGGGGGAACTTCAAGAAGAACAACAAGCAAGTTGCTGCTCAAGTGAAGAAGCCCAAGTCTGGTCCTAAGCCTGAGACTAAGTGCTTCTACTGCAAAGGGACTGGTCACTGGAAGCGGAACTAGCCCAAGTGATTGGCGGATAAGAAGGATGGCAAAGTGAACATAAGTATATTTGATATACATGTTATTGATGTGTACATTACTAGTGTTTATAGCAACCCCTCAGTATTTGATACTAGTTCGGTTGCTAAGATTAGTAACTCGAAACGGGAGTTGCAGAATAAACAGAGACTAGTTAAGGGTGAAGTGACGATGTGTGTTGGAAGAGGTTCCAAGATTGATATGATCATCATCGCACACTCCCTATACTTTTGGGATTAGTGTTGAACCTAAATAAGTGTTATTTGGTGTTTTCGTTGAGCATGAATATGATTTGATCATGTTTATTGTAATACGGTTATTCATTTAAGTAAGAGAATAAATTGTTGTTCTGTTTACATGAATAAAACCTTATATGGTTACACACCCAATGAAAATGGTTCATTGGATCTCGATCGTAGTGATACACATATTCATGATATTGAAACCAAAAGATGCAAAGTTAATAATGATAGTGCAACATATTTGTGGCACTGCCGTTTAGGTCATATTGGTGTAAAGCGCATGAAGAAACTCCATGGTGATGGGATTTTGGAATCACTTGATTATGAATCACTTGGTGCTTGCGAACCATGCCGTATGGGCAAGATGACTAAAGACTCCGTTCTCCGGAACAATGGAGTGAGCAACTGACTTATTGGAAATAATACATACTGATGTATGTGATCCGGTGAGTGTTGAAGCTCGCGGCGGGTATCGTTATTTTCTGACCTTCACATATGATTTGAGCAGATATGGGTATATCTACTTGATGAAACACAAGTCTGAAACATTTGAAAAATTCAAAGAATTTCAGTGTGAAGTGGAGAATCATCGTAACAAGAAAATAAAAGTTTCTACGATATGATCGCAGAGGTGAAATATTTGAGTTGCAAGTTTGGCCTTCAATTAAAACAATGTGAAATAGTTTCAGTACTTACGCCACCTGGAACACCACAGTGTAATGGTGTGTTCGAACGTCATAACCGTACTTTATTGGATATAGTGCAATCTATGATGTTTCTTACCGATTTACCACTATAGTTTTGGGGTTATGCATTTGAGACAGCTGCATTCACGTAAAAAGGACACCATCTAAATCCGTTGAAACAACACTGTATGAACTGTGGTTTGGCAAGAAACCAAAATTGTCGTTTCTTAAAGTTTGGGGTTGCAATGCTTATAAGAAAAAGTTTCATCCTGATAAGCTCAAACCCAAATCGGAGAAATGTGTCTTCATAGGATACCCAAAGAAGACAGTTGGGTACACCTTCTATCACAGATCTGAAGGCAAGACATTCGTTGCTAAGAATGGATCCTTTCTAGAGAAGGAGTTTCTCACGAAAGAAGTGAGTGGGAGGAAAGTAGAACTTGATGAGGTAATTGTACCTTCTCCCTTATTGGAAAGTAGTTCATCACAGAAATCTGTTCCTGTGACTACTACACCAATTAGTGAGGAAGCCAATGTAGATGATCATGAAACTTCAGATCAAGTTACTACCGAATCTCGTAGGTAAACCAGAGTAAGATCCGCACCAGAGTGGTACGGTAATCTTGTTCCTCAAATCAGTCGGAATGTGGAAGCATACATGGATGATATTGTGGTCAAGTCATGGAAAGGTTCCGACCTACTGACTGACCTTGCTGAAACCTTTGCCAACCTCAGGAGGTATGATATCAAGATTAATCCATCAAAGTGCACATTCGGAGTTCCTGGCGGAAAGTTACTCGGTTTTCTCATTTCCGAACGAGGGATCGATGCCAACCCAGAGAAAGTTGGTACTATACTCCGAATGAAATGTCCTGTGCATGTGCATGATGTCCAGAAGCTTACTGGTTGCTTGGCCGCTATAAGTCGATTCATTTCTCGCCTCGGTGAAAAGGCATTGCCTCTTTACCGACTGATGAAGAAGTCAGACAAGTTCGAGTGGACTCCTAAAGCTGATGCAGCGTTTGCAGAGCTAAAAGCCCTGCTCTCCACCCAGCCGGTGCTTGTTGCTCCAATCAGCAAAGAGCCTTTACTGCTTTACATTGCAGCCACAGGACAAGTTGTCAGTACAGTACTTATGGTCGAGCGGGAAGAAGAAGGAAAGGCCTTTAAAGTTCAGCGCCCAGTATATTATGTTTCTGAAGTTTTGACTCCATCAAAGCAAAGATATCCCCATTATCAGAAGCTTGTATATGGGATTTACATGACCACGAAGAAGGTTGCACAGTACTTCTCTGACCATTCCATTACAGTCGTCAGTGACGCTCCATTGTCAGAGATTCTGCACAACAGAGATGGAACTGGTCGAGTGGAAAAATGGGCGATTGAACTTCTTCCCCTAGATATCAAGTTTGAGGCAAAGAAAGCCATCAAGTCCCAAGCAATAGCAGATTTCGTCGCCGAGTGGATTGAACAGCAACTGCCGACTCAAGTTCACTCGGAGCACTGGACCATGTTCTTTGATGGCTCTAAGATGTTGAATGGTTCCGGTGCTGGGGTAGTGTTAGTTTCCCCCCGAGGAGATAAGCTCAGAGATGTTCTCCAAATTCACTTTGATTCCTCCAATAACAAAGCAGAATATGAAGCACTTCTGTATGGGTTGCGGATGGCCATTTCACTCGGCGTCCGTCGCCTCATGGTCTATGGCGACTCGGATTTGGTGGTTAATCAAGTGATGAAGGAGTGGGACGTCAGAAGTCCGGCCATGACTGGTTACTGCAATACAGTGAGAAAGCTAGAGAAGAAATTCAAGGGGTTAGAGCTTCATCATATACCCCGACTAAAAAATCAAGTAGCTGATGATTTGGCAAAAATAGGTTCCAAGAGAGAAGCCATTCCCAGCAATGTGTTCTTGGAACACATCCACGCTCCATCAGTTCAAGAGGATCCTTTCACTGAAGAAGCCCCGCAGCCAAAAAGTGCCACGGATCCGACTGAAGTTGATTTTCCAGTGGTGGTCGACCTGATCATGGAAGTTTTGGTCATCACTCCCGATTGGACAGTGCCGTACATTGCATACATCTTAAGGAAAGAACTACCAGAGAACGAAGAAGAGGCTCGAGAGATCATCCATCAATCCAAAGCCTTTACTGTGATAAAAAGGACAGTTATACAGAGAAAGCGCGACTGGAGTCAGTTAGAAATGCATAACGCCAGAAGAAGGTCAAATAATTCTTGATGATATCCACTCGGGGACCTGTGGCCATCCTGTGTCCTCTCGGACCATTGTGGCTAAAGCATACCGAGCGGGATTTTACTGGCCAAGAGCAAATGAAATGGCAAAAGAGATAGTCGACAAATGCGAAGGGTGTCAGTTCTACTCCAATATGTCGCACAAGCCCGCGTCATCCCTGAAGACCATTCCACTCATCTGGCCCTTCGCTGTTTGGGGATTGGATATGGTTGGTCCACTGAGAACGGGCAGGAGTGGCTTCACTCATGTGCTAGTGGCAGTCGACAAGTTCACCAAATGGATTGAAGCTAAGCCTATCAAGAATCTTGATGCTTGCACTGCTATCAGTTTCATCAGAGAGTTGATATTCAGATACGGAGTTCCGCATAGCATCATCACTGATAATGGGTCAAACTTCGATTCTGACAAGTTCAGGGCCTTTTGCGCATCTCAAGGCACACGAGTCGACTACGCTTCAGTCGCTCACCCCCAGTCGAATGGACAAGCAGAAAGAGCAAACGACCTAATTCTCAAAGGATTGAAACCCCGACTGATGCGTGATCTCAAGCACGCAGCAGGCGCATGGGTCAACAAACTTCCATCAGTTCTTTGGGGATTGAGGACCACTCCTAATCGATCGACTAGACGAACTCCATTCTTTATGGTCTATGGAGCTGAAGCAGTTTTGCCGAGTGACTTGCTTCACAATGCACCTCGAGTCGAGCTATACTCCGAAGATGAAGCAGAACAAGCCCGACAGGACGCAGTCGACCTTCTGGAAGAGGAAAGAGAGATGGCCATGATCCGATCGACTATCTATCAGCAAGATTTGCGCCGATTCCATGCCAGAAATATGAAGAGTCGAGCCTTTCAAGAAGGAGACTTGGTCCTCCAAGTGGATCAACAGAAACCACCCAAGCTCGCTCCTACTTGGGAAGGCCCCTTCATCGTCACCAGAGTTCTCCACAACGGAGCATACCATCTTTGCACTGTCGGTTGCCAGATTGACGAGCCACGAGCTTGGAATGCGGAGCTGCTCCGCCCCTTTTATACTTGAATTCTCACTCTGATGAGATGTAACAAGAAATACTTCTGTAGTTTATTTATCAAAGTCAAGAGCGTTATAATTTTCCCAAGATTGTTATTGCTTTTGTTTGCGTGAGAAATCCCCCAGTGGGTGGCTTAGCTGTGAATCCGTTTCACCTAAGTTTGTAAAAAAAAATCCTACCGAGTGGTGAGCAAGTCTCTCAATCGGAGGCTTAGCTGCGAACCCGTTTCGCCTAAGTGTTTGAAAATCCTACCGAGTGGTGAGCCAGCCTCCCACTCGGGGGCTTAACTACAGTCCAGTACTCGCCTAAGTGTTTGAAAATCCTACCGAGTGGTGAGCCAGCCTCCCACTCGGCGGCTTAGCTGCAGTCCAGTACTCGCCTAAGTGTTTGAAAATCCTACCGAGTGGTGAGCCAGCCTCTCACTCGGAGGCTTAGTTGCAGTCCAGTACTCGCCTAAGTTTGAAAAATCCTACCGAGTGGAGAGCGACCCTCCCACTCGGGGGCTGAGCCGCAGTCCAGTACTCGCCTAAGTTTGAAAAATCCTACCGAGTGGAGAGTGACCCTCCCACTCGGGGGCTTAGCTGCAGTCCAGTACTCGCCTAAGTTTGAAAAATCCTACTGAGTGGAGAGCGACCCTCCCACTCGGGGCCTTAGCTGCAGTCCAGTACTCGCCTAAGTTTGAAAAATCCTGCCAAGTGGAGAGCGACCCTCCCACTCGGGGGCTTAGCTGCAGTCCAGTACTCGCCTAAGTTTGAAAAATCCTACCGAGTGGAGAGCGACCCTCCCACTCGGGGGCTTAGCTGTAGTCCAGTACTCGCCTAAGTTTGAAAAATCCTACCGAGTGGAGAGCGACCCTCCCACTCGGGGGCTTAGCTGCAGTCCAGTACTCGCCTAAGTTTGAAAAATCCTACCGAGTGGAGAGCGACCATCCCACTCAGGGGCTTAGCCGTAGTCCAGTACTCACTTAAGTATGAAACACATCCCGATCCGCAAGGACGACGGGGTGCAGGTCGACCGCTACCCTCTCCTTCGGAGCTTCGCCACAAGTACAACGTGCGCTCCATCCCGATCCGCAAGGATGACGAGGTGCAGGTCGACTACTACCTTCTCCTTCGGAGCTGCGCCGCAAATACAAAGGTTGTCTCGAGTGAAGAATAAGTTCCACTCAACAAAGAATTCATGAAGATATTCAACAATAAACCAAGTTCAGATAAATCCTAAAGGTCCTAGACCACAGATCAAAGTACTCGAGCATTCATCCCGAAAGAATTTAACGGTTACAAAATCCACTCGGCATTCCAAGGCAAATTTAAGGTGAAACATAGAAGTTTTACTCCTCAGGCGGAGGATTAGAGGGTGCGACAAACTGGTCCAAGTCAATCCCGCCAGCAATCCGAGTGGCAGCAGCAATGAAGGTCTCCATGAAAGACTGAAAGTTGTGCTTCCTGGTATTGGCAACTTGGATAGTAGCCAGCTTTTCCTCTCGCGCCTCCTTGCAGTGAACACGGACCAGGGACAGAGCGACGTCAGCACCACACCTGGCAGAAGACTTCTTCCATTCCTGTACTCGACCTAGAACTTCATTCAGTCGAACCATTAGAGACTCGAGATCATTTTGAAGTGTCGCTCCCGGCCAGAGTGTTGTGTCGATCCGCGACGCTACAACCTTCAGTCGAGCAAGGTAGTCGACCACACCAGCAATACGAGACTCCAGTCAGAGCACGTTCATAGCAGCTATATCCTTCACCGGAGAGTTAATGGGGTCCAAGCTTGTCTCTACTCGACTGGGCTCCTCCTCGAAGTTCTGGCAAAATTCTGTAACACAATTCAAAGACAAGTCAGTGGCTTTGCGTTGATGACAACAAGTCAGTCGGGTAGGAGAGATTACCTTCAAGCATGACGAATAACTTCTTGGCGAGCCCTCCCAGATAAGCCTCCAGATCGTTCCTCTTCCCTGCCAGTTCACTTGCCTTGTCACTTAGAGCTATCTTATCATTCTTCAGACGGCTGACCTCTTGGTTGGCCGTGTCGAGAGCAGCTTTCAGTTTGGAGTTCTCCTCTTCAAGGTTACCGACTGAAGCCAGTCTTTCTTCCGCAAGCTTCGTTTTGTCCGAAGCCGCCTTCTGCGCCTCGGCAAGGTCATGGTCCTTCTTCTTCAGAGCCTCCTCCATTTTATCTGCGAAATGACAGTGAGATCAGCATCAAGAATGGGCAGAAAGAAAAGACAGTCGTCAAATTCTCACCAGCCATACCTTTTGCTTCGTCTCTCGCCTTCTGCAAGTTCTCTTGGGCAAGCTTCAAATCAAGGTTGAGCTGGATCTGTTTGTTTCCAATTCAGTATAGCGAGCCACAAGCTCGCAGGATTTCTGCAAAGAATCAGTCGACAGTTATCAAAGGTGGGTTGCTTCCGAGCGACTAAGAGAAAAATCATGACGTTTCTAAGACTATAGCCGAATCAAAAATATTCGACAGTAGTCTCAGGGACTACACCCAGTGGGTGCACTCAGTATGCCCCCACTAGTTCGACCGAAAGAGACTAAGAGGTTATGATCTCATCATGATCTACAAAAAAGGGGGTTCTTCAGACCTTAGTCAACTGCCAGCAGTCGACCATGGTCTCGGGGACTACACCCAGTGGGTGCACTCAGCGTGCCCCCACTGGTTCCAAGATTCCATTCGACATGGCCTGACCAGACCGAGTGAAGAAGTTCGAGTGAAGCAACACAATGTAAAGACTATAGTCGACTGCCAGCAGTCCACCGTAGTCTCGGGGACTACACCCAGTGGGTGCACTCAGCGTGCCCCCACTAGTCCAAAAAATTCAATCGACGCACCCAGTGGGTGTACAGATGCAAAGATCTTCAGAAAGAGAGTCTTCAGATAGCATATCCTAACAGAACAAGCAGTGATCGACTAACCTGGACATTGCTTTGAAGAGCCGAACTAGCATCATAGGCCGCTTGGCTGGCTTCCCGGACCACCTTCACCTCCTCCATCATGATCCCCGCTTGGCGTATAGCCTCCCTAGCAGCACCCGCTTGGTCCTCTGGGACGTGGTGTGTAGCAAAAAGGGAGGGCGGGTCAGCAGTCGACGATGAGGGCCGAACACTCGTCAGTGGCACAGCGAAGGACACAGAAGTCCGAGTGGTATTGCTGAAGGAAATATGCCCTAGAGGCAATAATAAAGTAATTATTTATTTCCTTATATCATGATAAATGTTTATTATTCATGCTAGAATTGTATTAACCGGAAACATAATACTTGTGTGAATACATAGACAAACTAAACGTCACTAGTATGCCTCTACTTGACTAGCTCGTTAATCGAAGATGGTTATGTTTCCTAACCATAGACATGTGTTGTCATTTTATTAACGGGATCACATCATTAGGAGAATGATGTGATTGACATGACCCATTCCATTAGCTTAGCACCCGATCGTTTAGTATGTTGCTATTGCTTTCTTCATGACTTATACATGTTCCTATGACTATGAGATTATGCAACTCCCGTTTGCCGGAGGAACACTTTGTGTTCTACTAAATGTCACAACGGAACTGGGTGATTATAAAGGAGCTCTATAGGTGTCTCCAAAGGTACATGTTGGGTTGGCGTATTTCGAGATTAGGATTTGTCACTCCGATTGTCGGGGAGGTATCTATGGGCCCTCTCGGTAATGCACATCACATAAGCCTTGCAAGCATTGCAACTAATGAGTTAGTTGCGAGATGATGTATTACGAAGCGAGTAAAGAGACTTGCCGATAATGAGATTGAACTAGGTATTGAGATACCGACGATCGAATCTCGGGCAAGTAACATACCGATGACAAAGGGAACAACGTATGTTGTTATGCGGTCTGACCGATAAAGATCTTCGTAGAATATGTAGGAGCCAATATGAGCATCCAGGTTCCGCTATTGGTTATTGACTGGAGACGTGTCTCGGTCATGTCTACATTGTTCTCGAACCCGTAGGGTCCGCACGCTTAACGTTACGATGACAGTTTCATTATGAGTTTATATGTTTTGATGTACCGAAGTTTGTTCGGAGTCCCGGATGTGATCACGGACATGATGAGGAGTCTAGAAATGGTTGAGACATAAAGATTGATATATTGGACTGCTATATTTGGACACCGGAAGTGTTCCGGAGAAGTTTCGGATAAAACCGGAGTACCGGGGGGTTAATGGGCCTCATCGGCCCAAAGTGGAGCAGAGGAGGGGCGGCCAGGGCAAGCCGCGCACCCCCTCCCCCTCTAGTCCGAATTGGACAAGGAGGGGGGGCGGCGCCGCCCCTTTTCCTTCCTCTCCTCTCTCACTTCCTTCCCCCTCTCCTAGTTGGACAAGGAAAAGGAGGGAGTCCTAGTTCCGGTAGGAGTAGGACTCCTCCCTGGCGCGCCTCCTCCTGGCCGGCCTCCCCTCCCCCTTGCTCCTTTATATACGGGGGCAGGGGGCACCCCTAGACACACAAGTTGATCTCCGTGATCGTTCTCTTAGCCGTGTGCGGTGCCCCCCTCCACCATAATCCTCGATAATATTGTAGCGGTGCTTAGGCGAAGCCCTGCGATGGTAGAACATAAAGATCATCACCACACCGTCGTGCTAACGGAACTCTGCCCCGAGACTTTGCTGGATCGGAGTCCGGGGATCGTCATCGAGCTGAACGTGTGCTAAAACTCGGAGGTGCCGTAGTTTCGGTACTTGATCGGTCGGGTCGCGAATACGTATGACTACATCAACCGCGTTGTCATAAGGCTTCCGCTTTCGGTCTACGAGGGTACGTAGACAACACTCTCCCCTCTCGTTGCTATGCATCACCATGATCTTGCGTGTCGTAGGAAATTTTTTGAAATTACTACATTCCCCAACAGTGGTATCAGAGCCTAGGTTTTATGTGTTGAGGTTATTTGCACGAGTAGAACACAAGTGAGTTGTGGGCGATATAAGTCATAGTGCTTACGAGCATGTCATACTTTGGTTTGGCGGTATTTTTGGATGAAGCGGCCCGGACCGACATTACGCGTACGCTTATGCGAGACTAGTTCTACCGACGTGCTTTGCACACAGGTGGCTGGCGGGTGTCAGTTTCTCCAACTTTAGTTGAACCGAGTGTGGCTACGCCCGGTCCTTGCGAAGGTTAAAACAGCACCAACTTGGCAAACTATCGTTGTGGTTTTGATGCGTAGGTATGATTGGTTCTTGCTTAAGCCCGTAGCAGCCACGTAAAACTTGCAACAAACAAAGTAGAGGACGTCTAACTTATTTTTGCAGGGTATGTTGTGATGTGATATGGTCAAGACATGATGCTTAATTTTATTGTATGAGATGATCATATTTTGTAACCGAGTTATCGGCAACTGGCAGGAGCCATATGGTTGTCGCTTTATTGTATGCAATGCAATCGCCCTGTAATGCTTTACTTTATCACTAAACGGTAGCGATAGTCGTAGAAGCATAAGATTGGCGAGACGACAACGATGCTACAATGGAGATCAAGGTGTCGCGCCGGTGATGATGGTGATCATGACGGTGCTTCGCAGATGGAGATCACAAGCACAAGATGATGATGGCCATATCATATCACTTATATTGATTGCATGTGATGTTTATCCTTTATGTATCTTATCTTGCTTTGATTGACGGTAGCATTATAAGATGATCCCTCACTAAATTATCATAGTAAAAGTGTTCTCCCTGAGTATGCACCGTTGCGAAAGTTCTTCGTGCTGAGACACCACGTGATGATCGGGTGTGATAGGATCTATGTTCAAATACAACGGGTGCAAAACAGTTGCACACGCAGAATACTCAGGTTAAACTTGACGAGCCTAGCATATAACAGATATAGCCTCGGAACACGGAGACCGAAAGGTCGAGCGTGAATCATATAGTAGATATGATCGACATAGTGATGTTCACCATTGAAACTACTCCATCTCACGTGATGATCGGACATGGTTTAGTTGATATGGATCACGTGATCACTTAGAGGATTAGAGGGATGTCTATCTAAGTGGGAGTTCTTTAGTAATATGATTAATTGAACTTAAATTGATCATGAACTTAGTACCTGATAGTATCTTGCTTGTTTATGTTTGATTGTAGATAGATGGCCCGTGCTATTGTTCCGTTAAATTTTAATGCGTTCCTTGAGAAAGCAAAGTTGAAAGATGATGGTAGCAATTACACGGATTGGGTCCGTAACTTGAGGATTATCCTCATTGCTGCATAGAAGAATTACGACCTGGAAGCACCGCTGGGTGCCAGGCCTGCAGTTGATGCAACTGACGACGTTAAAAATGTTTGGCAGAGCAAAGATGATGACTACTCGATAGTTCAATGTGCCATGCTTTACGGCTTAGAATCGGGTCTTCAACGATGTTTTGAACGTCATGGAGCATATGAGATGTTCCAGGAGTTGAAGGTAATATTTCAAGCAAATGCCCGGATTGAGAGATATGAAGTCTCCAATAAGTTCTATAGCTGCAAGATGGAGGAGAACAGCTCTGTTAGTGAGCATATACTCAAAATGTCTGGGTATAATAATCACTTGATTCAATTGGGAGTTAATCTTCCAGATGATTGCATCATTGACAGAATTCTCCAATCACTTCCACCTAGCTACAAGAGCTTCGTGATGAACTATAATATGCAAGGGATGGATAAGACAATTCCTGAGCTCTTCGCAATGTTGAAAGCTGCGGAGGTAGAAATCAAGAAGGAGCATCAAGTGTTGATGGTCAACAAGACCACTAGTTTCAAGAAAAAGGGCAAAGGGAAGAAGAAGGGGAACTTCAAGAAGAACAGCAAGCAAGTTGCTGCTCAGGAGAAGAAACCCAAATCTGGACCTAAGCCTGAAACTGAGTGCTTCTACTGCAAGCAGATTGGTCACTGGAAGCGGAACGGTGCCACGTCATGCTCCTCCTCCAAGGCGTCCAAATTGTCCTGCCGATCGAGCTCGGCTTCTCTTTCTTCGTACATGCGCACTCGAGGTGAGTCATGAATTATGTCGCAGGGCAAAACTGCCTCTGCGCCGTACACCATGAAGAATGGTGTGTATCCGGTGGTGCGATTCGGCGTGGTCCGCAGCCCCCAGAGTACGGAGTCGAGCTCCTCTACCCAGTGCATATTAGATTCCTTAAGGAACCGCACTAATCTGGGTTTGATGCCGCTCATGATAAGACCATTTGCGCGTTCGACCTGGCCGTTAGTTTGTGGGTGATAGATGGAAGCATAATCGAGCTTGATGCCCATGTTGTTGCACTAGAGTTTTACCTCATCGGCCGTAAAGTTCGTGCCGTTATTAGTGATGATGCTGTGGGGGGACACCGTAACGGTGTACGACCCCGGATATGAAGTCTATCACCGGTACGGATTCAGCCGTCTTAACAGGCTTGGCTTCTATCCATTTGGTGAACTTATCCACCATGACCAGCAAGTATTTTTTCTTGTGGGTTCCGCCTTTAAGGGGTCCAACCATGTCAAGCCCCCAGATGGCGAAGGGCCAAGTGATGGGGATAGTTTGGAGGGCGGTGGGTGGCATATGGCTTTGGTTTGCAAAAAGCTGGCAACCGACGCATCGTTGGACTAAGTCCTGAGCGTCTACGCGGGCGGTCGGCCAATAAAAGCCTGTACGGAAAGCCTTGCTTACAAGGGACCGATCTGCAGCGTGATGACCACCGAGTCCGGCATGAATTTCAGCCAGAAGGTTCCGCCCTTCCTCTTCGGAGATGCACCTTTGAAGGACTCTGGTAATGCTTTTCTTATAAAGCTCTCCCTCATGGACTTTACAGGCTTTAGATCACCGCACTATGCAGGGTGCCTCATTTCGGTCCTCTGGGAGTTCCTGCCTAGTAAGGTAGGCTAGGAATGGTTCTGTCCACGGGGCGATGACGGCCATTATTACATGGGCTGGAGGTGTGATTTCATTGGCAAAGCCTCCAATTATGTCAGATTGTTCGGTGTCGGGCAGTGCGGTTGAGTCCGGGCTGTTATTGCCGAGTTCCCCTTCCCATACTACGGATGGCTTGAACAGCCTCTCCAAGAAGATGTTGGGGGGACTACATCGTGTTTAGCGCCGATGCGTGCCAGGACATCTGCCGCCTGATTGTTTTCCCGGGCTATATGATGAAATTTGAGCCCTTCGAACCGAGCTGACATTTTTAGGACGGCGTTGCAATAAGCTGACATTTTTGGATCCTTCGCATCGAAGTCTCCATTTATTTGGGATATTGCGAGGTTCAAATCCCCGCGCACCTCTAGGCGTTGAATGCCCATGGATACTGCCATCCGGAGACCATGTAAAAGGGCCTCATATTCGGCTGCATTGTTGGAGTCCATGTACATTATCTGGAGTACGTACTGAACTGTGTCTCCTGTGGGGGACGTCAAAACGACACCAGCCCCTAGACCAGCCAGCATTTTTGAGCCGTCGAAGTGCATGATCTAGTTTGAATATGTGCCGTACTCTTTAGGGAGTTCGGCCTCCGTCCATTCTGCGACGAAGTCGGCCAAAACCTGCGACTTAATAAGCTCGCCTGCGAATTTGTGTCCGTCCGTTTCTCGTTCAACGACGAGCACTGCGCTTACAACCTGATGGGTTGCTGCAATGTATAATAGCATTGGTTCGCCAATATTTGGCGCGACCAGGACTGGGCTTGTTGCCAATATGGCTTTTATTTCGTCGAGTCCGGTCGTGGCTGCATCCGTCCACTCGAAGTGTTCGGTGCGTCGAAGGAGGCGGTAAAGGGGTAGTGCCTTTTCTCCCAAGCGGGAGATGAAGCGGCTTAAAGCCGCCACGCATCCGGTTAACTTTTGTATTTGTTTGAGGTCCTTTGGGATATCCAATTGTGACAGAGCTCGGATCTTGGCTGGATTTGCTTCAATTCCTCTATCGGATACAATGAAGCCCAAGAGCTTTCCGGCTGGAACGCCGAAAACGCATTTTTCCGGGTTGAGCTTGATGTCGTATGTTCGGAGGTTATCGAATGTGAGCCTCAAGTCTTCTACTAGAGATTCGACATGTCTTGTTTTAACGACCACGTCATCTACGTATGCCTCCACTGTTTTGCCGATCTGGTTTGCCAGACATGTCTGAATCATGCGCTGATATGTTGCGCCGGTGTTTTTGAGCCCGAAGGGCATTGTGTTGAAGCAGAATGGGCCATATGATGTGATGAATGTCGTTGCGGCTTGGTCAGACTCTGCCATCTTGATTTGATGGTAGCCGTAATATGCGTTGAGGAAACACAATGAATCGTGTCCTGCGGTAGCATCGATAATTTGATCGATGCGGGGGAGGGGAAGGGATCCTTTGGGCAAGCCTTGTTAAGGTCTTTAAAATCAACGCACAGGCGCCAGGATTTGTCCTTCTTTGGTACCATCACCAGGTTTGCTAGCCAGTCCGGATGTTTTATATCTCTGATGAATCCGGCCTACAATAGCTTGGCTAGCTCCTCTCCCATGGCCTGTCTCTTAGGTTCGGAAAAACGCCGAAGAGCCTGTTTGACTGGCTTGAATCCTTTTAGGATATTTAAGCTGTGTTCGGCCAGCCTGCGTGGGATTCCTGGCATGTCTGAAGGGTGCCAGGCGAAAATGTCCCAGTTCTCCCGTAGGAATTCTCGCAGTGCGACGTCTACATCAGGGTTTAATTGTGCCCCGATGGAAGCTGTTTTATTGGGGTCCGTTGGATGGACCTGGAATTTGACTATTTCGTCCACTGGTTTAAAGGAGGTGAACTTGGATCTTTTGTCAAGTATCACATCGTCCCTATTCACCATGGAGCGCAGCGCAGTCAGCTCCTCAGCCGCTAGGGCTTCGGATAGTGCCTCGAGGGCCGGTGCGGCTGTCTTATTTTCGGCGCGGAGTGCTATGTCCGGATCACTAGCGAGAGTGATGATTCCGTTTGGCCCGGGCATCTTGAGCTTCATGTACCCATAATGGGGTATTGCTTGGAAGATTGTAAACGCTTCCCACCCTAGCAGAGCGTGGTATCCGCTACTGAACGGGGCCACTTGGAACGTGACCTCTTCGGAACTGTAATTATCCGGCGTGCCGAACACCACATCTAGTGTGATTTTTCCTGTACAGCGCGCTTCCCGACTGGGGATTCAGTCTATTTCCATTTTTTGAAGGGTTTCCTCATAAATGAGGTCCAATCCGCTGCCTCCAACCATGAGTACCTTGGTAAGGCGAAAGCCATCCACTATTGGACTGAGGACCAATGCGGCTGGTGCTCGGGCTGTTCGGATTTTAGGTTCATCACTGGCATTAAAAGTAATAGCCGTGTCACTCCATGGGTTTATTTTTGCTACTTGGTAGACTTCGACAAGGCTGCGGAGTGTTATTTTTTGCATATTATTTGATGCGAAAGTCTCAAAGACTGTTAATACCGTACCGATACCCTTGGGGTGGCTTTCTGTGGCATCCGGAATTAAAAGATCCTCGCCAATTTTGGCCACCTGCCGGAGTATCCAACATGCTCTAAGGCTGTGAGTTGGTGTGGTGCCCTCTGTACTGTGAATTTTACAGGGTCCATTAAGCCATCCTTCCAGTACGGTTCCATGCCCTGTAGAGGGTTTTTGTTTTTTGGTGTTTAACCCGGGTGTCTCGCGAAGATGCACCCTTTTATTTCAGACTGGGTTTGTATTCAGGGCCGGATTGTCCCAAAACTTTATTTCGGTTTTCCAGGCGCTTTCCATCGCACAGTACTTTCGTACTATGGACGCCAAGTCAGTGAAGCGTGTAATATCACGGCGACTTATGGCGTTGAGGATTCCCTTGTCCGTGCAATTATTGCAGAAGAATGAGATTGCGTATTCCTCGCGGCAGTCCTTGATCCTGTTCATAATCAGGAGGAATCTGGCCTAGTAATGATGTACTATTTCTTCGTGCTTTTGCCTAATTTGGGATAGATCGCGTATGTTCGGGTGGGTGGGTGGAATTAAATCCGAAACCTCACCCAATCTGAGACTCAGAGGCCAAGGAGTTTCCAAACTCGGGAGTTTGGATTCTTGGATGTTGTCCAATGAATCTAGCCCGTCGCCTGACTCTAAGTTCAGGTCTTGAGTGATGTCCTCCCCTCCGCGGGTATCCGGCTTGGAGGGATCGGGAATCTGGACGTAGCTAGTCCTTAAGATAGATAAAGGGTCGCCGCACTGTCCCTCTACCACGGCAACGTGATGGGTGACCTGGGGAGAGTTAGTCTCTCTCAGATCGGGTTTAGGCCCAATCTGGTCATAATCCATAGCGACTCCCAGGGCGGCGATGCGATCCAAGAGCTCGTTTATGGAGGAGAGCTCCATTGGATCTAACTGCTCGGCGAGTTCCGAGCTGACATGAAGATTGATTTTTATGACCCGAGAGGTCATCGTCGGCGCAGCAGCCGAACAGGCGGTCATAAGAAAACCGCCTAGCCGGAGAGTTTGGCCGACAGCCAAAGCTCCCTTAGCTACGGTGCCGTCTTTAAAGACGGGATGAGGCATCCTTCCTGATGGCGACGGCACAGAGGAACTCTCAATGAAAGCACCAATGTCGGTGTCAAAACCGGCGGATCTCAGGTAGGGGGTCCCGGACTATGCGTCTAGGCGGATGGTAACAGGAGACAAGGGACATGACGTTTTTACCCAGGTCCGGGCCCTCTCGATGGAGGTAAAACCCTACTCCTTCTTGATTAATATTGATGATATGGGTAGTACAAGAGTAGATCTACCACGAGATCAATGAGGCTAAACCCTAGAAGCTAGCCTATGGTATGATTGTTGTTCGTCCTACGGACTAAAACCCTCCGGTTTATATAGACATCGGAGAGGGTTAGGGTTACACAAAGTCAGTTACAATGGTAGGAGATCTACATATCCGTATCGCCAAGCTTGCCTTCCACGCCAAGGAAAGTCCCTTCCGGACACGGGACGAAGTCTTCAATCTTGTATCTTCATAGTCCAGGAGTCCGACCAAAGGTTATAGTCCGGCTATCCAGACACCCCCTAATCCAGGACTCCCTCAGCTACTTTGCTGCATCATCCTCTCCTCTTCGGGGAGAACCAACGCAGTGCTCAAGAGGTAGCAATGGCAAACGTGGCAAGTTGCAATGGGTGTCACACTCCGATGGAGTGCCGTCTCAAACTGAAGAAAGAAGACATCGGAGAGCCATTTGACGCCACCCTATATCGCAAAGTGATTGGAAGCCTGCGTTATCTTGTGAACACACGGCCTGACATAACACACTCAGTGGGCATGGTCAGTTGTTTCATGGAGAAACCTAGCACACACCATTGGGCGGTAGTCAAACAAATTCTGAGGTACATCAAAGGCAGCATGCACCATGGATGCAGCTACAAGAGAGGTCATGACAGTGCCAAGTTGCTTGGGTTCAGTGATAGCGATCACGCCGGTGACACCGGCGATCGCAAGAGCACCTCTAGACACGTCTTCTTTCTTAGTAAGAACTTGATCAGTTGGAGTTCTCAGAAGCAGAAAATTATTGCCCTTTCTTCTTGTGAGGCGGAGTATGTAGCCATAGCTGCTGCGACATGCCAGGGGCTGTGGCTAAGCCGGCTGCTAGAAGATATGACAGGGGTCTCACCAGCAAAATTCAGACTGTTGGTGGACAATAAATCAGCCATTGCTTTGAGCAAGAACCCAGTCCATCATGATAGAAGCAAACATATAGATGTGAAGTTCCATTTTGTGAGAGATTGCATGGAGAAGGCACAAGTGGAGATCGATCATGTGGGGACTAAAGACCAACTAGCTGATGCATTGACCAAGGCACTCGGGCGTGTTCGTTTCATTGAGATGAGGCAGAGGCTTGGGGTGATCAGCACTGGTACTTGAGCTTAAGGGGGTGAAATGTAGGACCTAGCTAAGCTCATTAGTAGGTTTCATACTTTGGTCTTTTTCTGTTGAATAATGCATGCACGGTGATGTGACCTTGACATGCACGTAGCTAGGATCAGGGAGTGCACACCGCACGTTCCTGGTTTTTTCTTCTGCTTTGATTTGTTCTCCCGGTGGCTTTGCGCACGACTTGTGGCTCTGGGATGGCGCAGCATTTTGCGGATTGTGAAGCAACCAGCCGGGAGTTAGTTAGCAGGTTGTTAGCCCTTTGTAACTATAGATATACACATGGAAGAAATAACAGAAAGAGTCGCGTAGGTTCAGGCGACGCAAACTACTGTCTCTCGTTCGTTTTCGCTTCTCTCTCTCTCGATCGTCTTCTCAGCATCTTCCGGCAACGACACTTGTTAGAGAAGAGGTTTGTACAAATCTGGATATTCTAACTGAGGCATTAACAGATAAATACCTGGGGCTCCCCACCATGGTAGGGGTGGATAGGAGTGATTGTTTTCAGCATCTTATTGATAGAATTTGCCAGAGAATTAAAGGTTGGAAGGAAAAAGTGCTCTCAATGAAGGGAAAAGAGATATTGTTGAAGGCAGTAGCTCAAGCAATTCCCTCTTATGCTATGTCGGTTTTTAAACTTCCAAAGAACATATGCAAGGCAATTATAGATGAGATTGCAGGTTTTTGGTGGGGGGACAGTGAGGACAAGAAGAAGATGCATTGGTTTGCATGGTGGAAGTTATGCATTTCGAAGAGTAAGGGTAGCTTGGGGTTTAGAGACCTTCACAGTTTTAATCTTGCTTTATTAGCAAAACAGTGTTGGCGTTTACTCCATAATCCCAAATCTTTGTGTGCATGAGTTCTAGGTGCAAAGTACTACCCTGATGGCAATATACTCATGGCTGGCCCGAAGAAGGGTTCTTCGTTTACTTGGCAAAGCATTATATCCGGTATACAAACATTTAAGAGAGGATGTATTTGGCGTGTGGGTACGGGATCACAGATCAACATCTAGAATGATCCTTGGATTCCCTCTAGTGAAACAAGGAAAATTATAACTCCAAGGGGAGTAACTATGTTGAGCAAGGTTGAAGAATTAATTGATCCATATACTGGGTAGTGGGATGAGAGGTTGATCCGGGCTGTCTTTTGGCCAGTTGATGTCCATCAGATCTTACAAATACCTCTCCGGGTGCAGGTGATGGAAGATTTCGTATCATGGCATCATAACCGATCAGGAGTCTTTACTGTACGATCGGCCTACTATGTACAATTGCAACACCAATATGGTCGTATAGAAAGTCAAAATTCAGCGCAAGGAATTCGGACGAGTCATATTTGGAAGCGTGTATGGGAACTCCAAATTCCTGGAAAAGTGAAGCACTTTGTGTGAAAGGTAATCAGGGGAGTCCTACCTTACTATGGTACTCTAGCAAGCCGCCATATACCAGTCACGGGACAATGCCCGATATGCCATACAGGTTTTGAGGATGCACAACATTGTTTATTTACATGTGAAAGAGCGATGAATATCTGGAAAGAGCTGGGACTTGATGAAGAAGTGCAGAAGGCTGTAGCGGAAGACGGGTCAGGCTCGGTCACATTGGCTACTCTTGTAGAGCGACACGACACTAAAACACCTTGTTTGTGGCCGAGTTAACCACGGTGGGAAG
Source organism: Triticum monococcum (assembly GCA_034509565.1). Taxonomy (NCBI): domain Eukaryota; kingdom Viridiplantae; phylum Streptophyta; class Magnoliopsida; order Poales; family Poaceae; genus Triticum; species Triticum monococcum. The sequence continues at coordinate 714,501,284 of CM067845.1, forward strand.
CTGGTACATCTGGTGGCAACGACGACAAATTGTCAAGGGCGAGACAGTCCGGCAACCGCACCAAACTGCTATAGCAATACGGGTTCTAGCGACAAATTTTACTCGCTCACTAGCACCTAATCAGCCGGTGGTGAAGCATGATCATATGTGGCATAAGCCACTGAGAGGAACGGTTAAGGTTAATGTTGATCATCATTTAGTGCATAAAATATGTTGGCATGAACAGGAGCAGTGGCACGAGATGAACATGGTGAGTTTATTGCTGCTGCAGCCTGGTTCCGCATGTGCTGTCAGTGGACGCGGCAGAGATGATTGCTATTCGGAATGGTTTCTATTTAGTAGCCAAGATTGGTTGCAATAGACTACACATTGAGTCTGATAGCTTAAATGCAGTTGATGCTCTCAATTCCGAAGCTTTCCTTGGGCATGAATCAACTATTCTCCTGGAGATAAAAGAGATGGGGCTGGATTATGCAAAGTATGAAGTAAGTAAATGCCCTCCTGAAGCAAATGGTGTAGCTGATTGCATAGCTAAACCATCTCTAGCAAATAGATCTTCAGAGTTCTGGGAAGATTCTATCCCAGATTTTATTTCTCATCTTATTGTAAACGATCTCGCTATTATTTGATAATAAAGTTTTTGCCTTGTCAAAAAAAAAGAGAGCTGAGGGGAAGGCAACATGCTGACACTAGCCCATCGCTGGACACTGAAGCAAGTCCTCGCCCGCTGTAGCACCACTTCCCCAGCCCATCGTGGTACTGCGTCGGTATGGAGATCGGGGATGAGGCGAGAGTGACCAAGGTTGATGCCATCATACATCAGTCCAACATGGAGAATGGATGCAATTTGTGGCGCGTGCTGGAGCTAAGCGAGAGCAACATCGAGCCCATAATCTTTTTTCCTTCTCTCTTCTAATATTTTGCTTGTGCCGACACTACAGAACATACTAGTCGCGCGCACAAAAAGGTCATTAGTTTCAGGCATGGCTATGAGGGACGCCGTCCACTGACTTCTCGCCATTGCTAACAGGTTATCAGTGGCGGGCATGCCTCCGCCGGAAGCCCTTAGTCGCACTGCTGTTGGGCAATGGATGATGTCGGTAACCTCGAGGGCTTGCCGTCCAGCCTCATCTGCCTCGACGTAGGGCAAAGCTGCGGTGGCCAACACATGAATTCCGGCTAGCCTCATCTGCTTCCACTTCCATGACTGCTTTGTTCAGGGTTGTGATGACTCAATTTTGCTAGAGAACGACCTCCCGGCGACTGAGACCGAGAAATAGGTCCCCACCAATGATAGGTCCACGTGCAGGTTCGAGGTGGTCGACGACATAAAGCACGCGCTCGAGAATGGGTGCCCTCGCATCATGTCCTGCACTGACATCCTCGCCCTCGCCTTCGTGATCTTCGTCGACCTGGATGGGGAGCCACGCTGGAGTGTGTTGTTGGGCTGCCGTGATGGCACGACCACCAATGTGGAGAGCGTGAACAATCTCCTGAGCCCCTTCGACTATCTCGAGACGCTCCACGAGAAATTTAGAACTTAGGTTCGAACACTCGCCGCCCTCCAAGGAGCCTACACCTTTGGGTGGGCGCAGTGCTAGTTCATGTAGCGGAACTACAACGTCGGGCTGGACGAGGAGAAGCTGGTAACCTCGAGGCAGAAACCCCCGACATGTTCGATAACAAGAACTATGGCAACCTCTTGCGCGGTCGCGCCCCACTCCCTTTGAACCAGGTAATTTTATCGGATCTCATCGCCACCGCGACTATCGCGCCGATCGTTCAGAGGCTCAATGATATCCAGAAAGACCTATTGAAGAATTTCACGGCCTCGTTGGTCAAAATGGGCAACATAAAGTCCGCTGACCGGAAGGGCTAGGAGATTAGGAACAACTACCGTAGGGTGAACAGAAAATCCTATTGAAGAATAAGGATGATGTTATTGAGTTGTGAACGCATTGTCCTTGTACATCATTGTTTAATTATTTTAGTTGTAAAGTATTCACTTATTCTTTTCTTTGGAAGCAGATATAAATGTTCTTTTCTCTTCTCTATACGTGACTATGTGAACCCATTATAAACATATTCAAATCACTTTACCATCATTTTGATAGACATGCAGTTCATGGTGTATTGCATGTTTGGGAAAAATCACTAATTAAGGGGCACCTCTTACAAATGGGTACAAATGTTACCCATGTCTTTTGATGGTGAAAAATAGTGCACCGCCACTTGTAGCATTCACAGAGTTTCGGTGAGCTTTTCTTACCCTGCACGCATGAGGAAGGGTGGCTAGCTATTTGTGCTTTTTTCGTAGATGTGTTTTCTCAAAACGATTTATCTCTGGAACCATGAGCCGAAAGCACGAACCATTTTCACGAAGTAGCCTTGTGCTTCCCTTTTTAACTGGTCTTTACTCTGGATGCTACGGAACACAATACAACCAAGTACCACAAAAATTGAAAAATAAAAAAACGCTAGGAAACCCCCACAAGAATTGTTGATGTGGATAGAGCACCTAGTGCGTCAACACGGCAATCCGACCCATGGGTTCGACCGCCCATGGGCATCCGACCCGAATGGATAGGGTATGGGTCGTCGACCTCACCCATGGGTCTTACCCATGGGGAACCCGATTAGTCATGGGTAGGATATGGGTTCAAGTATATGCCCGTGGGTTACCCGATGGGTCACCCGATTAGTATTAATAATTAAATATTTGATTTATTCTTCATTATATCTGCTGTTTTTAATCTAATCTAAATCTAAATACACTAATACAACATCTCACTAGCAAAGGTCATTAAAAACGAGGCACAACTAGCTGGATACGGGAGCAAATCAATCACTAGGCCTCTTCTCACTTGGTATGGCCCAATTATAGCTTTCTCCTGGCCCATGCAAGCAAAATCGATGGATGCAGGTTGCAGTACACAGCGGCGTACATATGCATTAGTACCACCTCGCCTACGGGACGGCATGGGAAGGGGAGGTCTGCCTATGAAGGAGAGACTGCTGGATCGGTAGCTCGTCCGCTCCTTGCAATCTGGCAATAGCAAATTGTACGTCGACTAAATAAAAAAATTAAGTATTGTCAGACCCGATGGATTCGGGCGTGGGTTTAAGTTTAGACCCATGCGCAGGGTCGTGGGTGTGGGAGAGACCCGATAGTCTGATCGGGCATGGGTCTGGTAAAGGTTCACCCGACCAAACCCACTCACCACTGGAGCGCTCCGACACTCAGGGAATGACCCCCCCCCCCCCCCCCCCCCCCAAACACCAAAGTGAGTAACTTGTATGGTCAGTGGAGGAACTTATATCAAATAGAATTGGTGCTTGGACACGAGGAAGGAAACATATTGGCTACGACGGAACCACGTTAACTGACTTCGTAGTGGAGATCGTAATATGAGATTCTTTCATAATTTTGCATGTACAAGAAGGGAAGGAAACGAAACTCAATTAAAAAACTCCAGAATGATAATAGAGTGGGGCTGGAAGGTAATACTGAGCTTAGTGTTTTAATTTCGGCCCATTTTAGTAATCTATTTAGTAGCGACGTTATTGAATCAGATATAGAGGTCATCAATAAAGTTAAACTGCTTACGGCTTATACGAATGATACCCAAAGAATTGGTCCCTCATTGGTGAAGATCCGGTAATGGGAGTGCTTGAGGCAGTGAACACTAGAATTATTCTAAAAGGTTGGAACAATACTTCAGTTGTTCCGATTCCTAAAACTGAAGTGCTTATAGACTCATCTCCAAAATATTAGCTGCAAGACTGATGATCATTTTGCGAGATATCATTAACGACACTAATAAAGAATGTGGTGACATGCAATTGTCCAAAATTGAAGGGTGGAAAAATCGGGTCAAGAGGCTGACTAAGAGCATCTCCAATAGAAGATGAAAATTTGGAGATGTAAAAATTTACATCTTCAAAAAGTGTTTTTTGCATCTCCAAAAAAGTGCCAACTCCAACAGATGATGCAAGACGGAGATGTAAAAGAGACACTCCAACAAATGATGCAAATGGAAATGTAAAATTATACTTCAACTATTACTCAAGCAGCGACGGGTGGCGGCGGTGCGGGGCCGCGGGCGACGATGCGGTGCTGCGGGCGGGGCGGCTATGCGGGGCTGTGGCCGGATCGAGCGGCGATAGCAGTGCGGGGCGCTCGATGGCGGCGGCGGTGGAATCGAGTGGCCGTGGTGCGGGGATGTGGCCGGTGATGCGGGCAGGGCGGCGATGGTGCGGTGATGCGGGCGGGGAAGCGGCGACGGTGGAATCGAGTGGCGGCTAAACACCTGATTCGTGGCGGCCGGCGGTCAAAACCGGCGGGGTGCCGAAGGGTCGGGCAGGCGACGGCGGCGAATTTGGGAAAATTCATCCGGCGGCGAAGTTGGGCGGGCGGCGAGTGGTCCGCGCGAAAGTGGAGTGAACGGCAGTTGGCGGTTGAAGCGCGACTGGCAAATAGACCTCATCCTCTCCATGCTCCAGCTTCCATTGCACACTGGTAGCCTCTTCTTTCTTCCTCTTATCTCTATTTTACTTTGCGTTTACTCTGTTGTGCTTGATAACGTGATACTTGCATTGAACATCAATGAATGGCACTATGGCAACAAGGAGTAGCATCAGTAGGTCTGCTCGATCACAATTGCAAACTTCTTTGTTATTTTGTACTGTTAAGCAATGAATCTTTTGGATGACTTTGGTAATTTCAGAATCTGCAGTGCCATATTTAGTTTTACTTTGTTTACAATCTGTGTGTGTGTGTGTGTGAGTGTGATGTTTACCACGGTTTCCTTTTGTTATCCAGATTGGAATTGGCCTGAAGAATGATGTAGAATTAATAGTTGACTGTTCTATTTGTTTGTAATACCAGTTCCACATATATATGTCGTTGGTCTAGCTATTAGAGTAATGGTGGCATACTCTTGTATTTTATTTCTATTTGCAATGCTGCCCATTGGATGGCAGTGATGCATTATCCAATTTTGGTATATTTAATGTCAACATATTTTTATTTATAATGCCATTTTTCTAGAATCTTGGTTGAACATAGAAATAAGACACCGGTAGAATTTTATCATATTTCCAATTTTGAATGCATATATAAAGAAGACTTATTTGTTCACATAACTCTCAAATGTTTGGGTTATTCAATCGGTTTCAAGTAAGTATGTACAGTAATTGTGTTGCTTGCACTGTGCTTGGGGTTCAGATATTTTGTTGTTGTGCCCCTCCAGAGTTATTTATCCATGTTGTTGACTGCCTCTATTATGATTGTTCTTTAACAAATGGTCACATTCCACAGGAAGAAGAAACCTTAGTACTATGAAGTTTCCGCCAAGAGCAACTACGACTTTAAGAAGCCCTTCCTTTACCTTGCATGGAAGCTGCTTCGGTAATTGTCTCCCTCCCACATTGCTTTATTTTTCCTGACCTCACATCGTATATGCCTCATAGGCTTTTATATTGATTATTGTTTAATGTCTTCAACAGTGACAATGATGCCAACATTCATTTCATTGAACCAGAGGCCCTTAATCACACATCTCACACCAGCTGGTTCAAGGTGGTGGTTAGGGTTTGGTGCCAGGGTCATTGCCGGGTGCATGGTTGTTGTTCCTTTGGAATTGGACAACCTACCTCGTGGGTATCCATCTCAGGTGCTCTTCTCCGCCGTCCACTCGATGTACTTCATGCCCTGCAGTTAGCAATCTTTCTATCTTTTTAGGAGTATTGATGTGTTATTTTCTTCGAAATGGATGATTTGTTTATGCTTGTTTGACAATCTTCTTTGAAATGTATGACTGACTGCTTATTAGATTGGATTATACATATTTTATTCTATGCTTTGAGCTGTATGAGTGCCTCGCTAAAATAAAGGAGATGGACCTACTGTGGTCTTGAGTGATTATTGTTGGGTTAAGAGTGTGTGTTATGTTTTTCCTCCCGTTGCAAAGCACGGACTCTTTTTTGCTATATTGCTAAAATAGTAATTAATTACAAATATACAAAGGCTGTTGAAGATGCTCTTATCACACCTCCAGCATCACGTTTTGGATCCAGTTCAGAATACAAGAGAAGGAACTATGGTCTGATGATGATGAGGGCAAGACACAACCAGAGGTCGGGGGAGCATTATATTTTCCCAAAAGAAGGAGATGGTGATTGGCTCACGGATAAACCTTAATTAACTGCTGCAAATCATTGTTTTGAGCAAAGCGTTGCAATTAATGGGAGAAGGTAAGAAAACGCATCCAGAGGAGCTTCTCGCACTCTGCAGCCTGCATCTGCAAGAAGATTCTATGTTAGACAAAAGATGCGCACAGACCGACCCTTGTGCCAAAAGATGCTATGTTAGTAGCGTTAAATCTATTGTTCCGAAAGATTTCTTTATTAATCTATTAACATCAAAGTGTAAGGCTACCAAAAAGATAGTGTTAGAGAAACTACTAACAAGGATGAAAGACGAGTACATCAAGGTCTTTGGTTACGAGCTAGAACTAGTAAGAAGCAATCCCGGGAGTACAATTCTTGTTGGCTTGAACCCTGAGAACAGAGGGCAAAGTGTTTTCCAAAGGTTACACGTGTGTACAACGCTATGAAATATGGAAAAATATATTTCATCATGTAATAAAGTATCCATTCAAATTTTTTTGGGTCTTCCTTTTACTTTTTTCATTTCAATTTTTTAAAATTGAACATATCTTAATTCCCTCTCAATTTTAAATATATGTTCATTTACTCAAATGCAAGAGCATTCTTTTAAATTCGTGAATATTATATGAAATCTATTAAAAACTTTTCAAATTTATTATGTTTTAAAACAATCATTAATTTCTTCCAAAAGCATGAACATTTTTCATATTCATGAATATTTTTAGCAATTTTGTTTTTTCAAAACAAATCATGCACATTTTTGTAAATTGCCAACATGCCTTTGGAATATTAAAATATTATAAAACTTTCGTACTTTTTTATTTCGAGAGTATGTTTTAAGTAAAATAATTATATAAATAAAAAAACAAAAACAACGTTATTTATTAGACCGCTTGTTGTAGGCTTTCTACTCGTCACTGACTAAGGGAAACAGTAGACCTTTCGACCGGGTGAGCGAAGCCTTACTGGGCCTATGCTGAGCTAGTGTCATCAGGAGCGGTAGCTACTTTTTTTTCCTCACATTTTATTTATTTAAAAATGTTCTAAAATAGAATCTTGTTTCATCTTGTATGTGTCCAAAACTATTATTATTTTACTTATTGTAAAACTATTACATTATGTAAATTTTCTAAAATATCTATTGGTTTTTATCGGTTAGTCTTTTTTTGTTTTTTCATTTACTTTTTTGTATCAACTTTTTAAAAAAAAATTATATGTTTTCATTTCCTATCTGCATTTTATTTCAAAATTCATTAAAAAATCAAATTTGTGATCGTTTTTTCGAATACATGAACGATTAAAAAAATTTCATTTTTAAAATTTTTGATTTTATTTCAAATGCATGAACATTTTCAAATTCATGAATATATTTTCCCAATTCATGAATTTTGCGGGTTTAGAATATATTCTGAAACTACCGACATTCTGTTGAATTTTCAAAATGTCATGAATTTTCTTCTTTCATGAACATTTTTGAAATATAATGATTTTCTAAATCTGTTAAAAAATATTAAACCGGTAATTACTGGCTTTTAACTGGCTAGTGATCCAGATGATTGAGGGAAGCGCTAGACCTTCGAAGCGACTGAGCGAAGCATTAGTGGGTCACTGCCGAGCTAGTGTGTGCATGAGCGCCATCTCTGATTTCTTGTGCCTGGACACGTTGAAGAGGAGCTCTCATATGCCGCCTAAGGTGAGCGACACGCCCACCTCGCTACAGGGACAGATTTTGTGCCAGGCCCACAAAACACGCCTAGCTGGGCTACACTTTCTTTTATATCGCCTATAGGATACGTGGTAGGTAGGCTTCCTTTTTTTTCAATTTTTTTCCTAATATATATGTTTTTGGCAAATATTGTTATTTTACTTACTATGAAAACATTTCTTAATGTATAAAAAACGTTCAAAAATATCTATTCAGATTTTTTCGGGTTTCCTTTATTTTTTCTTTTCATTTTTAGAACTTTTTCGAGTTCGGTAGCTTTTCAAAATCCATGTACATTTTTCCAAATTCATGAAAACCTTTTCAAACTCAAGAATATTTTTCAAACCCATCAGTATATTTTCGAATCCATGAACACTTCTTTCACATGCATGATTTTTTAAATTTGTGAAGAATTTTCAAACTTGCCAACAATATTATAGTTCAGGAACATCTTAAAATTTCATGAACGTTTTTATTTTCTGTTTTTCTCAATATAAGAATTTTCTAAATCTAACAAAACATAAAATCCACTTTTTATTTAACTAGTAGTTGTTGGCTTTTTACCGGCTACTGAGCCAGGTGAGCAATAGAAGTACTAGACCTTCCGAGCGACTGTGGGAAGCCTTACGGGGCCACGACCGAGCTACTGAGAGCACGAGCATCGGCTTTCGTTTCTGGCGACTGCACACAAGGTGGCGCCTGCACACAAGGAAGAGGAGCTCACATATTGCCTGTAGCGAGCGTCATACCTAGCAGTGGGCATTTGGGAAACCGAACCCGAATCAAATAGATATAACTGAATTTTTGGTTATTTCTAGTTTTTGGTCTTCGGTACGGGTTTTATTTTCTGTTAATTCGGTCTTCGGGTTAGGGTTCGGGTTTTTAGAGTTCAAACCAGAATAAACAAAACAAACCGATAAAACCACTCACCCACGAACCCGCCGCTCTCTCTCCTCACCCCACGTGACGCCCCTGGTCCCCACCACCTCTCTCTCCTAAACCCACGTCCCCACCAGGCCACCACCTATCTCTCCCCGTCCCCCACAATTTTTGGATCGGAGCAAAGCTCCTCTCTCCCCCACGCGCCATGGGCAACGCTGCAGCCTGCAGCGGAGGCGATCTCCCCCCTGACCTTAGTGCTCCTCTTTCCCCTGCCCCTCAGACAAGATTCCTGCTTCTGACCTGGACCTCACTGTCTCGTACCACCATATCTCTCCAGCCACTGCCGTCCCCTCCTCTCAAGAGCTCGACCATGCCATGCCGTCCACTGCTCGTCGCCTCATCTGATCCGACGGCGAGCCCCGGATTCGAGGAAGACGACGACCTACGACCTCATCCACGTGGTTCCCTCCCGCACGTGGTCGCCTGAATCCTAATGCAGAGGACATAGGGTCTTCTCCCACCCCGTATTTTTGGGGATGTCTACTTCCTCACGGTTAGCCACTTGGATGAAAGAAACTCATGGGTGTTTGATTTTTTTGACGCGTGCATTTTTTTGGGATGTGAAGGGGTAGAAACTCATATGTGGCCGTACATTTGTTTTGTAAATTTTTTGAACTTGCTTGCTCCTCCACCGTGTGGCTCTAGCCATTCAAGATGTATGTGCTTCACGTGTTGTGTTGGTTTTCAATTATGCTTTTCCTTTTTACGCCGTTCTAGCATGCAGCAGGCCAGGTTGTGTCACAGAAAATATATGTATGTGTTCGCATGCTAGAGGAACCACGTATAATGGTTAAGAAATGAGAGCAAACCGGTGGTCAGGACTACGTACGTACGTTCAGATGCAAGGTAACAAAGGTACGTTGTCAAATCAGCTACTGCATGCATGCGGACGAATGGGAACACGCCGCTTGGGTGGACGAGCGACCAATTGCAACTGCCCGAAGCGGTGATCAGGGGATTTGCACTTAGATCCAATGACAAGACGACAAGGTGCATGCAGTCGAGACGGAACACGACGTCTGCGTACGTGACTGGCCAATAATCACTCGCCGAAGCGGTGCTCTGGGGATGCGTGGTTGGGGCCAATGGCAACATGACAAGGAGGTATGGGTGGTCCGGCAATTGGTTCAGCGACATCGAATTGTTGCGGTAATTTAAAATTGGTCAGGACACCCAGGCCGGTCTAGCTTGCCGCTTACTCAGTTCTTAGAGATGTTCCAGAGATTGGCACCGCTTGCATGGTCTACTCTGGACGCGTCTATGTTTTTCTTTTTGTAAGCGGCGCCGCTTATATGGGTCATTCTACACCTGCCGCTGTTCTACACTTTGTGTTTGGTTTTGTTTCCGACTCTCCATCCCTCTATACACTATAAGTAGGTGTCCCCTGGCAAGAGAGCTATGGCGAGTTATGGCCTTGGACTAGAACATCCCCAAGGTGGAGGCCATTGTCAACACTGGCCCAGAGTGGATCTTTTCACTGTTGGACCCCTTGGATGAGACGGCGAGACTGGTGGTGCTCATGACCATGTGGAGAGTATGGCATGTCCGAAATGAGATCACACACGACAAGGCGCCGCCCACTGCCGAAGCCTCTTGACGCTTTTTGCAAGGATACATCAACTCACTCGTGTGCATACAACATCCTGATGGTAACCTAGAGAAAGGGAAGATGGTGGTCCTGCCTTCACCACCATGCACTCCAGAAAGTACGACATCCAAGGTGCGCGCACGCTAGGTACCGCCCTAGCCGGGCTGGTCTAAGTTGAATACGGGTGGGAGCTACATAGTGGCCATGGGTGTGGCGTGTGACGCCCCCGATTTGACCATACACTAATCATACACGCAAACGTGTACGATCAAGATCAGGGACTCACGGGAAGATATCACAACACAACTCTACAAATAAAAATAAGTCATACAAGCATCATATTACAAGCCAGGGGCCTCGAGGGCTCGAATACAAGAGCTCGATCATAGACGAGTCAGCGGAAGCAACAATATCTGAGTACAGACATAAGTTAAACAAGTTTGCCTTAAGAAGGCTAGCACAAACTGGGATATAGATCGAAAGAGGCGCAGGCCTCCTGCCTGGGATCCTCCTAACTACTCCTGGTCATCGTCAACGGGCAGCACGTAGTAGTAGGCACCTCCCGTGTAGTAGGAGTCGTCCTCGACGGTGGCATCTGGCTCCTGGGCTCCAACATCTGGTTGCGACAACCAGGTAGAAGGGATAGGGGGAAAAGAGGGAGAAAGCAACCGTGAGTACTCATCCAAAGTACTCACAAGCAAGGAGCTACACTACATATGTATGCAATGGTATCAACTGGAATAAGGCTATTATATGTGGACTGAACTGCAGAAAGCCGGAATAAGAGCGGGATAGCTAGTCCTTTCGAAGACTACGCTTCTGGCAGCCTCCGTCTTGCAGCATGTAGAAGAGAGTAAACTGAAGTCCTCCAAGTAGCATCGCATAGCATAACCCTAACCAATGATCCTCCCCTCGTCGCCCTGTGCGAGAGCGATCACTGGTTGTATCTGGCACTAGGAAGGGTGTGTTTTATTAAGTATCCGGTTCTAGTTGTCATAAGGTCAAGGTACAACTCCAAGTCGTCCTGTTACCGAAGATCATGGCTATTCGAATAGATTAACTTCCCTGCAGGGGTGCACCACATTCCCCAACACACTCGATCCCATTTGGCCGGACACACTTTCCTGGGTCATGCCCGGCCTCGGAAGATCAACACGTCGCAGCCCCACCTAGGCACAACAGAGAGGTCAGCACGCGGGTCTAAACCTAAGCGCACAGGGGTCTGGGCCCATCGCCCTTAGCACACCTGCACGTTGCGTACGCGGCCGGAAGCAGACCTAGCCTAGTGGCGTTCCAGTCCAATCCGGCGCGCGCCACTCAGTCGCTGACGTCACGAAGGCTTCGGCTGATACCACGACGCCGGGATACCCATAACTACTCCCGCGTAGATGGTTAGTGCGTATAGACCAAATGGCCAGACTCAGATCAAATACCAAGATCTCGTTTAACGTGTTAAGTATCTGCGAACGTCGACCAGGGCTAGGCCCACCTCTCTCCTAGGTGGTCTCGACCTGCCCTGTCGCTCCGCCACAAAGTAACAGTCGGGGGCCGTCAGGAACCCAGGCCCACCTCTACCGGGATGGAGCCACCTGCCCCTTCAGCCCCCATCTCCGAAGAGTATCATAAGTAAGGTAACTGTGTAAAGTATATAGTATATGCCCGTGATCACCTCCCGAAGTGATCACGGCCCAGTAGTATAGCATGGCAGACGGACAAGAGTGTAGGGCCACTGATGGAACACTAGCATCCTATACTAAGCAGTAGGATAGCAGGTAAAGGTAACAACAGTAGTAGCAAGGACAGGCTATGCAGCAGTATAGGATTAACTAAAAGCAGTAACATGCTACACTACTCTAATGCAAGCAGTATAGAGAAGAGTAGGCGATATCTGGTGATCAAGGAGGGGGGGGGCTTGCCTGGTTGCTCTGGCAAGAGAGAGGGGTCGTCAACTCCGTAGTCGACCGGGGCATCAGCGGCGTCGGTCTCGTGGTCTACCGGAAAGAAGTAACGGAGGAGGAACACAATAAATAATAGAGCAATCAAATCATAACATGACAAACGTGGTGCTAGAGGTGATCTAACGCAGGGATAGGTGATACCGGCGAAGGGGGGAAACATCCGGGAAAGTATTCCTGGTGTTTCGCATTTTCGGACAGATGAACCGGAGGGGGGAAAGTTGCGTGCTTGCTATGCTAGGGATGTGTAGCGGACGAACGGGCTGCGTATCCGGATTCGTCTCGTCGTTCTGAGCAACTTTCATGTACAAAGTTTTTCGATCCGAGCTACGGTTTATTTTATATTAATTTTAAAAGATTTAAATCATTTTTAGGATTTATTTAATTAATTTAATCAACATTATCTAGAATAGTGCCTGCTGACGTCAGCATGGCGTCAGCAGTCAACAGAGGCGTTGACTGGTCAGCTGACATGTGGGTCCCAGTTGTCATTGACTGTTTACTTAATTAGGACTTAGCTAATCTAATTACTGTTTAATTAACTAACTAGTTAATTAGGTTAATTACACAGGATTAATTAACTTAATTAATTCATTAACTAATTAGTTAATTAATTAATTAATTATTTTATTGTTTTTATTTTTGTTTCTTTTTCTGTAAACGTTCTGGGGGGCGTGGGCCCCATATGTCATAGGCTAGAGGTTAGTTAAACTAGTCAGGTAGGTTATTTAGCAGGTTAATTAACTTAATTAATTAATTACTTTTAATCCCTTTTTATTTTCTTTTTTGTTTCTTTTTCATTTCTTTTCATGGTGCGGGCCCGACGGGTCAGCGGCCATTGAGGCCAACCGGGGCGGGCGCTATCGGGCGCGGTCGCCGTCCGTGGGTGGCGAACACGGGCGGCGCGGTGCAGCACCGCGGTGCAGAGGCCGAGCCCAGGGGGCGTGCGGGCGCCGGGCGCCGTGCGGCGGAGGGCGCAGTGGGGCGCGGAGGCGAAGCAGGGGGTGCCCGCAGCGGTTCGGCAGAGGCGAGGCGGCGAGCAGGAAGCAGCGGGGCTGTAGAGGCGGGAGGCGCGAGCGGCAGGGACCATGCGGGAGGAGGCGTACGCGGGCCGGCAGCAGCGGACGGCGCCAGCGTGGGCGCACGGGGCGTAGGGCGTCGACAGTGGGGCCACGGGTGGCACGGGCTTGTGCCCGCGCAACGAGCACGCATCGGGCGTGGCCGGGTGCGGGGAGAGGACGAGAGGGAGCGTGGGGGCGCGGCCATGGGCGGGGCAAGACCAGCGCGGGTGCGCGGACACGTGCGCGCGCACGGCCAGGGCGCGTCCAGGGGCGCCGGGGCACGGCCGTCGACGCAGTGAGCGCGGGGCGAGGGAGAGAAAAGAGGCCGGGGCGAGGCGAAGCTCACATCGAGGAGCAGGGAATGGGGCATGTGCTCGGTGGAGGTCGGGGAGGGCCGTCGTGGAGGGGGACGAGGACGGCGTCGTCGTGGAGGAGCAGGCCGGCGAGGTGGTCCGGCGAGGGGGTTCCGGGCGGCGGTGGCCTCCTCTGGATCCCGACCCATACCGGGAGAGAGGAGGGGGGGGGGGGGCGACGCGGGGTCGAGGCGATGGGGTGCCCGGCGACTGGGCTGGGGCGCTGGCGTCGCGAGGTGGGGGGGGGGGAGCGGGCTCGTCCCCGATCCAGATCGGATCGGGAAGGGGGGAGGAGAGGCGTGGGGAGTGGGGGTGACGGGGTGGATGGGTTAGGGTTTTCCCCCTGGTGGGGGGTTATGGAGGGGAGGGGTTGGGCCGGTCGGTTGTCTGAATGGGCCAGCCTGTTGGGTCGGCTGGCCCGGGGGGGGGGGTCCTTTTCCCTTTTTTGTTTTCTCTTTTGTATTTTCTTCCTTTTATTTATTTTTTCTGTTTTTAAATCATTTTAAATTACTTAGGCATTTTATAAAAATGGGTTGGTTGCACCATAATTACCTTTGTAATATTTAGTACAAACTAAACATTTTTATTTTAATGTTTGAAAAACTTTTATTGTTTGACTTAAATTCAAATTCAAATTTGGATCGGTTCTGAACTAACGCGAGATTATCAACAATAATCGAGGTGACGTGGCAACATTACCAGAGGGTTACTGTAGCTTGATTACCCGGGCGTCACAATTCTCCTCAACTACAAGAAATCTCGTCCCGAGATTTAAGATGTGTAGTAGGGGGGAAGGGATTTGGTTACGACATTCTAACGAGTCTTCTCGGTGTTGGTTGTTGTTCCTGATGTAGTTGATCCATTACATTGATGTCTTCATTCCTCTGCTTCAGGTCATCATGAGGAAGTTGTCGTCCTTCCTTCAGTATCTTCACCGTACTTACGAATGGGGTGAGAAGGGAAAACCCTATAAGGACAGATTCCAACAAGATCGAGCATCAGACGGTTAACTCAGGGGAAGAAGCATAAGTATCTCTCGAATTGAAACTTAAGAAGATGTCGAGAGCAAAGTAAGAAGGTACCATGAGAAGTTTCGAGCGGACAGGCTATCGTCCGATGCCTGCAACAGGGTGTGAAAAAAAGGTTCGGGGTAATGGGAATAATTATTGGGTCTGATACCAGAATTGATGATCTCTCGGAAGGTGGCTCGTGAATTACATATGAGCCCACGTGCGAGGAACAACCTTGGGAACAGGGGGATGTACAGGAGAGTCAGGTTTCGATCCTGGGACCTATGGGTTATGGGCCCACCATGTGGGTTAAGAGTAGGAAGAGGGGTGACGTCTTGCACGATCATGTAAGCAAGGCATGTCAGAGAATAACCAGTCAGTTACGTTGGTAGCATCATTGGTACCAAGGGCGAGGGACGAAGAGAATCATTTTCCTGCTCGTTGAAACGAGGCGGACCAATAGGCAAAGTTCTCGTCCATCGGTGGTTACCGGAATGTCATCAACAATAGAAATAGGGTCTTGCTGACAGAGTTGTACACCGAGGTGTTTACATAAGCAGTTAATTTTACTGCTTAGATCATATAGATCACAAGAAACGTTAAACCATCCAATGGAAAGGGAAAAGTGTCTATCAGACATAATCAGAATAATGGAAAGAAAAATGTGTTTAAACACATAATTCAGGGGTATATCCTTCCCAAGGACAAGCAAAATGATATCCATGACAGGATATAACATAGAAAACCCTTTAGGAAAGGGGAGAGAAATTTCATGACATTACCCATACAATGGTGTTTGGATAGCTGGGCAAGAAACAATTAGCATTGGGCTTCAAATGTTCTTGTTGAAGAACGGAGTACCATAGACGTGCTTCGAGATAGCATTGACATGGTCAACAGGTGAAAATCAGACTTTGGAAACAAAAAGGATCCATCCAGAATAACTTGTAGAATAAGTCTTACCATTTCTCATGCAAGAATAGATAACCTTGCTAAAAAGGAAAACTATAACATTAGGTCCTCCGGCCAGGTGTGCTATGCATGACACCTTATCGGGTTAAAGACCAATGTTATAACTCTTGCGAATATGTTCCAGCCATCATATCTGACCGAATTTCAGATCTGATTGGTGTCAGGATACCTCAGACTCGGGATGCCTGAGAAGAAAAGGTGCAACAGAATTGACGAGATGACATTGTGAGATTCTCAGAAATGATCTATGGAAGTGAGCTCTGAAACAAGAGTTCATCATTAAACCAAGGAGAGGACGAGGAGGTGGCTGATAGGCTCAGGAACAAATCATCGAGATTTCCAAAGGATTGATTTCCACAATTATGTGAACAAGGAAATATCATTTGTTGGATGAAATGATATAATGATGTATGCTCGAGGGAAACATACACAACTGAACAATGATAGAAGGGTGCACCCAGGAATCTGGACTAGGTAGCACGATCAATGTTCGAATGATGATTCAGTAAGCAATAGACTTAGAATGAAACTGTAGACCAATAACTTCAAAGCAATAGGGTTGCTAGAAGTTTAGAATTTACACATCACAGACCATTTGTCGGTATTCCGGTTAGAAACAACACGGAGACCAAGAAAGAATGGTGATGGTGAGAAGCATCAATATACCATGAATTCTTAAGAGGTGGAGCAATCCTCACAACATCCTTGTCATAAAGGACATTAATACTTCAAGGTGGAACGTCATACAAGCTGGATAGCAAGTTGCAATCATAACATGAACACGTTTGTGTTGTGGGAAGGCAAGAATGTTGTCAATGATAACACAATCATCGAGGGGCAAGGATGGTAATTCTCATCATGATTTTGATTGATATTCTGGAAGAGTTCAGGATGTTGCCGATGACCACGGCACATTTGTCGAGAAATTTCATGAAGATGTAATCGGTTGGCGATGACATCAAGTCAAATGATGATGCAGCAAAAGTCAAATAATACTTGAAGAAGAACTCATAAGAAGTTATGCAGTTCCATGCTAATCTCGAGATACCAGAGGGGGTAATACTCGAGGACGGATCAAAGTAGAGGTTGGACTGGGGTATTGCTCTACAGAAGACAAGCGCTTAAACTTGCACATGAAATGGTATTTAAAAGAGAACATGGTCGGAACCACGGTTGCAAAAGGCCAGATCCCAGATATAAGATGAACTTATACCAAAGGAATAATTAATTAAGAGAAGCTTTAATGATAAGATCTACATCGTGTCCATGGGCATGAACGCAAGGTTCAAGGTCGACTCCCACTTCTTCAATGCATAACCTTTCATTCACCTCTCGTATTTCAAAGATGACATTACTTGTTGAAAGTTTTTACCTGGTGCAATACCAGATAAGTATGACCCGTGAAATCTTTTGGGTTCACACAGTTTTAGAGCAGGTATAGGTTCGACCCATAGGGGCATCTTAGGAACATATACCACAAGCTTCAATCGTAAATACCACCAGCTCGGAAACAAAGCATGGTTGAGGAAACAGAGGATACAATTTACTAAAGGCATTATGTATCCAAGGAAAAGGCTCACAGGCTTATTGAATATGAAGGACGTTGTTGGATAAAATCCGGCAAAGGGTCTGGTGGTCCGCAAGGGATTCGACGTGAGCATCGATACTGAACCAGAGGAAGAAAGAAGGCAAGGAGATCAGATTATAGAAACAACTGACTAACTCAAAGCTCAAAGGCAAATGAATTATGAATTCCAAGACAAGGGATCAGAAGCAAGGGCTCTGATTAAGGATGGGTAAGCCGAGTAGGCTTAGGGGAATAATTGATGGCAATTAGATTGGTCGAGATCCAGCTCCTGTTTAAAATGCCGTTTGAGCCGGGAAAATAATTTAAAAGGATATCCTGATGATCGCGTGCATACGCACATATTGAATCATTAGGGTCAAAATGGCAAAGTCAAGGATGTCAACGAAGACTACTAGACATATGGAATTAGCCATAATGTAAGCAAACAAGTATTCACAGAGCATTAAGCTACTGGGGATTTTCGGAAGATCGAATAGTATTTCGAAGACCTTCATGAAACACTTGAACAACTAGGGATGAAAAGATACTCGACAAATGCGAGGAATTATCTATAAGGGTATTCAGATGACAAAGAATAGCAAGGTAGTAAGCTCAAAGGATTATCGAAACAATGATGAGTATTTCGGGGTATCTTGTAATAACAAGACCAACTAGGGATGCATGTAAGCTTAACAACTGCAAGTATTTATCCATAAGGGTTGATGGTGGAAGGGGAATTGTAAACGCGATGAACACAAGTTCTCGGGTTAACAGCGGAGAGTATCTTTAGGGTCTTCACGTGCCGCAGACGATCATCAGTAATAAGGGGCTCTCCGGGTGAAAGTGATAACGAGATCCTAATGTTAGATTTAGCAAAATTCATTTAACCCAAATAGAAGAGAGTTCAGAGTCCCAGAGTAAGGATCAAGGAGTAAAAGATCCTAATACCACCCAGATGGCGACGTGGGCCCGTAAGCCGCACAGCCATGTTAGTAAAAGTTTTTCAATGACTAGACTCGACTTCGGCCAAGGAGTTGGAAAGGGGGATTCCTACAGGCAGTCGGCTCTGATACCAACTTGTGACGCCCCCGATTTGACCGTACACTAATCATACACGCAAACGTGTACGATCAAGATCAGGGACTCACGGGAAGATATCACAACACAACTCTACAAATAAAAATAAGTCATACAAGCATCATATTACAAGCCAGGGGCCTCGAGGGCTCGAATACAAGAGCTCGATCATAGACGAGTCAGCGGAAGCAACAATATCTGAGTACAGACATAAGTTAAACAAGTTTGCCTTAAGAAGGCTAGCACAAACTGGGATATAGATCGAAAGAGGCGCAGGCCTCCTGCCTGGGATCCTCCTAACTACTCCTGGTCATCGTCAGTGGGCAGCACGTAGTAGTAGGCACCTCCGGTGTAGTAGGAGTCGTCGTCGACGGTGGCTTCTGGCTCCTGGGCTCCAACATCTGGTTGCGAAAACCAGGTAGAAGGGATAGGGGGAAAAGAGGGAGAAAGCAACTGTGAGTACTCATCCAAAGTACTCGCAAGCAAGGAGCTACACTACATATGTATGCAATGGTATCAACTAGAATAAGGCTATTATATGTGGACTGAACTGCAGAAAGCCGGAATAAGAGGGGAATAGCTAGTCCTTTCGAAGACTACGCTTCTGGCAGCCTCCGTCTTGCAGCATGTAGAAGAGAGTAAACTGAAGTCCTCCAAGTAGCATCGCATAGCATAACCCTAACCGATGATCCTCCCCTCGTCGCCCTGTGAGAGAGCGATCACCGGTTGTATATGGCACTAGGAAGGGTGTGTTTTATTAAGTATCCGGTTCTAGTTGTCATAAGGTCGAGGTACAACTCCAAGTCGTCCTGTTACCGAAGATCACGGCTATTCGAATAGATTAACTTCCCTGCAGGGGTGCACCACATTCCCCAACACGCTCGATCCCATTTGGCCGGACACACTTTCCTGGGTCATGCCCGGCCTCGGAAGATCAACACGTCGCAGCCCCACCTAGGCACAACAGAGAGGTCAGCACGCCGGTCTAAACCTAAGCGCACAGGGGTCTGGGCCCATCGCCCTTAGCACACCTGCACGTTGCGTACGCGACCGGAAGTAGACCTAGCCTAGTGGCGTTCCAGTCCAATCCGGCGCGCGCCACTCAGTCGCTGACGTCACGAAGGCTTCGGCTGATACCACGACGCCGAGATACCCATAACTACTCCCGCGTAGATGGTTAGTGCGTATAGACCAAATGGCCAGACTCAGATCAAATACCAAGATCTCGTTTAACGTGTTAAGTATCTGCGAACGTCGACCAGGGCCAGGCCCACCTCTCTCCTAGGTGGTCTCAACCTGCCCTGTCGCTCCGCCACAAAGTAACAGTCGGGGGCCGTCAGGAACCCAGGCCCACCTCTACCGGGATGGAGCCACCTGCCCCTTCAGCCCCCATCTCCGAAGAGTATCATAAGTAAGGTAACTGTGTAAAGTATATAGTATATGCCCGTGATCACCTCCCGAAGTGATCACGGCCCAGTAGTATAGCATGGCAGACAGACAAGAGTGTAGGGCCACTGATGGAACACTAGCATCCTATACTAAGCAGTAGGATAGCAGGTAAAGGTAACAACAGTAGTAGCAAGGACAGGCTATTCAGTAGTATAGGATTAACTGAAAGCAGTAACATGCTACACTACTCTAATGCAAGCAGTATAGAGAAGAGTAGGCGATATCTGGTGATCAAGGGGGGGGGGGGGGGGGGCTTGCCTGGTTGCTCTGGCAAGAGAGAGGGGTCGTCAACTCCGTAGTCGACCGGGGCATCAGCGGTGTCGGTCTCGTGGTCTAGCGGAAAGAAGTAACAGAGGGGGAACACAATAAATAACAGAGCAATCAAATCATAACATGACAAACGTGGTGCTAGAGGTGATCTAACGCAGGGATAGGTGATACCGGCGAAGGGGGGAAACATCCGGGAAAGTATTCCTGGTGTTTCGCGTTTTCGGACAGATGAACCGGAGGGGGGAAAGTTGCGTGCTTGCTATTCTAGGGATGTGTAGCAGACGAACGGGCTGCGTATCCGGATTCGTCTCGTCGTTCTGAGCAACTTTCATGTACAAAGTTTTTCGATCCGAGCTACGGTTTATTTTATATTAATTTTAAAAGATTTAAATCATTTTTAGGATTTATTTAATTAATTTAATCAAAATTATCTAGAATAGTGCCTGCTGACGTCAGCATGGCGTCAGCAGTCAACAGAGGCGTTGACTGGTCAGCTGACATGTGGGTCCCAGTTGTCATTGACTGTTTAGTTAATTAGGACTTAGCTAATCTAACTACTGTTTAATTAACTAACTAGTTAATTAGGTTAATTACACAGGATTAATTAACTTAATTAATTCATTAACTAATTAGTTAATTAATTAATTAATTATTTTATTGTTTTTATTTTTGTTTCTTTTTCTATAAACGTTCTGGGGGCGTGGGCCCCATATGTCATAGGCTAGAGGTTACTTAAACTAGTCAGGTAGGTTATTTAGCAGGTTAATTAACTTAATTAATTAATTACTTTTAATCCCTTTTTATTTTCTTTTTTGTTTCTTTTTCATTTCTTTTCATGGTGCGGGCCCCACGGGTCAGCGGCCAATGAGGCCAACCGGGGCGGGTGCTATCGGGCGCGGTCGCCGTGCGTGGGTGCCGGACCCGGGCGGCGCGGTGCAGCACCGCGGTGCAGAGGCCGAGCCCCGGGGGCGTGCGGGCGCCGGGCGGCGGAGGGCGCAGTGGGGCGCGGAGGCGAAGCAGGGGGTGCCCGCAGCGGTTCGGCAGAGGCGAGGCGGCGAGCAGGAAGCAGCAGGGCTGCAGAGGCGGGAGGCGCGAGCGGAAGGGAGCATGCAGGAGGAGGCGTACGCGGGCCGGCAGCAGCGGACGGCGCCAGCGTGGGCGCACGGGGCGTAGGGCGTCGACAGCGGGGCCACGGGCGGCACGGGCATGTGCCCGCGCAACGAGCACGCATCGGGCGTGGCCGGGTGCGGGGAGAGGACGAGAGGGAGCGTGGGGGCGCGGCCATGGGCGGGGCAAGACCAGCACGGGTGCGCGGACACGTGCGCGCGCACGGCCAGGGCGCGTCCAGGGGCGCCGGGGCGCGGCCGTCGACGCAGTGAGCGCGGGGCGAGGGAGAGAGAAGAGGCCGGGGCGAGGCGAAGCTCACATCGAGGAGCAGGGAACGGGGCATGTGCTCGGTGGAGGTCGGGGAGGGCCGTCGTGGAGGGGGACGAGGACGGCGTCGTCGTGGAGGAGCAGGCCGGCGAGGTGGTCCGGCGAGGGGGTTCCGGGCGGTGGTGGCCTCCTCTGGATCCCGACCTAGACCGGGAGAGAGGATGGGGGGGAGGGGCGACGCGGGGTCGAGGCGATGGGGTGCCCGGCGACTGGGTTGGGGCGCTGGCATCGTGAGGTGGGGGGGGGGGAGCGGGCTCGTCCCCGATCCAGATCGGATCGGGAAGGGGGGAGGAGAGGCGTGGGGAGTGGGGGTGACGGGGTGGATGGGTTAGGGTTTTCCCCTTGGTGGGGGGTTATGGAGGGGAGGGGTTGGGCTGGTCGGTTGTCCGAATGGGCCAGCCTGTTGGGTCGGCTGGCCCGGGGGGGGGGTCCTTTTCCCTTTTTTTGTGTTCTCTTTTGTATTTTCTTCCTTTTATTTATTTTTTCTGTTTTTAAATCATTTTAAATTACTTAGGCATTTTATAAAAATGGGTTGGTTGCACCATAATTACCTTTGTAATATTTAGTACAAACCAAACATTTTTATTTTAATGTTTGAAAAACTTTTATTGTTTGACTTAAATTCAAATTCAAATTTGGATCGGTTCTGAACTAACGCGAGATTATCAACAATAATCGAGGTGACGTGGCAACATTACCAGAGGGTTACTGTAGCTTGATTACCCGGGCGTCACATGGCGGGAGTGAAGGAAATATGCCCTAGAGGCAATAATAAAGTTATTATTTATTTCCTTATATCATGATAAAAGTTTATTATTCATGCTAGAATTGTATTAACCGGAAACACAATACATATGTGAATACATAGACAAACAGAGTGTCACTAGTATGCCTCTACTTGACTAGATCGTTAATCAAAGATGGTTATGTTTCCTAACCATTGACAAAGAGTTGTTATTTAATTAACGAGATCACATCATTAGGTGAATGATCTGATTGACATGACCCATTTCATTAGCTTAGCACCCGATCGTTTAGTATGTTGCTATTGCTTTCTTCATGACTTATACATGTTCCTATGACTATGAGATTATGCAACTCCCGTGTGCCGGAGGAACACTTTGTGTGCTACCAAACGTCACAACGTAACTGGGTGATTATAAAGGTGCTCTACAGGTGTCTCCAAAGGTACATGTTGGGTTGGCGTATTTCAAGATTAGGATTTGTCACTCCGATCGTCGAGAGGTATCTCTGGGCCCTCTCGGTAATGCACATCACTTAAGCCTTGCAAGCATTGCAACTAATGAGTTAGTTGTGGGATGATGTATTACGGAACGAGTAAAGAGACTTGCCGGTAACGAGATTGAACTAGGTATTGGATACCGACGATCGAATCTCGGGCAAGTAACATACCGATGACAGAGGGAACAACGTATGTTGTTATGCGGTCTGACCGATAAAGATCTTCGTAGAATATGTAGGAGCCAATATGAGCACCCAGGTTCCGCTATTGGTTATTGACCGGAGACGTGTCTCGGTCATGTCTACATTGTTCTCGAACCGTAGGGTCCACACGCTTAAGGTTTCGATGACAGTTATATTATAAGTTTATGAGTTTTGATGTACCGAAGGAGTTCGGAGTCCCGGATGAGATCGGGGACATGACGAGGAGTCTCGAAATGGTCGAGACGTAAATATCGATATATTGGACGACTATATTAGGACTTCGGAAAGGTTCCGAGTGATTCAGGTATTTTTCGGTGTACCGGAGAGTTACGGGAATTCGCCGGGGAGTATATGGGCCTTATTGGGCCATACGGGAATAGAGGAGAGAGGCCAAAAGGAAGGAGGCCTGCGCCCCCCCCTCTGGTCCGAATTGGACAAGGGGCGCAGCCCCCTTTTCCTTCTTCCTCTCGCCCTCTTTCCCCTTCTCCTACTCCAACAAGGAAGGAGGGAGTCCTACTCCCGGTGGGAGTAGGACTTCCCTTGGCGTGCCCACTCATAGGCCGGCCGCCCCTCCCCCCTTGCTCCTTTATATACGGGGGTAGGGGGCACCCCATGACACACAAGTTGATCTTCGTGATCGTTCCTTAGCCGTGTGCGGTGCCCCCCTCCACCATATTCCACCTCGGTCATATTGTTGCAGTGCTTAGGCGAAGCCCTGCGACGGTAGAACATCAAGATCGTCACCACGCCGTTGTGCTGACGGAACTCCTCCCCGAAGCTTTGCTGGATCGGAGCCCGGGGATCGTCATCGAGCTGAACGTGTGCCAAGAATTCGGAGGTGCCGGAGTAACGGTGCTTGGATCGGTCGGATCGGGAAGACGTACGACTACTTCCTCTACGTTGCGTCAACGCTTCCGCTTTCGGTCTACGAGGGTACGTAGACAACACTCTCCCCTCTCATTGCTATGCATCACCATGATCTTGCGTGTGCGTAGGAAATATTTTGAAATTACTATGTTCCCCAACAGTGGTATCAGAGCTAGGTTTTTTATGGTTTGATGTTATATGCACGAGTAGAACACAAGTGAGTTGTGGGCGATATAAGTCATACTTCCTACCAGCATGTCATACTTTGGTTCGGCGGTATTGTTGGATGAAGCGACCCGGACCGACATTACGCGTACACTTACGCGAGACCGGTTCTCCCGACGTGCTTTGCACATAGGTGGTTTGCGGGTGATGTTTCTCCAACTTTAGTTGAATCGAGTGTGGCTATGCCCGGTCCTTGCGAAGGTTAAAACGGCATCAACTTGACAAACTATCGTTGTGGTTTTGATGCGTAGATAAGATTGGTTCTTGCTTAAGCCCATAGCAGCCACGTAAAACTTGCAACAACAAAGTAGAGGACGTCTAACTTGTTTTTGCAGGGCATGTTGTGATGTGATATGGTCAAAACGTGATGAGATATAAGTTTTTGTATGAGATGATCATGTTTTGTTGAAGTTATCGTCAACTGGCAAAAGCCTTATGGTTATCACTTTATTGCATAAGATGCAAGCGCCAAATAATTGCTTTACTTTATCGCTATGCGATAGCAATAGTTGCAAGAGCAATAGTTGGCGAGACGACACATTGATATAGATCAAGATGATGGAGATCATGGTGTCATACCGGTGACGATAGAGATCATGACAGTACTTTGGAGATGGAGATCAAAGGCGCAAGATGATGATGGCCATATCATGTCACATATTTTTGATTGCATATGATGTTTATCTTTTTATACATCTTATTTTGCTTAGTTTGACGGTAGTATTTTAAGATGATCTCTCACTAATTATCAAGAAGTGTTCTCCCTGAGTATGCACCATTGCGAAAGTTCTTCATGCTGAGACACCACGTGATGATCGGGTGTGATAGGCTCTACGTTCAAATACAACGGGTACAAAACAGTTGCACACGCGGAATACTCAGGTTATACTTGACGAGCGAAGCATATACAGATATGGCCTCGGAACACGGAGGCCGAAAGGTCGAGCGTGAATCATATAGTAGATATGATCAACATAGTGATGTTCACCAATGAAACTACTCCGTCTCACGTGATGATCGGACATGGTTTAGTTGATTTGGATCACGTGATCACTTAGAGGATTAGAGGGATGTCTATCTAAGTGGGAGTTCTTAAGTAATATGATTAATTGAACTTAAATTTATCATGAAGTTAGTCCTGGTAGTATTTTGCAAATTATGTTGTAGATCAATAGCTCGCGTTGTTGCTTCCCTGTGTTTATTTTGATATGTTCCTAGAGAAAATTGTGTTGAAAAATGTTAGTAGCAATGATGCAGATTGGATCCGTGATCTGAGGTTTATCCTCATTGCTGCACAGAAGAATTATGTCCTTGATGCACCGCTAGGTGACAGACCTATTGCAGGAGCAAATGCAGACGTTATGAACATTTGGCTAGCTCAATATGATGACTACTTGATAGTTTAGTGCACCATGCTTAATGGCTTAGAATCGGGACTTCAAAGACGTTTTGAACGTCATGGACCATATGAGATGTTCCAGGAGTTGAATTTAATATTTCAAGCAAATACCCGAGTTGAGAAATATGAAGTCTCCAACAAGTTCTATAGCTAAAAGATGGAGGAGAATCGCTCAACTAGTGAGCATGTGCCCAGATTGTCTGAGTACTACAATCACTTGAATCAAGTGGGAGTTAATCTTCCAGATAAGATAGTGATTGACAGAATTCTCTAGTCACCATCACCAAGTTAGTAGAACTTTGTGATGAACTATGATATGCAAGGGATAACGGAAACGATTCCCAAGCTCTTCGTAATGCGGAAATTGATGAAGGTAGAAATCAAGAAAAACATCAAGTGTTGATGGTTGACAAGACCACTAGTTTCAAGAAAAGGGCAGAGGGAAGAAGGGGAACTTCAAAAAGGAACAGCAAGCAAGTTGCTGCTCAAGTGAAGAAGCCCAAGTCTGATCCTAAGCCTGAGACTAAGTGCTTCTACTGCAAAGGGACTGGTCACTGGAAGCGGAACTACCCCAAGTGATTGGTAGATAAGAAGGATGGCAAAGTGAACATAAGTATATTTGATATACATGTTATTGATGTGTACTTTACTAGTGTTTATAGCAACCCCTCAGTATTTGATACTAGTTCAGTTGCTAAGATTAGTAACTCGAAACGGGAGCTGCAGAATAAAGACTAGTTGAGGGTGAAGTGACGATGTGTGTTGGAAGTGGTTCCAAGATTGATATGATCATCATCGCACACTCCATATACTTTCGGGATTAGTGTTGAACCTGAATAAGTGTTATTTGGTGTTTGCGTTGAGCATGAATATGATTTGATCATGTTTATTGCAATACAGTTATTCATTTAAGTAAGAGAATAAATTGTTGTTCTGTTTACATGAATAAAACCTTATATGGTTACACACCCAATGAAAATGGTTCGTTGGATCTCGATCGTAGTGATACACATATTCATAATATTGAAACCAAAAGATGCAAAGTTAATAATGATAGTGCAACTTATTTGTGGCACTGCCGTTTAGGTCATATTGGTGTAAAGCTTATGAAAAAAACTCCATGCTGATGGGCTTTTGGAATCAGTTGATGCTTGCGAACCATGCCTCATGGGCAAGATGACTAAAACTCCGTTCTCCGGAACAATGGAGCGAGCAATTGACTTATTGGAAATAATACATACTGATGTATGCGATCCCATGAGTGTTAAGGCTCGTGGCGGGTATCGTTATTTTCTGACCTTCACGGATGATTTGAGTAGATATGGGTATATCTACTTGATGAAACATAAGTCTGAAACATTTGAAAAGATCAAAGAATTTCAGAGTGAAGTGGAAAATCATCATGACAAGAAAATAAGGTTTCTACGATCTGATCGCGGAGACAAATATTTGAGTTACGAGTTTGGTCCTCAATTAAAACAATATGGAATAGTTTCACAAACTCATGCCACATGGAACACCACAACATAATGGTGTGTCCGAACATCATAACCGTACTTTATTGGATATAGTGCAATCTATGATGTCTGTTACCGATCTACCACTATCGTTTTGGGGTTATGCATTAGAGACAGCTGCATTCACGTTAAAAGGGTACCATCTAAATCTGTTGAGACGACACCATATGAACTGTGGTTTGGCAAGAAACCAAAGTTGTCGTTTCTCAAAGTTTGGGGTTGCAATGCTTATGTGAAAAAGTTTCATCCTGATAAGCTCAAACCCAAATCGGAAAAGTGTGTCTTCATAGGATACCCAAAAGTTACTGTTGGGTACACCTTCTATCACAGATCCGAAGGCAAGACTTTTGTTGCTAAATTCGGAAACTTTCTGGAGAAGGACTCTCTCTCTCTCTCAAGAAGTGAGTGGGAGGAAAGTAGAAAACTTGATAAGGTAATTGCACCTTCTCCCTTATTGGAAAATAGTTCATCACAGAAATCTGTTCCTGTGACTACTACACCAATTAGTGAGGAAGCTAATGATAATGATCATGTAACTTCAGATCAAGTTACTACCGAATCTCGTAGGTTAACCAGAGTGAGATCCGCACCAGAGTGGTACGGTAATCCTATTCTGGAAGTCATGTTACTAGATCATGACGAACTTGCGAACTATGAGGGAGCGATGATGAGCCCAGATTCCGCGAAATGGTTTGAGGCCATGAAATCTGAGATATGATCCATGTATGAGAACAAAGTGTAGACTTTGGTTGACTTGCCCGATGATTGGCAAGCCATAGAGAATAAATGGATCTTCAAGAGAAAGACGGACACGGATAGTAGTGTCACTATCTATAAAGCTAGAATTGTCGCAAAAGGTTTTCGACAAGTTCAAGGTGTTGACTACGATGAGAGTTTCTCACTCGTATCGATGCTTAAGTCTGTCCAAATCATGTTAGCAATTGCCGCAATTTTATGAAATCTGGCAAATGGATAAACAAAACTACATTCCTTAATGGATTTAAAGAAGAGTTGTATATGATACAACCAGAAGGTTTTGTCAATCCTAAAGGTGCTAACAAAATATGCAAGCTCCAGCGATCCATCTATGGACTGGTGCAAGCATCTCGGAGTTGGAATATACACTTTGATAAGTTGATCAAAGCATATGGTTTTATACAGACTTGCGGTGAAGCCTGTATTTACAAGAAAGTGAGTGGGAGCACTACATCATTTCTGATAAGTATATGTGTATGACATATTGTTGATTGGAAATAATGTAGAATTATTCTGCAAAGCATAAAGGAGTGTTTGAAAGGATTTTTTCAAAGAAAGACTTCGGTGAAGCTGCTTACATATTGAGCATCAAGATCTATAGAGATAGATCAAGACGCTTGATAAGTTTTTTCAATAAATACATACCTTGACAAGATTTTGAAGTAGTTCAAAATGGAACAGTCAAAGAAAGAGTTTCTTTCCTATGTTACAAGGTGTGAAATTGAGTAAGACTCAAAGCCCAACCACGGGAAAAGATAGAAAGAGAATGAATGTCATTCCCTATGCCTTGGTCATAGGTTCTATAAAGTATGCCATGCTGTGTACCAGATCTATTGTATACCCTACCACTGAGTTTGGCAAGGGAGTACAATAGTGATCTAGGAGTAGATCACTGGACAACGGTCAAAATTATCCTTAGTGGAATAAGGATATGTTTCTTGATTATGGAAGTGAAAAAGGTTCGTCGTAAAGGGTTACGCCGATGCAAGTTTTGATAGTAATCTAGATGACTCTAAGTCTCGGTCTAGATACCTATTGAAAGTGGGAGCAATTAGCTAGAGTAGCTCCATGCAGAGCATTGTTGACATAGAAATTTGCAAAATACATGCGGATCTGAATGTGGCAGACCCGTTGACTAAGATTCTCTCACAAGCAAAACATGATCACACCTTAGTACTCTTTGGGTGTTAATCACATAGCGATGTGAACTAGATTACTGAATCTAGTAAACCCTTTGGGTGTTGGTCACATGGCGATGTGAACTATGGGTGTTAATCACATGATGATGTGAACTATCGATGTTAATCACATGGTGATGTGATCTAGATTATTGACTCTAGTGCAAGTGGGAGACTGAAGGAAATATGCCCTAGAGGCAATAATAAAGTTATTATTTATTTCCTTATATCATGATAAAAGTTTATTATTCATGCTAGAATTGTATTAACCGGAAACATAATACATGTGTGAATACATAGACAAACAGAGTGTCACTAGTATGCCTCTACTTGACTAGCTCGTTAATCAAAGATGGTTATGTTTCCTAACCATTGACAAAGAGTTGTTATTTGATTAACGAGATCACATCATTAGGTGAATGATCTGGTTGACATGACCCATTTCATTAGCTTAGCACCCGATCGTTTAGTATGTTGCTATTGCTTTCTTCATGACTTATACATGTTCCTATGACTATGAGATTATGCAACTCCCGTGTGCCGGAGGAACACTTTGTGTGCTATCATATTGTTGCAGTGCTTAGGCGAAGCCCTGCGATGGTAGAACATCAAGATCGTCACCACGCCATCGTGCTGACGGAACTCCTCCCCGACGCTTTGCTGGATCGGAGCCCGGGGATCGTCATCGAGCTGAACGTGTGCCAAGAACTCGGAGGTGCCGGAGTAATGGTGCTTGGATCGGTCGGATCGGGAAGACGTACGACTACTTCCTCTACGTTGCGTCAACGCTTCCGCTTTCGGTCTACGAGGGTACGTAGACAACACTCTCCCCTCTCGTTGCTATGCATCACCATGATCTTGCGTGTGCGTAGGAAATTTTTTGAAATTACTACGTTCCCCAACAGGGAGGAGGTATGATCCTACGTGATGACAGAGGCGAGATCATGTACAACACATGTAGGGAGCTACACACATGCGACAACGCCTTAGAGGCGGAGCTAGCAGCGTGCAGAGTAGGCTTGGAGCTGGCCTTGCACCGACCTAACCTACCTATTCTGGTTGAGTTGGATAGCGCGGATGCGGTGTTGATGATTACAGTGCGAGAGATGGATAAATCGTCACATCGTGCACTTATAGAGGAGATTCGTAGGTTGGCTGGAAGCAATTCTAGGGAGATCTCTTTTACTCTTTGTAGCCTTCTGCAGAACATGATTAATCATGAGCTGGCCGCCTATGGCGCTAGCATTCCGCACACAGCAGTCTGGCTTACCGCGGGGATGGACTTTGTTGTAAACCTGGCTCTCGCTAAAAAGCCTCCTAGAGTAATGAGAATTCCCTTTTCCCTACCGAAAAAATAGGTGTTCTTTCTTACTGTACTTCGCCTACTCTCTTTGGTTTGTTTCTTTCTTCTTGTTTATACTAGCTCCATGGTTTGTTCTTCCTGCTGTCATTATTGGCTGTGGCCCTCCTCAGCTACGTGGAGCTGTCGTTGGTCGCCGTCGTCCTACTCCGCCTGGTGTTGGCACTCCAGGTCTGCAGCAGCGACCACGAGGCCATGCAGTGGTTCATGCAGCGCGTGGCGGCAGTGTAGGTGGCTCGCAGTTCTACCACTGGCGATGGGCATTGGCACAACTCTCGTGTGATCGCGGTTGTGCCCGACTAGGCCAAGCTGAGTGAAGGTGGCCATTTTTGTATGACGGACAGTTGAGTGAAAATTTGATATGGATTCACATCAGAGCTCATGTAACGTAAGTGATTTCTTCTAATTATTTTGTGCAAATATCTTATGATCTTCTGTTTTCTATGTTATCATTGGCCAGTTTACAACGATCAAAGTCCCTTCCCCTGTCGTGCTTCCACTATCTTCTATAAGAACCTTGAATTACTTTATTTCATGGTTTGGGTTGTGAATGAATTTGGAAGGATCACAAAGTAGTCTTTAGTTCAGTCTGTCCATTTATAGTGTTGATGAATCTAGCTACTTGTTCCTTTCTTTTACTGTAAAATGAAATAGCATTCTTTGTATTATTGAATTCTTCAAGATATTTAATGATGTGATATGAAACTTATAGTTTTGTTCTGTTATGAAGAGTTAGGAGTTTTAGGAATAAAATCGGCCACACTACTCCAAACAGGCGAAAAGAGAAACCAGTTAGCATGTAACATCTCATCATGCTCCTCTCAATGAAATAAGTAGCATGCATATAACATTTCCTCATACTCTTCTCAGTGAATTAACTTTAGATTTGACAATAGTTTCTATTGAACATTTGTTAAACTTCTTTGTTTCTTTTCGGTGCAAACTGTAATAGAGGAGTATATCACACAAATGCTATGTGGGAAGAGGTATTTACAATTGAAAATATCTAGGAAATTTACTATCTGCGCATCATTACTTGCCTTATTATGACTGTACAATTTCACACACATATCCTCTATATTGAATCACAACCGATTGGAAAAAAAGGAATGTCAACTCAGCAACACCTCACACAACATGACAAATTTCATTAGCAACATCGAACCAATTTCACGGCAATGAATAAACAGGGCGCGGCGTGTCGCTGCGCGGGCCTAGCTAGTACTTAGCCAGAGCACAGAGCATGACTCATCTCGTCACTCGCTAGAAATCCTATACTCTTTTTTACCGCCCATAAGCAGCGTAGTACCCCTACAAAAACAAGCAACGTACTAGGTACGCTTCACTTAGACCCCCCTCTTTTTCTCTCTTTTTATTTATCTCTATACTTACTGTGAAAATATCTATTCAATTTTTATAGTTTTTGCTTTTATTTATTTCATTTCACTATTTTTAAAATATAACATTTTTTCACTTCACTATCATTTTTGAATCTTGTACAATTGTTTTCAAATTTATGGACATTTGAATTCTTGAATCTTTTTTAAAATCCATTTATTGTTTTGTAAAATTTTGAAATTATCATTTTCATTTCACTAACATTTTTTAAATGTAAGAATTTTCTAAATATATAAAAGAGATTAAATTCTTAGTTTTAT
Source organism: Triticum monococcum (assembly GCA_034509565.1). Taxonomy (NCBI): domain Eukaryota; kingdom Viridiplantae; phylum Streptophyta; class Magnoliopsida; order Poales; family Poaceae; genus Triticum; species Triticum monococcum. The sequence goes on from CM067845.1 coordinate 714,533,244, forward strand.
TAAACAAGTAGTTGTTGTCTTTTCACTGGCTACCCAGCAGGGAGCGAGAGAAGCGCCAGATAGATCGAGTGACTAAGTGAAGTCTTACTGAGCCAGGCCTAGCCAGCATGAGCACGAGGACCAGCTCCAATTTGCTGCCGCCTGACACACCGAAGAGGAGGTCTCATATGCTAATCCAGAAACAAGAATCACGGGAGAACACAGCCTCCTCAGAGTTTAGCAACATCCGGTCGTCCGTTACATTTGCTTGTTGCAATTGCAACTGTTGATACGTCTCCAACGTATCTATAATTTTTGATTGCTCCATGCTATATTATCTACTATTCTGAATAATATTGGGCTTTATTATCTACTTTTATATTATTTTTGGGACTAACCTATTAACCGGAGGCCCAACCCAGAATTGCTGGTTTTTGCCTATTTCAGAGTTTCGCAGAAAAGGAATATCAAACGGAGTCCAAACGGAATGAAACCTTCGGGAACATGATTTTTAGGAAGATTATGATCCGCGAGACATGGACCCTACGTCAAGAAAGAAAGGAGGAGGCCACGAGGTAGGGGGCGCGCCCACCCCCTGGGGCGCGCCCTCCTGTTGGGGAACGTAGTAATTTCAAAAAATTTCCTACGCACACGCAAGATCATGGTGATGCATAGCAACGAGAGGGGAGAGTGTTGTCTACGTATCCTCGTAGACCGAAGCGGAAGCGTTGACGCAACGTAGAGGAAGTAGTCGTACGTCTTCTCGATCCGACCGATCCAAGCACCATTACTCCGGCACCTCCGAGTTCTTAGCACACGTACAGCTCGATGACGCTCCCCGGGCTCCGATCCAGCAAAGCTTAGGGGATGAGTTCCGTCAGCACAACGGCGTGGTGACGATGATGATGTTCTACCGACGCAGGGCTTCGCCTAAGCACTACAACGATATGACCGAGGTGGAATATGGTGGAAGGGGGCACCGCATATGGCTAAGGAACAATCACGTTGATCAATTGTGTGTCCTAGGGTGCCCCCTTGCCACCGTATATAAAGGATCCAAGGGGGGGGGGGCGGCCGGCCCTATGGAGGCGCGCAGGAGGAGTCCTACTCCTACCGGGAGTAGGACTCCCCTCCCTATTCCTTGTCCAACTAGGAGAGGTGGAAGAAGAGAAGGAAAGAGGGGGGCGCCGCCCCTCCCTCCTTGTCCAATTCGGACTAGGGGGAGAGGGGTCGCGTGGCCTGCCCTGGCAGCCCCTTCCTCTTATCCACTTTAGGCCCATGAGGCCCATTAACCCCCCGGGGGGTTCCGGTAACCCCCCGGTGCTCCGGTTTTATCCGAAACTTCTCCGGAACGCTTCTGGTGTCCGAATATAGTCATCCAATATATCAATCTTTATGTCTCGACCATTTCGAGACTCCTCTTCATGTCCGTGATCACATCCGGGACTGCAAACTAACTTCGGTACATCAAAATGTATAAACTCATAATAACTGTCATCGTAACGTTAAGTGTGCAGACCCTACGGTTCGAGAACAATGTAGACATGACCGAGACACGTCTCCGGTCAATAACCAATAGTGGGACCTGGATGCCCATATTGGCTCCTACATATTCTACGAAGATCTTTATCGGTCAGACCGCATAACAACATACGTTGTTCCCTTTGTCATCGGTATGTTACTTGCCCGAGATTCGATCGTCGGTATCCAATACCTAGTTCAATCTCGTTACCGGCAAGTCTCTTTACTCGTTCCATAATACAACATCTCGCAACTAACTCATTAGTTGTAATGCTTGCAAGGCCTTATGTGATGTGCATTACCGAGAAGGCCCAGAGATACCTCTCCGACAATCGGAGTGACAAATCCTAATCTCGAAATACGCCAACCCAACATCTACCTTTGGAGACACCTGTAGAGCACCTTTATAATCACCCATTTATGTTGTGATGTTTGGTAGCACACAAAGTGTTCCTCCGGCAAACGGGAGTTGCATAATCTCATAGTCATAGGAACATGTATAAGTCATGAAGAAAGCAATAGCAACATACTAAACGATCGGGTGCTAAGCTAATGGAATGGGTCATGTCAAATCAGATCATTCACCTAATGATGTGATCTCGTTAATCAAATAACATCTCTTTGTTTATGGTTAGGAAACATAACCATCTTTGATTAACGAGCTAGTCAAGTAGAGGCATACTAGTGACACTCTGTTTGTCTATGTATTCACACATGTATTATGTTTCCGGTTAATACAATTCTAGCATGAATAATAAACATTTATCATGATGTAAGGAAATAAATAATAACTTTATTATTGCCTCTAGGGCATATTTCCTTCAGTCTCCCACTTGCACTAGAGTCAATAATCTAGATTACACTGTAATGATTCTAACACCCATGGAGCCTTGGTGCTGATCATGTTTTGCTCGTGGAAGAGGCTTAGTCAATGGGTCTGCAACATTCAGATCCGTATGTATCTTGCAAATCTCTATGTCTCCCACCTGGATTAGATCCCGGATGGAATTGAAGCGTCTCTTGATGTTCTTGGTTCTCTTGTGAAATCTGGATTCCTTTGCCAAGGCAATTGCACCAGTATTGTCACAAAAGATTTTCATTAGACCCGATGCACTAGGTATGACACCTAGATCGGATATGAACTCCTTCATCCAGACTCCTTTGTTTGCTGCTTCTGAAGCAGCTATGTACTCCGCTTCACATGTAGATCCCGCCACAACGCTTTGTTTAGAACTGCACCAACTGACAGCTCCACCGTTTAATGTAAACACGTATCCGGTTTGCGATTTAGAATCGTCCGGATCAGTGTCAAAGCTTGCATCAACGTAACCATTTACGATGAGCTCTTTGTCACCTCCATATACGAGAAACATATCCTTAGTCCTTTTCAGGTACTTCAGGATGTTCTTGACCGCTGTCCAGTGATCCACTCCTGGATTACTTTGGTACCTCCCTGCTAGACTTATAGCAAGGCACACATCAGGTCTGGTACACAGCATTGCATACATGATAGAGCCTATGGCTGAAGCATAGGGAACATCTTTCATTTTCTCTCTATCTTCTGCAGTGGTCGGGCATTGAGTCTGACTCAACTTCACACCTTGTAACACAGGCAAGAACCCTTTCTTTGCTTGATCCATTTTGAACTTCTTCAAAATCTTGTCAAGGTATGTGCTTTGTGAAAGTCCAATTAAGCGTCTTGATCTATCTCTATAGATCGTTATGCCTAATATGTAAGCAGCTTCACCGAGGTCTTTCATTGAAAAACTCTTATTCAAGTATCCCTTTATGCTATGCAGAAATTCTATATCATTTCCAATCAGTAATATGTCATCCACATATAATATCAGAAATGCTACAGAGCTCCCACTCACTTTCTTGTAAATACAGGCTTCTCCGAAAGTCTGTATAAAACCAAATGCTTTGATCACACTATCAAAGCGTTTATTCCAACACTGAGAGGCTTGCACCAGTCCATAAATGGATCGCTGGAGCTTGCACACTTTGTTAGCTCCTTTTGGATCGACAAAACCTTCCGGTTGCATCATATACAACTCTTCTTCCAGAAATCCATTCAGGAATGCAGTTTTGACATCCATCTGCCAAATTTCATAATCATAAAATGCGGCAATTGCTAACATGATTCGGACAGACTTAAACATCGCTACGGGTGAGAAGGTCTAATCGTAGTCAACCCCTTGAACTTGTCGAAAACCTTTTGCAACAAGTCGAGCTTTGTAGACAGTAACATTACCATCAGCGTCAGTCTTCTTCTTGAAGATCCATTTATTCTCAATTGCTTGCCGACCATCAGGCAAGTCAACCAAAGTCCATACTTTGTTCTCATACATGGATCCCATCTCAGATTTCATGGCTTCAAGCCATTTTGCGGAATCTGGGCTCACCATCGCTTCTTCATAGTTCGTAGGTTCATCATGATCTAGCAGCATGATTTCCAGAACAGGATTACCGTACGACTCTGGCGCGGATCTCACTCTGGTTGATCTACGAGGTTCAGTAGTATCTTGTCCTGAAGTTTCATGATTATTATCATTAGCTTCCTCACTTATTGGTGTAGGTGTTGCAGAAACAGTTTTCTGTGATGTACTACTTTCCAATAAGGGAGCAGGTACAGTTACCTCATCAAGTTTTACTTTCCTCCCCCTCACTTCTTTCGAGAGAAACTCCTTCTCTAGAAAGAATCCATTCTTAGTAACGAATGTCTTGCCTTCGGATCTGTGATAGAAGGTGTACCCAACAGTCTCCTTTGGGTAACCTATGAAGACACATTTCTCCGATTTTGGTTTGAGCTTATCAGGTTGAAGCTTTTTCACATAAGCATCGCAGCCCCAAACTTTAAGAAACGACAACTTTGGTTTTTTGCCAAACCATAGTTCATAAGGCGTCGTCTCAACGGATTTTGATGGTGCCCTATTTAATGTGAATGCGGCCGTCTCTAAAGCATAACCCCAAAACGATAGCGGTAAATCAGTAAGAGACATCATAGATCGCACCATATCTAGTAAAGTACGATTACGACGTTCGGACACACCATTACGCTGTGGTGTTCCGTGTGGCGTGAGTTGCGAAACTATTCCGCATTGTTTCAAATGTACACCAAACTCGTAACTCAAATATTCTCCTCCACGATCAGATCGTAGAAACTTTATTTTCTTGTTACGATGATTTTCAACTTCACTCTGAAATTCTTTGAACTTTTCAAATGTTTCAGACTTGTGTTTCATTAAGTAGATATACCCATATCTGCTCAAATCATCTGTGAAGGTGAGAAAATAACGATATCCGCCACGAGCCTCAATATTCATCGGACCACATACATCGGTATGTATGATTTCCAACAAATCTGTTGCTCTCTCCATAGTACCGGAGAATGGTGTTTTAGTCATCTTGCCCATGAGGCACGGTTCGCAAGTACCAAGTGATTCATAATCAAGTGATTCCAAAAGTCCATCAGTATGGAGTTTCTTCATGCGCTTTACACGGATATGACCTAAACGGCAGTGCCACAAATAAGTTGCACTATCATTATCAACTCTGCATCTTTTGGTTTCAACATTATGAATATGTGTATCACTACTTTCGAGATTCATCAGAAATAGACCACTTTTCAAGGGTGCATGACCATAAAATATATTACTCATATAAATAGAACAACCATTATTCTCTGATTTAAATGAATAACCGTCTCGCATCAAACAAGATCCAGATATAATGTTCATGCTTAACGCTGGCACCAAATAACAATTATTTACGCCTAATACTAATCCCGAAGGTAGATGTAGAGGTAGCGTGCCGACCGCGATCACATCGACTTTGGAACCATTTCCCACGCGCATCCTCACCTCGTCCTTTGCCAGTGTTCGCTTAATCCGTAGTCCCTGTTTCGAGTTGCAAATATCAGCAACAGAACCAGTATCAAATACCCAGGTGCTACTGCGAGCTCTAGTAAGGTACACATCAATAACATGTATATCACATATACCTTTGTTCACCTTACCATCCTTCTTATCCGCCAAATACTTGGGGCAGTTCCGCTTCCAGTGACCAGTCTGCTTGCAGTAGAAGCACTCAGTTTCAGGCTTAGGTCCAGACTTGGGTTTCTTCTCCTGAGCAGCAACTTGCTTGCCGTTCTTCTTGAAGTTCCCCTTCTTCTTCCCTTTGCCCTTTTTCTTGAAACTAGTGGTCTTGTTGACCATCAACACTTGATGCTCCTTCTTGATTTCTACCTCCGCAGCTTTCAGCATTGCGAAGAGCTCGGGAATAGTCTTATTCATCCCTTGCATATTATAGTTCATCACGAAGCTCTTGTAGCTTGGTGGCAGTGATTGGAGAATTCTGTCAATGACGCAATCATCTGGAAGATTAACTCCCATCTGAATCAAGTGATTATTATACCCAGACATTTTGAGTATATGCCCACTGACAGAACTGTTCTCCTCCATCTTGCAGTTATAGAACTTATTGGAGACTTCATATCTCTCAATCCGGGCATTTGCTTGAAATATTAACTTCAACTCCTGGAACATCTCATATGCTCCATGACGTTCAAAACGTCATTGAAGTCCCGATTCTAAGCCGTAAAGCATGGCACACTGAACTATCAAGTAGTCATCAGCTTTGCTCTGCCAGACGTTCATAACATCTGGTGTTGCTCCAGCAGCAGGCCTGGCACCCGGCGGTGCTTTCAGGACGTAATTCTTCTGTGCAGCAATGAGGATAATCCTCAAGTTACGGACCCAGTCCGTGTAATTGCTACCGTCATCTTTCAACTTTGCTTTCTCAAGGAACGCATTAAAATTCAACGGAACAACAGCACGGGCCATCTATCTACAATCAAACATACATAAGCAAGATACTATCAGGTACTAAGTTCATGATAAATTTAAGTTCAATTAATCAAATTACTTAAAGAACTCCCACTTAGATAGACATCCCTCTAATCTTCTAAGTGATCACGTGATCCAAATCAACTAAACCATAACCGATCATCACGTGAAATGGATTAGTTTTCAATGGTGAACATCAATATGTTGATCATATCTACTATATGATTCACGCTCGACCTTTCAGTCTCCGTGTTCCGAGGCCATATCTGCATATGTAGGTTCGTCAAGTTTAACCTGAGTATTCTGCGTGTGCAAAACTGGCTTGCACCCGTTGTAGATGGACGTAGAGCTTATCACACCCGATCATCACGTGGTGTCTGGGCACGACGAACTTTGGCAACGGTGCATACTCAGGGAGAACACTTCTTGATAATTTAGTGAGAGATCATCTTATAATGCTACCGTCAATCAAAGCAAGATAAGATGCATAAAAGATAAACATCACATGCAATCATTATAAGTGATATGATATGGCCATCATCATCTTGTGCTTGTGATCTCCATCTCCGAAGCACCGTCATGATCACCATTGTCACCGGCGCGACACCTTGATCTCCATCATAGCATCGTTGTCGTCTCGCCAATCTTATGCTTCCATGACTATTGCTACCACTTAGTGATAAAGTAAGGCATTACAGCGCGATTGCATTGCATACAATAAAGCGACAACCATATGGCTCCTGCCAGTTGCCGATAACTTGGTTACAAAACATGATCATCTCATACAATAAAATTTAGCATCATGCCTTGACCATATCACATCACAACATGCCCTGCAAAAACAAGTTAGACGTCCTCTACTTTGTTGTTGCATGTTTTACGTGGCTGCTATGGGCTTAAGCAAGAACCAATCTTACCTACGCATCAAAACCACAACGATAGTTTGTCAAGTTGATGCCGTTTTAACCTTCGCAAGGACCGGGCGTAGCCACACTCGGTTCAACTAAAGTTGGAGAAACAGTCATCCGCAAGCCACCTTTGTGCAAAGCATGTCGGGAGAACCGGTCTCGCGTAAGGGTACGCGTAATGTCGGTCCGGGCCGCTTCATCCAACAATACCGCCGAACCAAAGTATGACATGCTGGTAGGCAGTATGACTTATATCGCCCACAACTCACTTGTGTTCTACTCGTGCATATAACATCAAACCATAAAACCTAGGCTCGGATGCCACTGTTGGGGAACGTAGTAATTTCAAAAATTTCCTACGCACACGCAAGATCATGGTGATGCATAGCAACGAGAGGGGAGAGTGTTGTCTATGTACCCTCGTAGACCGAAGCGGAAGCGTTGACGCAACATAGAGGAAGTAGTCGTACATCTTCCCGATCCGACCGATCCAAGCACCGTTACTCCGGCACCTCCGAGTTCTTAGCACACGCACAGCTCGATGACGCTCCCCGAGCTCCGATCCAGCAAAGCTTCGGGGATGAGTTCCATCAGCACAACGGCGTGGTGATGATGATGATGTTCTACCGACACAGGGCTTCGCCTAAGCACTACAACGATATGACCGAGGTGGAATATGGTGGAAGGGGGCACCGCACATGGCTAAGGAACGATCACGTTGATCAATTGTGTGTCCTAGGGTGCCCCCTTGCCTCTGTATATAAAGGATCCAAGGTGGGGGGTGTGGCTGGGCCTATGGAGGCGCGCAGGAGGAGTCCTACTCCTACCGGGAGTAGGACTCCCCTCCCTATTCCTTGTCCAACTAGGAGAGGTGGAAGAAGAGAAGGAAAGAGGGGGGCGCCACCCCTCCCTCCTTGTCCAATTCGGACTAGGGGGAGAGGGGGCGCGCGGCCTGCCCTGGCAGCCCCTTCCTCTTCTCCACTTTAGGCCCATGAGGCCCATTAACCCCCCGGGGGGTTCCGGTATTCCCCCGGTGCTCCGGTTTTATCCGAAACTTCTACGAAACGCTTCCGGTGTCCGAATATAGTCATCCAATATATCAATATTTATGTCTCGACCATTTCGAGACTCCTCGTCCTGTCCGTGATCACATGAGGGACTCCGAACTAACTTCGGTACATCAAAATGCATAAACTCATAATAACTGTCATCGTAACGTTAAGCGTGCGGACCCTACAGTTCGAGAACAATGTAGACATGACCGAGACACGTCTCCGGTCAATAACCAATAGCGGGACCTGGATGCCCATATTGGCTCCTACATATTCTACGAAGATCTTTATCGGTCAGACCGCATAACAACATACGTTGTTCCCTTTGTCATTGGTATGTTACTTGCCCGGGATTTGATCGTCGGTATCCAATACCTAGTTCAATCTCGTTACCGGCAAGTCTCTTTACTCGTTCCGTAATACATCATCTCGCAACTAACTCATTAGTTGTAATGCTTGCAAGGCTTATGTGATGTGCATTACCGAGAGGGCCCAGAGATACCTCTCCGACAATCGGAGTGACAAATCCTAATCTCGAAATACGCCAACCCAACATCTACCTTTGGAGACACCTGTAGAGCACCTTTATAATCACCCATTTATGTTGTGACGTTTGGTAGCACACAAAGTGTTCCTCCGGCAAACGGGAGTTGCATAATCTCATAGTCATAGGAACATGTATAAGTCATGAAGAAAGCAATAGCAACATACTAAACGATCGGGTGCTAAGCTAATGGAATGGGTCATGTCAAATCAGATCATTCACGTAATGATGTGATCTCGTTAATCAAATAACAACTCTTTGTTTATGGTTAGCAAACATAACCATCTTTGATTAACGAGCTAGTCAAGTAGAGGCATACTAGTGACACTCTGTTTGTCTATGTATTCACACATGTATTATGTTTCCGGTTAATACAATTCTAGCATGAATAATAAACATTTATCATGATGTAAGGAAATAAATAATAACTTTATTATTGCCTCTAGGGCATATTTCCTTCACCTCCACCCTCGTGGGCCCCCTGTTGCTCCACCGGCGTACTTCTTCCTCCTATATATACCTACGTACTCCCAAACGATCAGATACAGAGCCAAAAACCTAATTCCACCGCCGCAACCTTTTGTACCCACGAGATCCCATCTTGGGGCATGTTTCGGAGCTCCGCCGGAGGGGGCATCCATCACGGAGGGCTTCTACACCAACACCATAGCCTCTCCGATGAAGTGTGAGTAGTTACCTCAGACCTTCGGGTCCATAGTTAGGCCCCGTTCAGAAGTTCTCCGTAGGCCAGCTTCCTAAAATCGCTCTAAGAAGCTAGCCGAACGGATCTGCTTCAAGAAGTAGGCTCCGCGGAGACCAGGAATACGCTGTGTGATTTTTTTGGAATCGAGGAGCAGGGCCATCCCAGCTTCGCGAAACAGAGGAGTAGAAGTTGATCAAATTTACATGGGAATGCCCTTCCGAAGTGAGGCTCGCGTACCGTTTCGATCGCTACAACCGGCCCTTGACACATCAAAGCAAGGATTTGGTTGAAATTACATGCCACTGCCCTTCCAAAGTGAGGCTCGCGTACCATTTCGATCGCCCGAAAGTGCTTTCCCAACCGAACTGGGCCAATATGAGCTGGCCCAAAGCCTGGCCGAACAGGCCTTAGCCCGATTTCCTGGGCTACCAGTCCATGCGTACGTGAGGAGCGAATCATGTTCAACCGAATGAATCGCTGCTCCACCGAGAAGCTGGGAAGCCAGCTATTTTGAGAAGCTAGCAGAGATCCGAACGGGGCCTTAGTAGCTAGATGGCTTCTTCTCTCTTTTTGGATCTCAATACAATGTTCTCCCCCTCTCTCGTGGAGATCTATTCGATGTAATCTTCTTTTTGCGGTGTGTTTGTTGAGACCGATGAATTGTGGGTTTATGATCAAGATTATCTATGAACAATATTTGAATCTCCTCTGAATTCTTTTATGTATGATTGGTTATCTTTGCAAGTCTCTTTGAATTATCAGTTTGGTTTGGCCTACCAGATTGATCTTTCTTGCAATGGGAGAAGTGCTTAGCTTTGGGTTTAATCTTGCGGTGTCCTTTCCAGTGACAGTAGGGGCAGCAAGACACGTATTGTATTGTTGCCATCGAAGATAACAAGATGGGGTTTTTTATCATATTGCATGAATTTATCCCTCTACATCATGTCATCTTGCTTAAAGCGTTACTCTGTTTTCTTGAACTTAATACTCTAGATGCATGTTGGATAGCGGTCGATGAGTGGAGTAATAGTAGTAGATGCGGGCAGGAGTCGGTCTACTTGTCTCGGATGTGATGCCTATATACATGATCATACCTAGATATTCTCATAACTATGCTCAATTCTGTCAATTGCTCAACAGTAATTCGTTCACCCACCGTAAAATACTTATGCTCTTGAGAGAAGCCACTAGTGAAACCTATGGCCCCCGGGTCTATCTTCATCATATTAATCTCCCAACACTTTGTTATTACCTTTGTTTTTACTTTGCTTTTATTTTACTTTGCATCTTTATCACAAAAATACCAAAAAAATTATCCTATCATATCTATCACATCTCACTCTCGTAAGTGACCATGAAGGGGTTGGCAACCCCTTATCGCGTTGGTTGCGAGGAGTTATTTGCTTTGTGCAGGTACGAGGGACTCGCGTTGCCTCCTACTTCATTGATACCTTGTTCTCAAAAACTGAGGGAAATACTTACGCTACTTTGCTGCATCATCCTTTCCTCTTTAAGGAAATCCAACGCAGTGCTCAAGAGGTAGCAACTGTCAGATCTTGCGCGTGGATGATCTGGGTCGTCGGATCAAAAAAGGCGCTGTAGCAATGAATAGTTACCTCTCGTTCGTGCCATCGCTTGTAATTCCAGTCGAGGGCATTTTCATCATTTGATAAGTTGGCGTATAAAATGAAGCGGCTCCAGTGGAGACCTAGCTGCCTGCCTCCTCCCGCACTCGCGCCCCTCTCCTCTTCCCAGCCTCGCATCCCCATCCTCTTCCTCCCGCCCCCCCCCGGCCGCCATCTCCGCCTCCTCCCCTTCGGTCGCCACCTCTGGCTCATCCCCTCTCACCCGCTCATCCTCGTCCTCCCACTTCCCATCCCCGTCGCGCCTCCCTGCTCCTCCCCACGGAATCACAAGCAGCGCTCCCTTGTGCTAGCCACTCACGGCCATGAAGGGTGGCGAAGCCAGCAGCGACTGCTGTGGGTTGATGCAGATGTGACTGCGGCTCCCCTGGTGCTCCTCTCGTGCTCCTTCTTCTCATTGACGGCTTCTTCGGATCACTCCTCTTCCCCCAGGTAACATGGCCAGTGGCGGCGGAGGTGGATGTGGGGATCATGAACACCACCATGTAGAGAGGATCGACAACGGCATGGGGTGGTTGCTCCGGCTATTGCTGTTGCTTGGGGCTCAGGGTCGGTGTCAGCATGCTGATCTTGGCACCCCTGACCTTCCTGTGCAAACCCTAGGCTCCCAGCGTGGATTGGTGGCGGCGGTGCAGGGAGGAGGTGTGGATTGGGACGGGGTGGGGGTGAAGGGAAGGCTGCACATGGTGAGGCGTGGCAAAGACCTCATCCTCTCCATACTCCAGCTTCCATTGCACACTGGTAGCCTCTTCTTTCTTCCTCTTATCTCTATTTTACTTTGCGCCTACTCTGTTGTGCTTGATAGCGTGATACTTGCATTGAACATCAATGAATGGCACTATGGCAGCAAGGAGTAGCAGCAGTAGGTCTGCTCGATCACAATTGAAAATTTCTTTGTTATTTTGTACTGTTAAGCAATGAATCTTTTGGATGACCTTGGTAATTTCAGAATCTGCAGGTGCCATATTTAGCTTTACTTTGTTTACAATCTATGTGTGTGTGAGTGTGATGTTTACCATGGTTTCCATTTGTTATCCAGATTGGAATTGGCCTGAAGAATGATGTAGAATTAATAGTTGACTGTTCTATTTGTTGTTAATGCCAGTTCCACATATATGTCGTTGGTCTAGCTATGACCGTTATGGTGGCATACTTTTGTATTTTATTTCTATTTGCAATGCTGCCCATTGGATGGCAGTGATGCATTATCCAATTTTGGTATATTTAATGTCAACATATTTTTATTTATAATGCCATTTTTCTAGAATCTTGGCAGAACATAGAAATAAGACACCAGTTGAATTTTATCATATTTCCAATTTTGAATGCATATATAAAAAAGACTTATTTGTTCACATAGCTCTCAAATGTTTGGGTTATTCAATCGGTTTCAAGTAAGTATGTACAGTAATTGTGTTGCTTGCACTGTGCTTGGGGTTCAGATATTTTGTTGTTGTGCCCCTCCAGAGTTATTTATCCATGTCGTTGACCGCCTCTGTTATGATTTTTCTTTAACAAAGTGGTCACATTCCACAGGAAGAAGAAACCTTAGTACTATGAAGTTTCTGCCAAGAGCAACTACGACTTTAAGAAGCCCTTCTTTTACCTTGCATGGAAGCTGGTTCGGTAATTGTCTCCCTCCCACATTGCTTTCTTTTTCCTGACCTCACATCGTATATGCCTCATAGGCTTTTATATTGATTATTGTTTAATGTCTTCAACAATGACAATGATGCCAACATTCATTTCATTGAACCAGAGGCCCTTAATCACACATCTCACACCAGCTGGTTCAAGGTGGTGGTTAGGGTTTGGTGCCAGGGTCATTGCCGGGTGCATGGCTGTTGTTCCTTTGGAATTGGACAACCTACCTTGTGGGTATCCATTTCAGGTGCTCTTCTTCGCTGTCCACTCGATGTACTTCATGCCCTGCAGTTAGCAATCTTTCTATCTTTTTATGAGTCTTGATGTGTTATTTTCTTCGAAATGGATGATTTTTTATGCGTGTTTGACAATCTTCTTTGAAATGTATGACTGACTGCTTATTAGATTGGATTATACATATTTTATTCTCTGCTTTGAGTTGTATGAGTGCTTCGCTAAAATAAAGGAGATGGACCTATTGTGGTCTTGAGTGATTATTGTTGGGTCAAGCGCGTGTGTTATGTTTTTTCTCCCGTTGCAACGCACGGGCTTTTTAGCTATATTTCCAAAATAGTAATTAAGTGCAAATATACAAAGGTTGTTGAAGATGCTCTTATCACACCTCCACCATCACGTTTTGGATCCATTTCAGAACACAAGAGAAGGAACTATGGTCTGATGATGATGAGGGCAAGACACAACCAGAGGCCGGGGTAGCATTATCTTTGCCCAAGATAAGGAGATGGTGATTGGCTCACGGATAAACCTTTATTAACTGCAGCAAATCATTGTTTTGAGCAAAGTGTTGCAATTAATGGGAGAGGGTAAGAAAACGCATCCAAAGGAGCTTCTCGCACTCTGCAGCCTGCATGTGCAAGAAGATTCTATGTGAGACAAAAGATGCGCACTGCCCGACCCTTGTGCCAAAAGATGCTATGTTAGTAGCATTAAATCTATTGTTCCGAAAGATTTCTTTGTTAATCTATCAACATCAAAGTGTAAGGCTGCCAAAAAGACAGTGTTAGAGAAATAAGTAGCGAGCTAGAACTAGTAAGAAGCAATCCCGGGAGTACAATTCTTGTTGGCTTGAACCCTGAGAACAGAGGGCAAAGTGTTTTCCAAAGGTTACATGTGTGTTCAACGCTATGAAACATGGGGAAAATATATTTCATCATGTAATAAAAATATTCTAAAATATCCATTCAGAATTTTTGGGTTTTCCTTTTACTTTTTCATTTCAATTTTTTAAAAGTGAACATATCTTAATTCCGTCTCTATTTTAAATACATGTTCATTTACTCAAATGCAAGAACATTTTTAAATTCGTGAATTTTATACCAAATCCATTAACAACTTTTGAAATTAATTATGTTTTAAAACGATCATCAAGTGCTTTCAAATGCATGAACATTTTTCATATTCATGAATATTTTTAGCAATTTTATTTTTTCAAAAAAAATCATGCACATTTTTGTAAATTGCCAACATGTCTTTGGAAATCGAAAATACTATAAAACTTTCAAACTTTTTTATATCGATAATCTGTTTTAAGTAAAATAATTATTTAAATAAAAGAAACAAAAACAACGTTATTTATTAGACTGCTTGTTGTAGGCTTTCTACTCGCCACTGAGCGAGGGAAACAGTAGACCTTTCGACTGGGCGAAGCCTTACTAGGCCGAGGCTGAGCTAGTGTCATTAGGAGTGGTAGTTCCTTTTTTCCTCACATTTTATTTATTTAAAAATGTTCTAAAATAGAATCTTGTTTCATCTCGTATGTGTCCGAAACTATTATTATTTTACTTATTATAAACCATTACATTATGTAAATGTTCTAAAATATCTATTTGTTTTTATCGGTTAGTCTTTTGTGTTTTTTCATTTACTTTTTTGTATCAATTTCTTAGATTTATGTATATGTCTTCATTTCCTATGTGCATTTTATTTTAAAATTAATAACATTTTTTCAAATTTGTTATTGTTTTTTCGAATACACGGATGATTTTTAATTTTTAATTTTTAAAATTTGTGATTTTCTTCCAAATGCATTAACATTTTCAAATTCATGAATATTTTTCCCAATTCATGATTTTTTCGGGTTTAGAATATATTCTGAAACTGCCGACATTTTGTTGAATTTACAAAATTTTCGAAATGTCATGAATTTCCTTCTTTCATGAACATTTTTGAAATATAATGATTTTCTAAATCTGTTAAAAAATATTAAACCGGTAATTACTGGCTTTTAACTGGCTAGTGATCCAGATGATTGAGGGAAGCGCTAGACCTTCGAAGCGACTGAGCGAAGCGTTAGTGGGTCGCTGCCGAGCTAGTGTGTGCATGAGCGCCATCTCTGATTTCTTGTGCCTGGACATGTTGAAGAGGAGCTCTCATATGCCGCCTATGGTGAACGACACGCCCACCTCGCTACAGGGACATATTTTGTGCCAGGCCAACAAAGCACGCCTAGCTCGGCTACACTTTCTTTTATATCGCCTATAGGGTACGTGGTAGGTAGGCTTCCTTTTTTAAAAAAAGTTTTCTAATATATATGTTTTTAGCAAATATTATTATTTTACTTACTATGAAAACATTTCTTAATGTATAAAAAGCGTTCAAAAATATCTATTCAGAATTTTTCGGTTTTCCTTTATTTTTTCTTTTCATTTTTAGAACTTTTTTTGAGTTCGGTAGCTTTTCAAAATCCATGTACATTTTTCCAAATTAATGAAAACTTTTTCAAACTCAAGAATAGTTTTCAAACCCATGAATATAATTTTCAAATCCATGAACACTTCATTCAAATGCATGGACGTTTTTGAATTTGTGAACATTTTTCAAGCTTGCCAACAATATTATAGTTCAGGAACATCTTAAAATTTCATGAACATTTTTATTTTGTGTTTTCCTCAATATAAGAATTTTCTAAATCTAACAAAAATAAAATCCACTTCTTATTTAACTAGTAGTTGCTGGGTTTTTACTGGCTACTGAGCCAGGTGAGCAATGGAAGTACTAGACCTTCCGAGCGACTGTGGGAATCCTTACGGGGCCACGACCGAGCTAGTGAGAGCACGAGCATCAGCATTCGTTTCTGGCGACTGCACACAAGGTGGCGACTAGAAATTGCGCTCGCTATAAAGTAAAAGTTTTAATTTGGGGTTTCCCGCAACTAAAGAATAAAATGGAAGAATATCCATTTTTAATAGATTATTGAATAGTATTCTTTTTCACTTAAATGAATTTTTTGTATTTGTAAGAATGCACACAAGGAAGAGGAGCTCACATATTGCCTGTGGCGAGCGTCATACCTAGCAATGGACATTTGGGTAATCGAATCCGAATCGAACCGATATAACCAAATTATCAGTTATTTCGGTTTTTGGTCTTCGGTACGGGTTTTATTTTTTGTTAATTCGGTCTTTGGGTTAGGGTTCGGGTTTTCAGACTTCAAACCAGAATAAACAAAACAAACCGATAAAGCCACTCACCCACGAACCCGTCGCTCTCTCTCCGCACCCCACGTGACGGGCCCGGTCCCTATTACCCCTCTCTCTCCTCAACCCACGTCCCCACCAGGCCACCACCTATCTCTCCCCGTCCCCCACAATTTTTGGATCGGAGCAGAGCTCCTCTCTCCCCCATGCGCCATGGGCAACGCTGCAGCCTACAACGGAGGCGATCTCCTCCCCGACCTTAGTGCTCCTCTTTCCCCTGCCCCTCGGACAAGACTCCTGCTTCTGACCTGGACCTCACCGTCTCCTACCACCATATCTCTTCAGCCACTGTCGTCCCCTCCTCTCAAGAGTCCACCATGCCATGCCGTCCACTGCTCGTCGCCTCATCTGATCCAACGGCGAGCCCCGGATTCAAGGAAGACGACGACCTATGACCTCATCCACGTGGTTCCCTCCCGCACGTGGTCGCCTGAATCCTAATTCAGAGGACATAGGGTCTTCTCCCTCCTCATATTTCGGTTTTGTATGGGTACCCGGATTACCCGAACCAAAATTTTGGGTAATTTTGATTCGGTTATTTTTTTGGCTGACTAAAATTCGACTCTGATTGTTCACTATCTGAATTATCCAAACTGTAAAAACTGAATGCCCAGGGTGACTCACACCCGCCACGCTACAGTGATAAATACCCAAGCCCCTATTTTCGGGGATGTTTACTTCCTCACGGTTAGCCACTTGGATGAAAGCAACTCATGGCTGTTTGATTTTTTGATGCATGCATTTCTTTGGGATGTGGCGGGGTAGAAACTCATGTGTGGCCGTACGGTTTGTTTTGTAAATTTTTTGAACTTGCTTGCTCCTTCACCGTGTGGCTCTAGCCATTCAAGATGTATGTGCTTCACATGTTGTGTTGGTTTTCAATTTTGCTTTTCCTTTTTACGCCGTTCTAGCATGCAGCAGGCCAGGTTGTGTTATAGGAAATATTGTATGCGTTCGCATGCCAGAGGAACCACGTACGATGGTTAAGAAATGAGAGCAAACCGGTGGTCAGCGCTGCGTACATGCGTTCAGATGCAAGGCAACAAAGGTATGTGGTCAAATCAGCTACTGCATGCATGCAAACGAATGGGAACACGCCGCTGTTGGGGAACGTAGTAATTTCAAAAAACTTCATACGCACACGCAAGATCATGGTGATGCATAGCAATGAGAGGGGAGAGTGTTGTCCATGTACCCTCGTAGACCGAAAGCGGAAGCATTAGCACAATGCGGTTGATGTAGTCGTACGTCTTCACGATCCGACCGATCAAGTACCGAACACACGACACCTCCGATTTCAGCACACGTTTAGCCCGATGACGTCCCTCGTACTCCGATCCAGCCGAGTGTTGAGGGAGAGTTTCGTCAGCACGACGGCATGGTGACGATGATGATGTTCTACCGACGCAGGGCTTTGCCTAAGCACCGCTACAGTATTATCGAGGTGGACTATGGTGGAGGGGGGCACTGCACACGGCTAAAAGATCAACCGATCAATTGTTGTGTCTTTGGGGTGCCCCCTGCCCCCGTATATAAAGGAGCAAGGGGGGAGGTGCGGCAGGCCAGGAGGGGCGCGCCAGGAGGAGTCCTACTCCCACCGGGAGTAGGACTCCCTCCCTTTCCTTGTTGGATTAGGAGAAGGGGGAAAGAGGAGGGAGAGAGGAAGGAAAAGGGGGGGGGGGCGCCGCCCCCCTCTCCTTGTCCTATTCAGACTAGGGGGAGGAGCGCGCGGCCCTGCCCTGGCCGCCTCTCCTCTTCTCCACTAAGGCCCACTATGGCCCATTAAACCCCCAGGCGGTTCCGGTAACCCCTCGGTACTCCGGAAAAATCCCGATTTCACACGGATCACTTCCGATATCCAAATATAGGCTTCCAATATATCAATCTTCATGTCTCAACCATTTCGAGACTCCTCGTCATGTCCCCGATCTCATCCGGGACTCCGAACTACCTTCGGTAAATCAAAACACATAAACTCATAATATAACCGTCATCGAACTTTAAGCATGCGGACCCTACGGGTTCGAGAACAATGTAGGCATGACCGAGACACGTCTCCGGTCAATAACCAATAGCGGAACCTGGATGCTGATATTGGCTCCCACATATTCTATGAAGATCTTTATCGGTCAAACCGCATAACAATATACGTTGTTCCCTTTGTCATCAGTATGTTACTTGCCCGAGATTCGATCGCCGGTATCTCAATACCTAGTTCAATCTCGTTACCGGCAAGTCTCTTTACTCATTCTATAATAGATCATCCCGCAACTAACTCATTAGTTGCAATGCTTGCAAGGCTTATAGTGATGTGCATTACCGAGTGGGCCCAGAGATACCTCTCCGACAATCGGAGTGACAAATCCTAATCTCAAAATATGCATACTAAACGATCGAGTGCTAAGCTAATTAACAGAATGGGTCAAGTCAATCACATCATTCTCCTAATGATGTGATCTCGTTAATCAAATGACAACTCATGTCAATGGCTAGGAAACATAACCATCTTTGATCAACGAGCTAGTCAAGTAGAGGCATACTAGTGACACTCTGTTTGTCTATGTACTCACACAAGTATTATGTTTCCGGTTAGTACAATTCTAGCATGAATAATAAACATTTATCATGATATAAGGAAATAAATAATAACTTTATTATTGCATCTAGGGCATATTTCCTTCAGTCTCCCACTTGAACTAGAGTCAATAATCTAGTTCACATCTCCATGTGATTTAACACCAATAGTTCACATCACCATGTGATTAACACCCATATTTCACATCGTCATGTGACCAACACCCTAAAGGGTTTACTAGAGTCAATAATCTAGTTCACATCGCTATGTGATTAACACCAAAAGAGTACTAAGGTGTGATCATGTTTTGCTTGTGAGAGAAGTTTAGTCAACAGGTCTGCCACATTCAGATCCGTATGTATTTCGCAAATTTCTATGTCAACAATGCTCTACATGGAGCTACTCTAGCTAATTGCTCCCACTTTCAATAAGTATCTAGATTGAGACTTAGAGTCATCTGGATCAGTGTCAAAATTTGCTTCGACATAACCCTTTATGACCAACCTTTTTTGTCACCTCCATAATTGAGAAACATATCCTTATTCCACTAAGGATAATTTTGACCGCTGTCCAGTGATCTACTCCTAGATCACTATTGTACTCCCTTGCCAAAATCAGTGTAGGGTATACAATAGATCTGGTACACAGCATGGCATACTTTATAGAACCTAGGGCCAAGGCCTAGGGAATGACTTTCATTCTCTTTCTATCTTCTGCCGTGGTCGGGCTTTGAGTCTTACTCAATTTCACACCTTGTAACACAGGCAAGAACTCTTTCTTTGACTGTTCCATTTTGAACTACTTCAAAATCTTGTCAAGGTATGTACTCATTGAAAACTTATCAAGCGTCTTGATCTATCTCTATAGATCTTGATGCTCAATATGTAAGCAGCTTCACCAAGGTCTTTCTTTGAAAAACTCCTTTCAAACACTCCTTTATGCTTTGCAGAATAATTCTACATTATTTCCGATCAACAATATGTCATTCACATATACTTATCAGAAATGTTCTAGTGCTCCCACTCACTTTCTTGTAAATACAGGCTTCATCACAAGTCGGTATAAAACTATATACTTTGATCATCTCATCAAAGCGCATATTCCAACTCCGAGATGCTTGCACCAGTCCACAGATGGATCGCTGGAGCTTGCACATTTTGTTAGCACTTTAGGATTGACAAAACCTTCTGGTTGCATCATATACAACTCTTCTTTAATAAGTCCATCAAGGATTGCAGTTTTGTTATCCATTTGCCAAATTTCATAAAATGCGGCAATTGCTAACATGATTCGGACAGACTTTAAGCATCAATACGA
Organism: Triticum monococcum; assembly: GCA_034509565.1. Lineage (NCBI taxonomy): Eukaryota > Viridiplantae > Streptophyta > Magnoliopsida > Poales > Poaceae > Triticum > Triticum monococcum. The sequence goes on from CM067845.1 coordinate 714,553,474, forward strand.
GTGAGAAACTCTCATCGTAGTCAACACCTTGAACTTGTCGAAAACCTTTTGCGACAATTCTAGCTTTGTAATAGTAACACTACTATCAGCGTCCGTCTTCCTCTTGAAGATCCATTTATTTTCTATGGCTTGCCGATCATCGGGCAAGTCAACCAAAGTCCATACTTTGTTCTCATACATGGATCCTATCTTAGATTTCATGGCCTCAAACCATTTCGCGGAATCTAGGCTCATCATCGCTTCCTCATAGTTCGTAGGTTCATCATGGTCTAGTAACATGACCTCCAGAACAGGATTACCGTACCACTCTAGTGCGGATCTTACTCTGGTTGACCTATGAGGTTAAGTAACAACTTAATCTGAAGTTTCATGATCATCATCATTAACTTCCTCACTAATTGGTGTAGGTGTCGCAGAAACCGGTTTCTGCGATGAACTACTTTCTAATAAGGGAGCAGGTACAGTTACCTCATCAAGTTCTACTTTCCTCCCACTCACTTCTTTCGAGAGAAACTCCTTCTCCAGAAAGATTCCGAATTTAGCAACAAAAGTCTTGCCTTCGGATCTGTGATAGAAGGTGTACCCAACAGTCTCTTTTGGGTATCCTATGAAGACACATTTTTCCGATTTGGGTTCGATCTTATCAGGTTGAAGCTTCTTCACATAAGCATCACAGCCCCAAACTTTAAGAAACGACAACTTTGGTTCCTTGCCAAACCACAGTTCATAAGGTGTCATTTAAACGGATTTTGATTGTGTCCTATTTAACGTGAATGCAACGTCTCTAAAGCATAACCCCAAAACGATAGCGGTAAATCAGTAAGAGACATCATAGACCGCACCATATCAGGTAAAGTACGATTACGATGTTCAGACACATCATTACGCTGTGGTGTTCCGGGTGGCGTGAGTTGCGAAACTACTCCGCATTGTTTTAAATGAAGACCAAACTCTTAACTCAAATATTCTCCTCCACGATCAGATCGTAGAAACTTTATTTTCTTGTTACGATGATTTTCAACTTCACTCTGAAATTCTTTGAACTTTTCAAATGTTTCAGACTTATGTTTCATTAAGTAGTTATACCCATATCTGCTCAAATCATCTGTGAAGGTGAGAAAATAACGATATCTGCCACGAGCCTCAATATTCATCGGACCACATACATCTGTATGTATGATTTCCAACAAATCTGTTGCTCGCTCCATAGTTCCGGAGAACGATGTTTTAGTCATCTTGCCCATGAGGCACGGTTCGCAAGTACCAAGTGATTCATAATCAAGTGGTTCCAAAAGTCCATCAGTATGGAGTTTCTTCATGCGCTTTACACCGATATGACCTAAACGGCAGTGCCACAAATAAGTTGCACTATCATTATCAACTCTGCATTTTTTGGCTTCAATATTATGAATATGTGTATCACTACTATTGAGATTCAACAAAAATAGACCACTCTTCAAGGGTGCATGACCATAAAAGATATTACTCATATAAATAGAACAACCATTATTCTCTAATTTAAATGAATAACCGTCTCGCATCAAACAAGATCCAGATATAATGTTCATGCTCAACGCTGGCACCAAATAACAATTATTCATGTCTAAAACTAATCCCGAAGGTAGATGTAGGGGTAGCATGCCGACCGTGATCACATCGACTTTGGAACCATTTCCCACGCGCATCGTCACCTCGTCCCTAGCCAATCTTCGCTTAATGCATAGTCCCTGTTTCGAGTTGCAAATATTAGCAACAAAACCAGTATCAAATACCCAGGTGGTACTGCGAGCATTAGTAAGGTACACATCAATAACATGTATATCACATATACCCTTGTTCACCTTGCCATCTTTCTTATCCGCCAAATACTTGGGGCAATTTCGCTTCTAGTGACTAGTCTGCTTGCAGTAGAAGCACTCAGTCTCAGGTTTAGGTCCAGACTTAGGTTTCTTCTCTTGACCAGCAACTTGCTTGCTGTTCTTCTTAAAGTTCCCCTTCTTCTTCCCTTTGCCCTTTTTCTTGAAACTGGTGGTTTTATTGACCATCAACACTTGATGCTCCTTCTTGATTTCTACCTCCGCAGCCTTTAGCATTGCGAAGAGCTCGGGAATCGTCTTATCCATCCCTTGCATGTTATAGTTCATCATGAAGCTCTTGTAGCTTGGTGGCAGTGATTGGAGAATTCTCTCAATGACGCTATCATCCGGAAGATTAACTCCCAGTTGAATCAAGTGATTGTTATACCCAGACATTTTGAGTATATGCTCACTGACAGAACTATTCTCCTCCATCTTGCAGCTGCAGAACTTATTGGAGACTTCATATCTCTCAATCCGGGCATTTGCTTGAAATATTAACTTCAACTCCTGGAACATCTCATATGCTCCATGACGTTCCAAACGTCGTTGAAGTCCCGGTTCTAAGCCGTAAAGCATGGCACACTGAACTATCGAGTAGTCATCAGCTTTGCTCTGCCAGACATTCATAACATCTGGTGTTGCTCCTGCAGCAGGTCTGGCACCTAGCGGTGCTTCCAGGACGTAATTCTCCTGTGCAGCAATGAGGATAATCCTCAAGTTACAGACCCAGTCCATGTAATTGCTACCATCATCTTTCAACTTTGCTTTCTCAAGGAACACATTAAAATTCAACGGAACAATAGCACGGGCCATCTATCTACAATCAACATAGACAAGCAAGATACTATCAGGTACTAAGTTCATGATAAATTAAAGTTCAATTAATCATATTACTTAAGAACTCCCACTTAGATAGACATCCCTCTAATCCTCTAAGTGATCACGTGATCCATATCAACTAAACCATGTACGATCATCACGTGAGATGGAGCAGTTTTCAATGGTGAACATCACTATGTTGATCATATCTACTATATGATTCACGCTCGACCTTTTGGTCTTAGTGTTCCGAGGCCATGTCTGTTATATGCTAGGCTCATCAAGTTTAACCTGGGTATTCCGCATGTGCAACTGTTTTGCACTCGTTGTATTTGAACGTAGAGCCTATCACACCCAATCATCACGTGGTGTCTCAGCACGAAGAACTTTCACAACGGTGCATACTTAGGGAGAACACTTATAACTTGATAATTTAGTGAGAGATCATCTTATAATGCTACCGCCAATCAAAGCAAGATAAGATGCATAAAAGATAAACATCACATGCAATCAATATAAGTGATGTGATATGGCCACCATCATCTTGTGCTTGTGATCTCCATCTCCGAAGCACCGTCATGATCACCATCATCACCAGCGCGACACCTTGATCTCCATTGTAGCATCGTTGTTGTATCGCCAATCTTATGCTTCTACAACTATCGCTACCGCTTAGTGATAAAGTAAAGCATTATAGGGCGATTGCATTGCATATAATAAAGCGACAACCATATGGCTCCTGCCAATTGTCGATAACTCGGTTACAAAACATGATCATCTCATACAATAAAATTTAGCATCATGCCTTGACCATATCACATCACAACATGCCCTGCAAAAACAAGTTAGACGTCCTCTACTTTGTTGTTGCAAATTTTACGTGGCTGCTACGGGCTGAGCAAGAACCGTTCTTACCTACGCATCAAATCCACAACGATAGTTTGTCAAGTTGGTGCTGTTTTAACCTTCGCAAGGACCGGGCGTAGCCACACTCGGTTCAACTAAAGTTGGAGAAACTGACACCCGCCAGCCACCTGTGTGCAAAGCACGTCGGTAGAACCAGTCTCGCGTAAGCGTACGCGTAATGTAGGTCCGGGCCGCTTCATCCAACAATACCGCCGAACCAAAGTACGACATGCTGGTAAGTAGTATGACTTATATCGCCCACAACTCACTTGTGTTCTACTTGTCCATGTGACATCTACGCATAAAACCTGGCTCCGATGCCACTATTGGGGAACGTAGTAATTTCAAAAAAATGCCTACGCACACGCAAGATCATGGTGATGCATAGCAATGAGTGGGGAGAGTGTTGTCCACGTACCCTCATAGACCGAAAGCGGAAGCGTTAGCACAACGCGGTTGATGTAGTCGTACGTCTTCACGATCTGACCGATCAAGTACCGAACGCATGGCACCTCTGAGTTCAGCACACATTCAACCCGATGATGTCCCTCGAACTCCGATTCAGCCGAGTGTTGAGGGAGAGTTTCGTCAGCACGACGGCGTGGTGACAATAATGATGTTCTACCGACACAGGGCTTCACCTAAGCACCGCTACAGTATTATCGAGGTGGACTATGATGGAGGGGGGCACCGCACACGGCTAAAAGATCAACCAATCAATTGTTGTGTCTTTGGGGTGCCCCCTGCCCCCGTATATAAAGGAGCAAGGGGGGGGGGGAGGTGCGGCCGGCCAGGAGGGGCGCACCAGGAGGAGTCCTACTCCCACCGGGAGTAGGACTCCCTCCCTTTCCTTGTTGGATTAGGAGAAGGGGGAAAGAGGAGGGAGAGAGGAAGGAAAAAGGGGGGGCGCCACCCCCTCTCCTTGTCCTATTCGGACTAAAGGGGGAGGGGCGCGCGGCCCTGCCCTGGCCGCCTCTCTCTTCTCCACTATGGCCCATTAAACCCCCGGGGGGTTCCGGTAACCCCTCGGTACTCCGGTAAAATCCCGATTTCACCTGGAACACTTTCGATATCCAAATATAGGCTTCCAATATATCAATCTTCATTTCTTGACCATTTCAAGACTCCTCGTCATGTCCCCGATCTCATCCGGGACTTCGAACTACCTTCGGTACATCAAAACACATAAACTCATAATATAACCATCATCGAACTTTAAGCGTGCGGACCCTACGGGTTCGAGAACAATGTAGACATGACCGAGACACGTCTTCGGTCAATAACCAATAGCGGAACCTGGATGCTCATATTGGCTCCCACATATTCTACGAAGATCTTTATCGGTCAAACTGCATAACAATATACGTTGTTCCCTTTGTCATCGGTATGTTACTTGCCCGAGATTTGATCGTCGGTATCTCAATACCTAGTTCAATCTCATTACCGTCAAGTCTCGTTACTCGTTCTATAATAGATCATCCCGCAACTAACTCATTAGTTGCAATGCTTGCAAGGCTTATAGTGATGTGCATTATCGAGTGGGCCCAGAGATACCTTCCGACAATTGGAGTGACAAATCCTAATCTCGAAATACGCCAACCCAATAAGTACCTTTCGAGACACCTGTAGAGCACCTTTATAATCACCCAGTTAGTTGTGACATTTGGTAGCACACAAAGTGTTCCTTTGGTAAACGGGAGTTGCATAATCTGATAGTCATAGGAACATGTATAAGTCATGAAGAAAGCAATAGCAGCATACTAAACGATCGAGTGCTAAGCTAACGGAATGGGTCAAGTCAATCACATCATTCTCCTAATGATGTGATCTCGTTAATCAAATGACAACTCATGTCAATGGCTAGGAAACATAACTATCTTTGATCAACGAGCTAGTCAAGTAGAGGCATACTAGTGACACTCTGTTTGTCTATGTACTCACACAAGTATTATGTTTCCGGTTAATACAATATTAGCATGAATAATAAACATTTATCATGATATAAGGAAATAAATAATAACTTTATTATTGCCTCTAGGGCATATTTCCTTCAGCCGCTTGGGTGAACGAGCGACCAATTGCAACTGCCCGAAGCGGTGATCAGGGGCTTTGCACTTGGATCCAACGACAAGACAACAAGGTGCATGTAGTCAAGACGGAACACGTCGTCTGCGTACATGACTGGCCAATAATCACTCGCCAAAGCGGTGCTCTGGGGATGCGTGGTTGGGGCCAACAGCAACACGACAAGGAGGTATGGGCGGCCCGGCAGTTGGTTCAACTATAGCTAATTGTTGGGGTAATTTAAAATTGATCGGGACACCCACGCCAGTCCAGCTTGCCGCTTACTCAGTTCTTAGAGATGTTCCAGAGATTGGCACCGCTTGCATGGTCTACTCTGGACGCGTATGTTTTTTGCTTTTTGTAAGCGGCGCCGCTTATATGGGTCATTCTACACCTGCCGCTGTTCTACACTTTGTGTTGGTTTTGTTTCCGACTCTCCATCTCTCTATACACTATAAATAGGTGTCCCCTGGCAAGAGAGCTATGGCGATTTATGGCCTTGGACTGGAACATCCCCAAGGTGGAAGCTGTCGTCAACACTGGCCTAGAGTGGATCTTTTCTCTGCTGGACCCCTTGGATGAGACGGCGAGACTGGTGGTGCTCATGACCATGTCAAGAGTATGGCATGTCCGAAATGAGATCACACAAGGTGCCGCCCACGGCCGAAGCCTCTTGACGCTTTTTGCAAGGATACATCAACTCACACCTGTGCATACAACAACATCCTGATGGTAACCTAGAGAAAGGGAAGATGTGGTCCTGCCTTCACCACCATGCGCTCTAGAAAGTACAGGCGCCCAAGGTGAGTGTGTTGGGGAACCTAGCAGAATTTTAAAATTTTGTACGCATCACCAAGATCAATCTATGGAGTCATCTAGCAACGAGAGAGAGGTGTGCATCTACATACCCTTGTAGATCGCGAGCGGAAGCGTTCAAGAGAACGGAATTGATGGAGTCGTACTCGTCGTGATCCAAATCACTGATGACCGAGCGCCGAACGGACGGCACCTCCGCGTTCAACACACGTACTGTTGGGGAAGACGTCCCCTCCTTCTTGATCCAGCAAGGGGGAAGGAGAGGTTGATGGAGATCCAGCAGCACGACGGCGTGGTGGTGGAAGCAGCGGGGATCTCGGCAGGGCTTCGCCAAGCTCAGCGAGAGGGAGAGGTGTTACGAGGGGAGAGGGAGGCGCCAGGGGCTAGGGTGCGGCTCCCATGCGCCTCCCCACTATATATAGGGGTGGAGGGGCTGGTTTATTGCCCTCCAAGTCCATTGGGGCGTTGGCGAAGGTGGGGGAAAGAAATCCCATCATTCCCCTTCCCCACCGATTGTTATCCCCCCTTTTTAGGGATCTTGATCTTATCCCTTCGGGATATGATCTTATTCCTTCTAAGGGGGGATCTTGGTGCGCCTTGACCAGGGGTGTGGGGCCTTGCCCCCACTACCCACGTTCATGTGGGTCCCCCCATGCAGGTGGGGCCCACTCCGGAACCTTCTAGAACCTTCCCGGTACAATACCGAAAAATCCCGAACATTTTCCGGTGGCCAAAATAGGACTTCCCATATATAAATCTTTACCTCCGGACCATTCCGGAACTCCTCGTGACATCCGGGATCTCATCCGGGACTCCGAACAACTTTCAGATTACCGCATACTAATATCTCTACAACCCTAGCGTCACCGAACCTTAAGTGTGTAGACCCTACGGGTTCGGGAGACATGCAGACATGACCGAGACGACTCTCCGGTCAATAACCAACATCGGGATCTGGATACCCATGTTGGCTCCCACATGTTCCACGATGATCTCATCGGATGAACCACGATGTCGAGGATTCAATCAATCCTGTATTCAATTCCCTTTGTCCAGCGGTATTGTACTTGCCCGAGATTCGATCGTCGGTATCCAATACCTTGTTCAATCTCGTTACCGGCAAATCTCTTTACTCGTTCCGTAAAAATCATCCCGTGATCAACATCTTGGTCACATTGTGCACATTATGATGATGTCCTACCGAGTGGGCCCAGAGATACATCTCCGTCACACGGAGTGACAAATCCCAGTCTCGATTCGTGCCAACCCAACAGACACTTTCGGAGATACCCGTAGTGCACCTTTATAGCCACCCAGTTACGTTGTGATGTTTGGCACACCCAAAGCATTCCTACGGTATCCGGGAGTTGCACAATCTCATGGTCTAAGGAAATGATACTTGACATTTAGAAAACCTTTAGCATACGAACTACACGATCTTTGTGCTAGGCTTAGGATTGGGTCTTGTCCATCACATCATTCTCCTAATGATGTGATCCTGTTATCAACGACATCCAATGTCCATGGTCAGGAAACCGTAACCATCTATTGATCAATGAGCTAGTTAACTAGAGGCTTACTAGGGCCATGGTGTTGTATATGTATCCACACATGTATCTGAGTTTCCTATCAATACAATTCTAGCATGGATAATAAACGATTATCATGAACAAGGAAATATAATAATAACCAATTTATTATTGCCTCTAGGGCATATTTCCAACAGTCTCCCACTTGCACTAGAGTCAATAATCTAGTTCACATCGCCATGTGATTAACACTCACTTGTCACATTGCCATGTGACCAACATCCAAAGAGTTTACTAGAGTCAATAATCTAGTTCACATTACTATGTGATTAACACTCAATGAGTTCTGGGTTTGATCATGTTATGCTTGTGAGAGAGGTTTTAGTCAACGGGTCTGCAACATTCAGATCCGTATGTACTTCGCAAATCTCTACGCTATATTTGGAGCCATTTCAAATAACTGTTCTACTTGGAGCTATTCTAAATTGTTGCTCCATTATACGTATCCGGTATCTCTACTCAGAGCTATCCGGATAGGTGTTAAGCTTGCATCGATGTAACTCTTTACGTCGAACTCTTTATCACCTCCATAACTGAGAAACATATCCTTATTCCTCTAAGGATAATTTTGACCGCTATCTGGTGATCTACTCCTAGATCACCTTTGTACCCTCTTGCCAGACATGTGGCAAGGCACACATCAGGTGCGGTAGTCAGCATGGCATACCGTATAGAGCCTATGACAAAAGCATAGGGGACGACCTTCATCCTTCCTCTTTCTCCTGCAGTGGTCGAGCTTTCACTTCATAACTTCATACCTTACAACTCAGGCAGGAACTCCTTCTTTGACTGATCCATCTTGAACACCTTCAAGATCATGTCAAGGTATGTGCTCATTTGAAAGTACCATTAAGCGTTTTGATCTATCCTTATAGATCTTGATGCTCAATGTTCAAGTAGCTTAATCCAGGTTTTCCATTGAAAAACACTTTTCAAATAACCCTATATGCTTTCCAGAAATTCTACATCATTTCTGATCAACAATATGTCAACAACATATACTCATCAGAAATTCTATAGTGTTCCCACTCACTTCTTTGGAAATACAAGTTTCTCATAAACTTTGTATAAACCCAAAAGCTTTGATCATCTCATCAAAGCGTACATTCCAACTCCAAGATGCTTACTCCAGTCCTTAGAAGGATTGCTGGAGCTTTGCATACTTGTTAGCATTTTTCAGGATTGACAAAACCTTCTGGTTGTATCACATACAACCTTTCCTCAAGAAAATCATCAAGGAAACAATATTTTGACATCGTATCTGCAAGATTTCATAAACAATGCAGTAACTGCTAACATAATTCCAACAGACTCTTAGCATCGCTACGAGTGAGAAAGTCTCATCGTAGTCCACTCCTTGAACTTGTCGGAAAACATCTTAATGACAAGTCGAGCTTTCTTATTGGTGATACTTACCACCATTGTCCGTCTTTCTTTTAAAATCCATATGTACCCAACAGCCTTATGACCATCAAGCAGTTCTTCCAAAGTCTACACTTTGTTTTCATACATGGATCCTCTCTCGGATTTTATGGCCTCGAGCCAATTTTCGGAATCCGGGCCCACCATCGCTTCTCCATAGCTCGTAGGTTCATTGTTGTCTAGCAACATGACTTCCAAGACAGGATTACGTACCACTCTGAAGTAGTACGCATCCTTGTCGTCCTACGAGGTTTGGTAGTGACTTGATCCGAAGTTTCATGATCACTATCATAAGCTTCCACTTCAATTGGTGTAGGTGCCAAAGGAACAACTCCCTGTGCCTTGCTATACACTGGTTGAAGTGACGGTTCAATAACCTCATCAAGTCTCCACCATCCTCCCACTCAATTCTTTTGAGAGAAACTTTTCCTCGAGAAAGGACCCGATTCTAGAAACAATCCCTATTGCTTTCGAATCTAAGACATGAGGTATACCCAACTGTTTTGGGTACTCTATGAAGATGCATTTATCCACTTTGGGTTCGAGCTTATCATCCTGAAAAATTTTCACATAAGCGTTGCAGCCCCAAACTTTTAAGAAATGACAACTTAGGTTTCTCTAAACCATAGTTCATACGGTGTCATCTCATCGGAATTACGTGGTGCCCTATTTAAAGTGAATGTGGTTGTCTCTAATGCCTAACCCATAAACTATCATGGTAATTCGATAAGAGACATCATGGTATGCATCATATCCAATAGGGTGCAGTTATGATGTTCGGACACACCATCACACTATGGTGTTCCAGGCTGTATTAGTTGTGAAACAATTTCCACAATGTCTTAATTCTGTGCCAAACTCGTAATTCAGATATTCATCTCTATGATCATATCATAGATATTTTATCCTCTTGTCACGATGATCTTCAACTTCACCCAGAAATTACTTGAACCTTTCAATAATTCAGACTCGTGATTCATCAAGTAAATATACTTAGCATCTACTCAAATCATCTGTGAAGTAAGAATATAATGATATCCACTACATGCCTCAACACTCATTGGACTGCACACATCAAGATGTATTACTTCCAAAAAGTTGCTTTCTTGTTCCATCTTACTGAAAACGAGGCCTTTCAGTCATCTTGCTCATGTGGTATGATTTGCATGTCTCAAGTGATTCAAAATCAAGCGAGTCCAAAGATCCATCAACATGGAGCTTCTTCATGCGTTTTATACCATTGTGACTAAAATTGCAGTGCTACAAGTATGTGGTACTATCATTACTATCTTATATCTTTTGGCATGAACATGTGTACCACTACGATCGGGATTCGATAAACCATTCATTTTAGGTGCAAGACCATTGAAGGTATTATTCAAATAAACAAAGTAACCATTATTCTCCTTAAATGAATAACCGTATTGCGATAAACATAATCCAATCATGTCTATGCTCAACGCAAACACCAAATAACAATTATTTAGGTTTAACACCAATCCCGATGGTAAACGGAGTGTGCGATGCTTGATCACATCAACCTTGGAAACACTTCCAACACATATCATCGTCTCACCTTTGACTAGTCTCCGTTTATTCCGTAGCCTTTCATTCGGGTTACCAACACTTAGCAATCGAACCGGTATCTAATACCCTGCTGCTACAAGGAGGACTAGTAAAGTACACATTTAATATAATGTATGTCCAATACATACTTCTTTCAACCTTGCTAGCCTTCTCATCTACCAAGTATCTAGGGTGGTTCTGCTTCAGTGACTGTTCCCCTTATTACAGAAGCACTTAGTCTTGGGCTTGGGTTCAACTTTGGGTTTCTTCACTAGAGCAGCAACTGATTTGTCGTTTCATGAAGTATCCCTTTCTTGCCCTTGCCCTTCTTGAAACTAGTGGTTTTACTAACCATCAACAATTGATGCTCCTATTTGATTTCTACTTTCGCGGTGTCGCGAATAGATCAAGGATCATCATATCTATCCCTGATATGTTATAGTTCATCACGAAGCTCTAGTAGCTTGGTGGCAGTGACTTTGGAGAACCATCACTATCTCATCTGCAAGATCAACTCCCACTCGATTCAAGTGATTGTAGTACTCATACAATCTGAGCACATGCTCAACGATTGAGCTTTTCTCCTTAGTGTGCAGGCTTAAGAAACTTGTCAAAGGTCTCATACCTCTTGACGTGGGCACTAGCCTGAAATCCCAATTTCAGTCCTTGGAACATCTCATATGTTCTGTGATGTTTCAAAAACGTCTTTGGTGCCTCAATTCTAAACCATTTAGCATTACACACTGAACTATCATGTAGTCATCAAAACGTGTATGTCAGATGTTCGCAACATCCACAACCGACGTTCGAGGGTCAGCTCACTGAGCGGTGCATTAAGGACATAATCCTTCTGCGCAGCAATGAGGACAATCCTATGTTTACGGACCCAGTCCGCATAATTGCTACTATCAACTTTCAACTAAATTTTCTCTAGGAACATATCTAAAACAGTAGAACTAAAGCGTAAGCTACGACTAATTTGCAAAGTCCTTTTGACTATGTTCATGATAATTAAGTTCATCTGATTATTTAATGAACTCCCACTTAGATAGACATCCCTCTAGTCATCTAAGTGATACATGATCCGAGTCAACTAGGCCGTGTCCGATCATCACGTGAGACAGACTAATCATCATCGGTGATCATCTTCATGTTGATCGTATCTTCTATACGACTCATGTTCGACCTTTCGGTCTTCCGTGTTCCGAGGCCATGTCTGTACAAGCTAGGCTCGTCAAGTCAACCTAAGTGTATTGCGTGTGTAAATCTGGCTTACACCCGTTGTATTCGAACGTTAGAATCTATCACACCCGATCATCACGTGGTGCTTCGAAACAACGAACCTTCGCAACGGTGCACAATTAGGGGGAACACTTTTCTTGAAATTATTGCGAGGGATCATCTTATTTTAGCTACCCTCGTTCTAAGCAAATAAGATGTAAAACATGATAAACATCACATGCAATCAAATAGTGACATGATATGGCCAATATCATTTTTCTCCTTTTGATCTCCATATTCGGGGCGCCATGATCATCATCGTCACCGGCATGACACCATGATCTCCATCATCGTGTCTTCATGAAGTTGTCTCGTCATCTATTACTTCTACTACTATGGCTAACGGTTTAGCAATAAACTAAAGTAAATACATGAAGTTTATGTTGACATGCAGGTCATAAATAAATTAAGAAAACTCCTATGGCTCCTGCCGGTTGTCATACTCATCGACATGCAAGTCGTGATTCCTATTACAAGAACATGATCAATCTCATACATCACAAATATCATTCATCACATCCTTTTGGCCATATCACATCACACGACATATGCTGCAAAAACAAGTTAGACGTCCTCTAATTGTTGTTGCAAATTTTTACGTGGCTGCTATAGGTTTCTTAGAAAGAACGTTTCTTACCTACGCAAAAACCACAATGTGATATGCCAATTTCTATTTACCCTTCATAAGGACCCTTTTCATCGAATCCGATCCGACTAAAGTGGGAGAGACAGACACCCGCTAGCCACCTTATGTAACTAGTGCATGTCAGTCGGTGGAACCTGTCTCACGTAAGTGTACGTGTAAGGTCGGCCCAGGCCGCTTCATCCCATGATGTCGCCGAATCAAGATAAGACTAGTAACGGCAAGTAAATTGACAAAATCGACGCCCACAACTACTTTGTGTTCTACTCGTGCATAGAAACTACGCATAGACCTAGCTCATGATGCCACTTTTGGGGAACGTAGCAGAATTTTCAAATTTTCTACGCATCACCAAGATCAATCTATGGAGTCATCTAGAAACGAGAGAGAGGAGTGCATCTACATACCCTTGTAGATCGCGAGCGGAAGCCTTCAAGAGAACGGGGTTGATGGAGTCGTACTCGTCGTGATCCAAATCACCGATGACCGAGCGCCGAACGGACGGCACCTCCGCGTTCAACACACGTACGGTTGGGGAAGACGTCTCCTCCTTCTTGATCCAGCAAGGGGGAAGGAGAGGTCGAAGGAGCGGGGATCTCGGCAGGGCTTCGCCAAGCTCAGCGAGAGGGAGAGGTGTTATGAGGGGAGAGGGAGGCGCCAGGGGCTAGGGTGCGGCTCCCATGCGCCTCCCCACTATATATAGGGGTGGAGGGGGCTGGTTTCTTGCCCTCCAAGTCCATTTGGGCGTTGGCAAAGGTGGGGGAAGGAAATCCCATCATTTCCCTTCCCCATCGATTGTTATCCCCCCTTTTTAGGGATCTTGATCTTATCCCTTCGGGATATGATCTTATTCCTTCTAAGGGGGGATCTTGGTGCGCCTTGACCAGGGGTGTGGGGCCTTGCCCCCACTACCCACGTTCATGTGGGTCCCCCCATGCAGGTGGGCCCCACTCCGGAACCTTCTAGAACCTTCCCGGTACAATACCGAAAAATCCCGAACATTTTCCGGTGGCCAAAATAGGACTTCCCATATATAAATCTTTACCTCCGGACCATTCCGGAACTCCTCGTGTCGTCCGGTATCTCATCCGGGACTCCGAAAAACTTTCGGGTTACCGCATACTAATATCTCTACAACCCTAGCGTCACCGAACCTTAAGTGTGTAGACCCTACGGGTTCAGGAGACATGTAGACATGACCGAGACGACTCTCCGGTCAATAACCAACAGCGGGATCTGGATACCCATGTTGGCTCCCACATGTTCCACGATGATCTCATCGGATGAACCATGATGTCGAGGATTCAATCAATCCCGTATTCAATTCCCTTTGTCCAGCGGTATTGTACTTGCCCGACATTCGATCGTCGGTATCCGATACCTTGTTCAATCTCGTTACCAGCAAGTCTCTTTACTCATTCCATAACACATCATCCCGTGATCAACTCCTTGGTCACATTGTGCACATTATGATGATGTCCTACCGAGTGGGCCCAGAGATACCTCTCCGTCACACGGAGTGACAAATCCCAGTCTCGATTCGTGCCAACCCAACAGACACTTTCGGAGATACCCGTAGTGCACCTTTATAGCCACCCAGTTACGTTGTGACGTTTGGCACACCCAAAGCATTCCTACGATATCCGGGAGTTGCACAATCTCATGGTCTAAGGAAATGATACTTGACATTTACAAAAGCTTTAGCATATGAACTACACGATCTTTGTGCTAGGCTTAGGATTGGGTCTTGTCCATCACATCATTCTCCTAATGATGTGATCCCGTTATCAATGACATCCAATGTCCATGGTCAGGAAACCGTAACCCTCTATTGATCAATGAGCTAGTTAACTAGAGGCTTACTAGGGACATGGTGTTGTCTATGTATCCACACATGTATCTGAGTTTCCTATCAATACAATTCTAGCATGGATAATAAACGATTATCATGAACAAGGAAATATAAGAATAACCAATTTATTATTGCCTCTAGGGCATATTTCCAACAGCGCGCACACTAGGTACCGCCCCAGTCGGGCTGGGCTAAGTTGAATATGGGCGGGAGCTACAGAGAGGCCATGGGTGCGGCGGGAGGAGGTATGATCCTGCGTGATGACAGAGGCGAGATCATCTACATCGCATGCAGGGAGCTACACACATGCGACAACGCCTTAGAGGCGGAGCTAGCAGCGTGCAGAGAAGGCTTGGAGCTGGCCTTGTACCGACCTAACCTACCTATTCTGGTTGAGTTGGATAGCGCGGAGGCGGTGTCGATGATTACAACGCTTGAGATGGATAGATCATCACATCGTGCACTTATAGAGGAGATTTGTAGGTTGGCTGGAAGCGATGCTAGGGGGATCTCTTTTACTCTTTGTAGCCATCTGCAGAACATGATTAGTCATGAGTTGTCCGCCTATGGCCGTAGCACTCCGCGCACAATAGTCTGGCTTACTGTCGGGATGGACTTTGTTGTAAACTTGGCTCTCACTGAGAAGCCTCCTTGAGTAATGAGAATTCCCTTTCCCTTTCTTCCTGTACTTCGCCTATTTTCTTTGGTTTGTTTCTTTCTTCTTGTTTATACTAGCTCCATGGTTCATTCTTCCTGCTGTCGTAATGGGCTGCGGTGTTCGGGTCGTCCTCCTCGGCTGCGTGGAGCTGTCGTTGGTCGTCGTCCTCCTACCCCGCCCGGTGTTGGCACTGCAGGTCTAGAGCAGCGACCACGAGGCCATGTAGTGGTTCACACAGTGCATGGCGGTAGTGTAGGTGGCTTGCAGTTCTACCGCTGGCGGTGGACATCGGCACAACTCTCGTGTGATCGCGGCTGTGCACGGCTAGGCCAAACTGAGTGAAGGTGGCCATTTTTGTATGACGGAAAGTTGAGTGAAAATTTGATATGGATTCACATCATAACTCATGTAACGTAAGTGATTTCTTCTAATTATTTTGTGCAAATATCTTATGATCTTCTTTTTTCTGTGTTATCATTGGCCAGTTTACAACGATCGAAGTCCCTTCCCCTGTCGTGCTTCCACTATCTTCTGTAAGAACCTTGAATTACTTTATTTCATGGTTTGGGATCACAAAGTAGTCTTTAGTTTAGTTTGTCCATTTATAGTGTTGATGCATCTAGCTACTTGTTCCTTTCTTGTGTTGTAAAATGATATAGCATTCTTCTTATCATTGAATTCTTCAAGATATTTAATAATGTGATCTAAAACTTATAGTTTTTTTCTATTATGGAGAGTTGGGAGTTTTAGGGATAAAATCAGTCACACTGCTCCAAACAGGCGAAAAGAGAAATCAGTTAGCATGTAACATCTCATCATGCTCCTCTCAATGAAATGAGTAGCATGTATAGAATATCTCCTCATACTCTTCTCAGTGAATTAACTTTAGATTTGACAGTAGTTTCTGTTGAGCATTTGTTCAACTTCTTTGTTTCTTTTTAGTGCAAACTATAATAGAGGAGTATATCACACAAATGCTATGTGGGAAGAGGTATTTACAATTGAAAATATCAAGGCAATTTACTAACAACATCATTGCTTGCCTTATTATGACTGTACAATTTCACACACATATCTTCTATATTGAATCACAACCGATTGAAAAAAAAGGAATGTCAACTCAGCAACACCTCGCACAACATGACAAATTTCATTAGCAACATCGAACCAATTTCACGGCAATGAATAAACAGGGCGCGGCGTGTCGCTGCGCGGGCCTAGCTAGTACTTAGCCAGAGCACAGAGCATGACTCATCTCGTCACTCGCTAGAACTCCTATACTCTTTTTTACCGCCCACAAGCAGCGTACTACCCCTACAAAAACAAGCAACGTACTAGGTACGCTTCACTTAGACCCCCCCCCCCTCTTTTTCTCTCTTTTTATTTATCTCTATACTTACTGTGAAAATATCTATTCAATTTTTATAGTTTTTGCTTTTATTTATTTCATTTCACTATTTTTAAAATATAACATCGAACCAATTTCAAGGCAATGAATAAACAGTGCGCGGCGTGTCACCGCGCGGGCATAGCTAGTACTTAGCCAGAGCACAAAGAACGGCTCATCCTGTCACTCGCTAGAACTGCTATACTCTTTTTTTACCGCCCACAAGCAACGTAGTAGGTAGTACCCCTAGAGAAACAAGCAACGAAGTAGGTACGCTTCACTTAGACCCCCCCCCCCCCTTTCTCTCTCTTTTTATTTATTTCTATACTTACTGTGAAAATATCTATTCAATTTTTTTAGTTTTTGCTTTTATTTATTTCATTTCACTATCTTTTTTAATCTATGTACAATTATTTTCAAATTTATGGATATTTGAATTCTTGAATTTCTTTTAAAGGAACGGGAATGGCTCTCCCACCCCTCTCCTCCTCCCTGGCGACTCCAAGGGCGACTCCACCGGCGATCCATGGCCCTCCCTCCTGGTGAATTTCCCCGGCCAAGATGTCAGAGCAAGGTTCTGTACTCCTGTTCATTGTCTAAATCCTAGTGATGCTTTTCATCTCGTCGTCTCCTTTGGCCACTCCACCTTTCCCCTTAATGTGAGCATGTTGGTCTTGCGCTTGAGGCTTGTGTTGGTGGATCACCATCTCATCTCAATGTCTACCACCTTCGTGGACAAGTTTATAAATTTTCTGTGATCTCTAAGGCGGTCGTATTTATGATCTACCAACTTAGATCTTTCAAATGTCCTAGTTTCTCATGTTATTTCCACCTATGGGGCTTCAGTATACCAGCTTGGATTAGAGAATATAATTCTTGGATCTACGAACTTGATCACGAATGGACTACGGTCTCTAGATCACCTCGACGCATGCTCACCGGTGCAAACGCGGTTCAGATTGGCCGTCGTCCTAACCCTTCGACGCCGACGTGTCGTTCCCCAACTATCGCCAACAATTATGGTCCCATCTCGGATCACGAGCCAAACGCGGGCGTGTTGGTTACAATTCAAAATTCTAGCTCAGCAAACTTGGCCCACCAACCCAGCAGTCTAGCCCGCAACGGTGACGCCGATTTGCAGTACACGGCCCAACAGCATCTTTCAGCCCGTGAACAACCCAACCATTTAGCCCATACCACCCCGCCAGTCATCTCTCATCATCTTCAACCAACTCGAGAGATTATTTTTTGTGGCAAATGTTTATCTCATGAGCATCTTCGTGCAGATTGCAATAATGATTTCCGTTGTCGAAGTTGTTATCGATATGGCCATATATCTCATTTTTATTATAACTCCAAACGCCATCCTCCCGTATATCGGGTCAAATCCTACCAACCTACCAACCCATTACCAGATTCCAATAACCCGCTTGACGACTCGTCTCCCCAAAACCCCACCCCCCTCCTCTTATCGACCGCCCAACCTGCCAAACCCCCTATTCGTCAGCTCATCCTTGCTCTGCTCCACCATTGTTCTCCACCGCCTCCTCATCTTCCTCCAACACCATGGCCTCCTACCCTTGCGACCCGATCCCTATCCTCCCTCCTGGCACTGCCATCATGGAGGCTGATGGCAATCGACGACGACGTACCTACCACTTCCTCGGCGGTGAGCCACTTGTCCAGTCCGGGGATTGGGCCATCATCTTCCTTGCTCCGCCTCCTGATCCTCTCCAGTTTCATACGGATGCCATGCTCATTCGTCATTATCTCGACCACGAGCGGGGTTTCTGCATTGCTGAGGTTTCTAGATGCGGGATGGGGGCGGCTTTCGTCAGGTTTCAGCATGCTTGCGACATCGACACCGCCATCGCCAATAGTCCCTACTTCGTTGGCGACTCGATCCTCAGAGTTATTCATCATGACAGAGGTATTAATCACAGAGACTGCACTTTTTCGGATGATGCCTGGATCATGATGGTGAACTACCCCCTAGAGGCTTGGAGACCGGATAAAGTTAGGGAGTCTGTCAGTGGTTTTGCCAAGTTCTTAGTCTGGAACAGGGACATGTCTGGTCAAAGTTAGAGTTCCAGATTTGTTAGATATTCTTGTCAGTCATGTTATCTGTGAGAGTCTTGATGACTTTGGCCATGGACAATCCTGGACAAGTGCTGTTTACATACTGCAGTCTGATCTTCTTGGTGCTATGGGTGGAGATGAAGATCCGATCCCTCCTGATGGTGTGCTGCACCCTATGCCCCTTGCCCCGTTCGGTGGTATATGGCATGATGCTGATTTCCATGACCAAGATCATCATCAAGCTGCACCAGCTGCTCATCATGCTCCAGATGAAAACAATGGGGATATCCCTATGGTTTAGACTCCCCCGCTCAGCCCTGAACAGCATCAGCCCAACCAGCCTACAGTTGAAGCCACTGATGCTTTCATTGCAATGCATGACATGATGTACAAAATTATGGCTGCTGCTCCTGACACGATCAATCAGCTGTCAGAATATGATGTTGTTAGTACCAGATGCCAGATACTATGTGTGGATGAGGAGCATGGGCCTGTCAAGAAGTGCCTGATGACTGTCACTACTGTTGTATCGCATGAGCCATTTGTTTCTTCAGTGGTGATTTCTGAACTCCCTGAACATTCTGAACTTTCTGAATTTTTTGATAACTCTGAGACTATCAGCATGACAGAAACTGAGAAAGTCCCATCCCCAGCTATGCTGGATTTCATAGCTAGCAACCACAATTATCCTGTACATAGGCCACCTCTTGTGCTGGCTGATCCATTGCGTGCTGCTATAAACTCTCCTGCTGTCAATAAGAGGAAGAAAAGTAATGCTCCATTGGATGTAAATGATCTCAGACGCAGTCGTCGTCTTGCTGGATTGAGCGTTGGATTTAAGAATGAAGCTGCTGCTATCAAGGCCAAGAAGAACATTAACAAATGCCAGAAGAACTTAAATGCAGAATTTGAACATGATGTTGTTGACCCCACTACCAAGCCTCCACCTGAGTTGCCACTGAACACCATCCAAGCTATTGCCACCAAGCAGTGTCAGATACCCCTTAAGGAGGTCTCTGGAGAGAAGCTGAAGGCCCCGGTGGACTATGAATAAGTCTAGTTATTATCTTAGTTGGTCTTGCTGTTAAAAGACCCTATCTGGCTTTAGGCCTTTATTTTGTTTTCCTTGGCCTTGGAATGCTACTTATGCCTTATTTATGAACTTGGTTTGTAAGGAGTTAAACTCCAATATTTGCTTATGTTGGTGGAACATCAAGACTTATCTATTTTACATTATTAGTTATCTGAATGATCACTTCTGTTATGGGCAAACTTGTTGCCAGTTCTCTGATTGGAGCATCATGTTTTTAGCTTTTCACATTTTGAGTTGGCTGAATGGTCAGTTATACTATGAGCTGTCAATATGGGGCAAATGCACTTATCTTAAATACTGGTTACAATTCCTATTGCCTACAAGTGAACATTTCTGTAATCATGTGGATATGATTAACTCATGTCCCTATGGCTTTCTTCCATCTGCTCAATTTAATGAATAGAAGTTGGAATATTTTAAACTGGAATGTCAGAGGTATAAACTCTCAAACCAGATGGGATGATTTAAGAGCTAGAATTGAGGAAAGCAATTGTGGTGTTATTTGCATTCAAGAAACAAAAAGAGAGGCATTTGACCAAGCTTATCTCAGAAATTTTTCACCTAGAAGATTCAACCAATTTGCATATAATCCCTCAGTTGGTTTGTCAGGTGGACTTATCACTATATGGAATGACAGTTTATTCAGTGGACTTGTCGTCAGTCAATCTTCATTTCAAATCACTATCAAGCTAACATGTAATCTATCTGGTCATATCTTTTATATCAGTAATATATATGGGCCCTGTTAGAATGAAGACATAGTGGATTTTTTGATTGGTTACACAATGTGGATGCATCACAGATGGACCACTGGATGTTGGTTGGGGATTTTAATTTAATAAGAAGCACTCATGACATAAATAGACCTGGAGGAGACACAAACAATATGCTCATGTTTAACAGCCTACTCCATCAATTGGATCTTGTGGAGATCCCTCTCAAAGGTAGAAATTTCACATGGAGCAACATGCAAGATTACCCTTTATTGGAAAAGCTGGATTGGATATTTACCTCTGCAAATTGGACAATATCTTTCCCAAACACTCTGGCCCATCCACTCACCAGAGTTACATCAGATCATGTCCCTATCCACATTTAGATTGGCAGTGATATTCCTAAATCCTCCATATTCAGGTTTGAGAACTACTGGTTTGAATTTGATGGTTTTTATGAAACTGCCGTACAATGCTGCAATAAGAACCAACAATTGATAAATTCTGCTCAAGATGTTGCTGCTAGATTCAAATGTCTTAGAATGGGACCCAAGAAATGGAGTAAGAATTTGTCCAAACTCAACACTAACATTTTTGCTTGTAATTATGTTTTATATATGCTGGATGGCATTGAAGATCAAAGAATACTCAGCACTATGGAAGCCAACTTCAGGACTATATTGAGGAGGCACATTTCCAAATTAATGGAAGTGAAAAGAATATATTGGAAAACAAGATTAAAAATGAGATGTGTGAAACTAGATGATGAAAATACTGATTTTTTCCATGCCATGGCTACCTAGAGTTATAGAAAAAAATTCATTACTTCTATCAATGATGAAGATGGTAATCCTGTCCAAAACCATGATCATAAGGCTGCTATCATATGGAAATCTTTCAAAGACAGACTGGGCAAGTCAATTGATCCACATATGTTATTTAACCTGGAGGAACTTATTCAGCCATCTGATCTCTCTGAACTTGAAGCCCCTTTCACTATGGAGGAGATTGACCAGGTGATTAAGGATATTCCATCTAATAGAGCTCCAGGACCAGATGGCTTCAATGGTGCATTCCTAAAAAAATGCTGGGATATTATTAAACAAGATATTTACACTATGATTTGGGATTTTTTTGAAGGGAATAGTGACATTCAAAGTATCAATACTGCCTTCATTACTCTTATTCCAAAGATATCAAACCCTACCAATATGAATGATTTTAGACCTATTTCCCTGGTCAGCCTTCCATTAAAGATTATTACTAAGCTTATGGCTAACAGAGCTCAGAAAATTATTACCTCAGTTATACATCAGAATCAGTATGGGTTTATCAAAGGTATAAATATTCAAGATTGTTTGGGTTATGCTTTTGAATATCTCCATTTATGCCATCAGTCAAAAGAACCCATCATCATTCTAAAATTAGATTTTGAAAAGGCATTTGATAAGGTGGAGTACAAAACCATTACTGCTATGCTCAGAGCCAAAGGTTTTGGACCTAGATGGATCAAGTGGGTAGATAATATTCTCCAAACTGCATCTACTTCTATCCTACTTAATGGAGTGGCTGGGAAAAAATCATCTACAAACGAGGGGTCAGGCAAGGGGATCCTCATTCCCCTTTATTATATGTTATTACTGCTGATCTCCTACAAACAGTTATTAATGCTGCCTGGTCAAATGGGGAATTATCTCTTCCTATAAATCATGCATATGGTCAAGATTATCCAATCATTCAGTATGCTGATGATACTCTGTTGATTATGCCTGCCAATGAAGACCAGCTAAACCACCTCAAATACCTTCTGAATCTGTTTAGTCTGTCCACTGGTCTCTTTATTAATTTCAGCAAATCCTCAATGATTCCCATCCATATAAATCATCAAGAGGTCACCAGACTTGCCACAGTATTTGGATGCAAAGTTGAGAGCCTTCCCTTCACCTATCTAGGTCTACCCATGGGCACCATAAAGCCATCAGTACAGGATCTCATTCCTGTCATATCTAGAATTGACAAAAGATTACCTGGGGTTGCTAGATTCATGAATTATTCTGGCAGACTTACTTACATCAATTCAGTTGTTGCTTCGATGCCAATATTTGCCATGTGCTCTCTCAAAGTGGATATCACCATTCTAGATCATGTTGATAAATCAAGCAGAAATTTCTTATGGTATGGAAATGATATTAATAGAGGAGGCAAATGTTTGGCAAACTGGCAGATGATATGCAAGCCAAAAAATCAAGGGGGTCTTGGTGTCTTGAATTTGAGAGAACAAAACAAAGCCCTTCTTATTAAGCATCTTTACAGATTTTACAACAAGATGGATGTACCTTGGGTTAAACTAATCAAGGAGGCTCACTATCAGAATAATGAAGCCCCTCATGCCAACAGAAACAAAGGCTCTTTCTGGCGGAGAGATTGCATGAAAATGTATGATTACTTCAAAGATATGACAAGTTGTGATATTAAAACTGGGGATACCAATATGCTATGGGAGGATAAATGGAATGATGACATTATGAAGATAAAGTTTCCTGAGCTACATTCTTTTACTTATAAAGAAAATATATCTATCAAGGATGCCAAGGATATGGATAATTTGTATAGTTTATTTCAGCTACCCCTATCCATTCAAGCAGCAATTTCATCAACTTTCTGATAAATTAAATAACATCAGGCACAACCAAGAGCATGACATTTGGAATTTCAATTGGAGCAACAACAAGAGCATGACCAAGATGACTTATCAACACCTTATGAGGGGTGAAGATGCTGCTGATACTTTTAAATGGATATGGAAATCATGCTGCCTTCCTAAACATAAATTTTTCTGGTGGCTTATGCTTAATGACAGGATAAACACATGTGACCTTTTAACTAGAAAGAGCATGCATCTTGATTCCACTACATGTGTGTTATGTAATGCAGAAGACATGGAAGACAGAATGCATCTCCTCTTCACTTGCCCATTTAGTCAAGGTTTCTGGTGGGATATTGGACTTGAATGGAATTCAGATTTGGATATTCACAATATGATCATGGATGCCAATCACAGATATAAAATCAAACATTTTATGGAAATTATGATAGTGGGCTGTTGGAGCATTTGGAATCAAAGAAATGGGAGGATATTTGAGGGGATACCTTGCTCAATTAATGAATGCAAGTATAATTTCATCAGATCTTTCAAGATTACGATGATGAGAGCTAAGCCATCTCTGAAAGATGGCATGTCATCTTGGATTGACAACATTTAATCTCAATAATTTATATTACCCTTTCTTCTCTTTTCCTCTTTTATTGTATTTCTTTCATTTCTGGTTGTCTCCCCAACAACCATTGTAAAGACTACTTTATTTGTTTCCCATTTTAAATGAAAAATGACATACGGTAGGGTTGTTGCCCTACTGTTCTTTGGTCAAAAAAAATCTTTTTTAAAATCCATCCACTGTTTTGTACAATTTTGAAATTCTTCAACATTGATTCCTAATTCGGGATTTTTTCAAATTCGTCAACACTTTTTTGAATTCACGACCATATTTATTATCATTTTTATTTCATGAACATTTTTTAAATGTATAAGAATTTTCTAAATATATACGTGACATAGGTCCTGATGCCTGCAAACCTCCTACCTGTTTGCTTCCATTTTGTGAGAATTTAGACATTTGGACTAGTCCGCAGACATTTGGAGGACAAAGTTGGAGGGTTCAAACTGTCTGGACCGCGTAGTTACGACCAATTTGACATACAACATTGGAGATGCCCTAAGAGGACCTATAATGTGAACACAGTGCCAAGTGTCACTCAAGAAAACGATATTCAACCATCATTACATGGATAACATTAGGTAATAGGTGGAGAAATACATTGTCTAATTTTTTCATTAGTAAAAATCAAAATTCTATATGAATACACACCAAAGTACATAACCAAAGTAGAACAAACACTACTGAAAATTCACTCTACGTCGAGTGCCAGAAACACTTGGCAAAAGCTTTGCCGAGAATTGTTCTCGGCAAAGAGTACTCGGCGTACACTTCTCAAGCAAACTCAATTTCGTCGGGAACCATCCATCGGGCACTGGGCAAACTGTTTTCAAAGAGCCAAGGGGGGCATCTTGGCAAAATAAAGCGTCTTCATGGAGACGAGACGGAGATGGCGGTTGCCACGTGGCGCGTCTTTGCCGAGATCCATCAAGAGGTTTGAATAATCTCAAACTGTTACTTTACGATTTCAAAGGAAAGTTAACACCCAGTTTACAATAGAGTTAAATACACTACAGGTTCCTCAACTTGTTCGACGCGGTCACTTTGGTGCCTAAACTTGTAAAATACACAAAACGGGTGCGGTAACTTGTCCGAGCGTTCAAATACAATGCCTTTGGTTGTATCCGAGCATATGCATTGCCAACATGGTGTGCCAACGTGGCCTTGGCCCACATGTCAATGACTATGAGAGGAGAAACAGACGTGCGAGCGCCGCATGATGGTTGTTTTACAGAAAACTCCATGTACTTCAACTAAATTTCTCAAAAAATCCCTATATTTAAATATGCTAAAGTAATAAGAAAGAAAGGGTGCACATGGGGGATTCGGACCCAATACCTGGCACACAAGTGCACACTTAAGGTAGTCACTAGGCCAATGACTTCTTTGTGGAATATAGAGATAAATTCTTGTTTATAGATTTGCTTGGATCTGGTCGTAGTTCCTCTACGTTTCTGTTTCTTCAGGTTAGATCCTTTCGATCTACACTACTCTTCATCGGCGACGGCTACTATTCTGTTGCGCTGTTCCTATGGGGCCTTAGCACAATGATTTTCTGATTGTCTACTACAACAAGTTTTGCCCAGCTCCAACGAGGGATGGGCGATGATGGTGGCGCGCCTTCGGCTCGCTTCAGTGCTTATCATCGTCGCTAGGTGATCTATGAATCTAGATGTATTTTTTGTTATTTCTGGTGTTCGTTGTATTGCCATGATTGAAGATGAATAGATTGGAAGTTTTCTCGCAAAAAAAGACACCAGCAAAAATAATAAAAAAATAAAAAGAAAAAGTTGACTCATCTCTACATTTTTTTCGAAAAGGGGGGCTCCCCGGCCTCTGCATGAATACGATGCATACGGCCACCTTTATAAATCAAAAAAGTTCAACAAGGTCTTGCAGTCTCGAAAAAGTAAATGAAAGCTCACAAAGAGCCAATAAAAACGGCCACAAAAACCACAACCGGCTGGCACAAAAAAGATAGGAAAACTAATTGCCTATCCTATTACATGACCGCCATCCAAACCGGTTGAATATATCCCGTGCTACCATCTCCCACCGGATAGATCCAGTAACCAAACACTCCCTGGCCTCCGTTGGAGTGAGTAGCGACCACATACAGATCAAAGCGGTGGCCCGGAAGATAACCTGCAAAAAATGAATATTTGGTGTTCTGTTAAAGAAGAAATCATTTCTGCAATTCCACACAACCCACAATAAAGCACATACTCCTACGCAAATGTGGCACGACGTTACAAACTCTATCCCGTTAAGCCACGTTCCAAATAACGAGCTGACAGAGCTCAGAGGAGTAATATTAAAAGCTATGTGCACCGTTCGCCATAGAACCTTAGCCAACGGGCAATCCAGAAAGAGGTGTTTGATAGTTTCATCCCGATCACAGAAGCTACACCTAGTAGGTCCTGTCCAGTTACGCTTTGCCAGATTGTCTTTAGTTAAGATGACTTGTTTATGTACAAACCACATAAACACTTTGATTTTCAACGGAACCTTGACTTTCCAGACATATTTGGAACTAGGAATGGAGCTAGAATTGATAACATCAAGATACATTGATTTAACTGTAAACTCTCCAGTCCTAGTAAGGTTCCAGCGCAACTTATTGGGTTTTTGATACAGCTGAACCTCCATCAGTCTACTCACTAAATGAAGCCACACTTCCCAACGATTGCCAACTATCGTCCTTCTGAATTGAATATTAAGAGGGTCGGACTGGAGTACTGTTGCAACGTAAGCCTCATGTCGTTGAAAAATACTATAAAGAGACGGGTATTGAAGCGCAAGGGGTGTCTCTCCTAGCCAAGTATCCTCCTAGAATCGCGTGCTAGCGCCATTTCTGACAATAAACCTTGTCCTATTGAAAAAGGCTGCTTTAACTCTCATGAGCCCTTTCCAAAAAGGCGAATCGAGCGGCCTCGCTGTCACCTGGGACAATGTTTTGGATTGGAGATACTTACTACGGAGAATCTGCGCCCATGTGGCATCAGTCTCAACAAATAACTTATACAACCAGTTACTGAGAAGACATCTGTTCTTCACTTCAAGGTTTTCAATCCCAAGACCCCCTTGGTCTTTTGGTCGACAAATGATATCCCATTTGGCAAGTCTATACTTTCTTTTTAGCTCATCACTCTGCCAGAAGAAACGAGATCGATAGAAGTCCAGCCTTTTCCTTACTCCAACTGGAACCTCGAAAAAAGATAAGAGAAACATAGGCATACTCGTGAGAACCAAATTAATAAGAATTAATCGGCCTCCATATGACATGAGCTTGCCCTTCTAGCAACTTAGTTTCTTCTCAAATCGATCCTCGATACACTTCCATTCTTTGTTTGTCAGCTTACGATGGTGAATTGGTATACCTAAATACGTAAAAGGTAAATTCCCCAATTCGCATCCAAACAATTGCATATAAGCCTCTTATTCGTCTTTGGCTCTTCCAAAACAAAACAATTCGCTTTTATGAAAGTTAATCTTTAACCCGGTCAATTGTTCAAATAAGCATAACACCAGCTTCATATTTCTCGCTTTTGCCAAGTCATGCTCCATAAAGATGATCGTATCATCAGCATACTGTAGGATAGAAACACCTCCATCCACTAGGTGAGGCACCAGACCACCCACCTGGCCATCCTCCTTAGCCCTTCCTATTGCCAACATATGAACTACAATGTTGAACAAAATAAGAGACATTGGGTCACCTTGTCGCAGGCCCTTATGTGTCCGGAAATAATGACCTATGTAAGTGAATAAGTGTAAGGAGCCTCTCCTTTTCAGCCTTATTTATCCCACTAAGATGCTTAGCCCACCCACACAAGAAACTTCTCAAGTGCCTTATCTTATTCTACCAGCGCTCAATTGCCGTCCTTCCTCCTGTATCCTTAGCCCATTCCTTGGCTACCAGATCCAAGAAGCCCTATCGTTCAAACCAAGCCATTTCGAACGAAAAGGAATTTTTGTTTCCCATGCGAGTGGCCTCGCTAGAGTCCACGAACATAGGCGTGTGGTCGGAAATACTGCGTGAAAGCGCCTGGACCATAACCAAAGGAAATTTTTGTTCCATTCAATGCTCGCAAGGACTCGATCCAACTTCTCAAACGTCGGATTTGGCAAATTATTAGCCCAGGTAAACTTTTTACCCGAAAGCTTTATCTCTCACAGATCCAAGCTTTCAATAATGGTATTAAACATGAACGACCACCTACCGTCGAAATTATCATTGTTCTTTTCCTCTCTTCTTCTAATTATGTTAAAGTCACCCCAACCAGGATTGGAAGCTGCTCGGAACCGCAAATGCGAACAAGGTCTGCCAAAAACTCTGGTTTAAGTTTGGGCTGTGCAGCACCATAAACCGCCACTAGAGCCCAATTAAACCCATCATCCTTCGATCTAACCCGGAACTTAACTGCAAAGTCTCCCATCACGACACTTCAGACTTCGAGCGAATCACATCTAACTCCAAGTAAGATCCCACCCGATCTTCCTCTCGGAGGCAAGCAATGCCAATCAAAATCGACACCACCAAATAACGTACTAAGAAACTGGGGTGCGAAATTATCTCTACCAGTTTCCGAGAGAGCAATAAAATCCAGCCTATGCTCGATAGACACATCTGCAAGAAACCTTCATTTAGCCAAGTCTTTCAGACCTCTGTTATTCCAAAAGATTCCTTTCATATTTCATCATGAAATTTTTTAGTAGTACGGATCCTAGAACTCCTACGCACCGCCGACGCAGGATAGATCTTCCGCTTCCACTTACGTTTAGGCTTGTTTTGATCCTCCACCCGGTCCTCACAACCAGGCTCCGTGGACCTAACTACTGCGTCAGCATAAGTATCATCCTCTTCCTCTGACTCAGGATGGGATGGTGCAAGATCCGCACAGAGATTATCGAGTACCCTGACCCCCAAAGAATCTATCTCAGAATCATTCATAGGCCTAACTGCAGCTAAGTTACGAATCATTTCAATAGCGCGTTTCGCTTCCAAATCCAGCATATCATTAACAGAGTTAGAGATTTCCCTATCATTACTCCCTAGTGAAACTCCTAAATGATTTGCATTATTAATAATCTCATCATTAGAAAAATGAAAAATAGAATTAGAGGTGTTGACTGACATACGAGTAGTGGCCTCAATGCCACGAAGCTTGGCCGCCCTCATGGCGCACCAATGTTGCATGTCATCAACCTTTGGAAGATCCTAGAGACGACAGCTCACCCGTCGGCCCTCAGAAACCGGATCCGGAATCCCTCCAAAAGCAATGACCTCCTCCCGGGAAGCGGTCGTCATCGCCCTCAAATCGAGGCCTGGGGTCTGCTACCTCTTGAGCACTAGTTGGATTTCCCCGAAGAGGAGAGGATGATGCAGCAAAGTAGCGTAAGTATTTCCCTCAGTTTTTGAGAACCAATGTATCAATCCAGTAGGAGGCTACACGCAAGTCCCTCGTACCTACACAAAGTAATAGCTCAACGCAACCAACACGATTAGGGGTTGTCAATCCCTTCACGGTTACTTACGGGAGTGAGATCTGATAGAGATGATATATAATATTTTTGGTATTTTTGGTATAGAGATGCAAAGTAAAAAGTAAAAGGCAAAGTAAAAACAAAGAAATAATAAAGTGATGGAGATTGATATGATGAGAATAGAACCGGGGGCCATAGGTTTCACTAGTGGCTTCTCTCAAGAGCATAAGTATTTCTATGGTGGGTGAACAAATTACTATTGAGCAATTGACAGAATTGAGCATAGTTATGAGAATATCTAGGTATGATCATGTATATAGGCATCACGTCCGAGACAAGTAGACCGACTCCTGCCTGCATCTACTACTATTACTCCACTCATCGACCGCTATCCAGCATGCATCTAGAGTATTAAGTTAAAAACAGAGTAACGCCTTAAGCAAGATGACATGATGTAGAGGGATAAATTCATGCAATATGATATAAACCCCATCTTGTTATCCTCGATGGCAACAATACAATACGTGCCTTGCTGCCCCTTCTGTCACTGGGAAAGGACACCGCAAGATTAAACCCAAAGCTAAGCACTTCTCCCATGGCAAGAAAAACCAATCTAGTAGGCCAAACCAAACTGATAATTCGAAGAGACTTGCAAAGATAACCAATCATACATAAAAGAATTTAGAGAAGATTCAAATATTATTCATTGATAGACTTGAACATAAACCCACAATTCATCGGTCTCAACAAACACACCGCAAAAAGAAGATTACATCGAATAGATCTCCATGAGAGAGGGGGAGAACATTGTATTGTGATCCAAAAAGAGAGAAGAAGCCATCTAGCTAATAACTATGGACCCGAAGGTCTGAAGTAAACTACTCACACTTCATCGGAGAGGCTATGATGATGTAGAAGCCCTCCGTGACGACGGCCCTCTTCGGCGGAGCTCTGGAACAGGCCCCAAGATGGGATCTCGTGGATACAGAAAGTTGCGGCAGTGGAATTAGGTTTTTGGCTCTATATCTGATCGTTTGGGGGTACGTAGGTATATAGGAGGAACGAGTACATCGGTGGAGCTCCGAGGGGCCCACGAGGCAGGGGGCGCGCCCTAGGGGGGGCTCCCCCCACCCTTGTGACCGCCTCTTTGCTTCCTTGGAGTAGGAGTCCAAGTCTCCTGGATCACGTTCGGTGAGAAAATCACGTTCCCAAAGGTTTCATTCCGTTTGGACCCTGTTTGATATTCCGTTTGTTCGAAATACTGAAATAGGCAAAAAACAACAATTCTGGGCTGGGCCTCCGGTTAATAGGTTAGTCCCAAAAATAATATAATAGTGGAAAATAAAGCCCAATATAGTCCAAAACAGTAGATAATATAGCATGGAGCAATCGAAAATTATAGATACGTTGGAGACGTATCAGGCATCCCCAAGCTTAATTCCTGCACGTCCTCCAGTAGGTAAATGATAAAAAGAGAATTTTTTATGCGGAGTGCTACTTGGCATAATTTCAATGTAAATCTTCTTAATTGTGGTATGAATATTCAGATCCAAAAGATTCAAGACAAAAGTTCATATTGACATAAAAATAATAATACCTCAAGCATACTAAAAAACAATTATGTCTTCTCAAAATAACATGTTCAAAGAAAGCTATCCCTACAAAATCATATAGTCTGGCTATGCTCTATCTTCACCACACAAAGTATTTAAATCATGCACAACCCCGATGACAAGCCAAGCAATTGTTTCATACCTTAACATTTTCAAAACTTTTTCGATCTTCACGCAATACATGAGCGTGAGCCATGGACATAGCACTATATGTGGAATAGAATGGTGGTTGTGGAGAAGACAAAAAAGAGGGGAAGATAGTCTCACATCAACTAGGCATATCGACGGGCTATGGAGATGCCCAGCAATAGATATCAATGTGAGTGAGTAGAGATTGCCATGCAACGGAAGCACTAGAGCTATAAATATATGAAAGCTCAACAAAAGAAACTAAGTGGGTGTGCATCCAAATCGCTTGCTCACGAAGACCTAGGGCAATTTGAGGAATCCCATCATTGGAATATACAAGCCAAGTTCTATAATGAAAAATTCCCACTAGTATATGAAAGTGACAAAATGAGAGACTCTCTATCATGAAGATCATGGTGCTAATTTGAAGCACAAGTGTTGTAAAAGGATAGTAACATTGTCCCTTCTCTCTTTTTCTCTCATTTTTATTTATTTGGTCCTTTTCTCTTTTTTTATGGCCTCTTTTTTTATTTATTTTTTATTTTTTCATCTGGAGTCTCATCCCGACTTGTGGGGGAATCATAGTCTCCATCATCCTTTCCTCACTTGGGACAATGCTCTAAAAATGTTGATCATCACACTTTTATTTTTCTTACAACTCAACAATTACAACTCAATACTTAGAACAAAATATGACTCTATATGAATGCCTCCGGCGGTGTACCAGGATATGCAATGAATCAAGAGTGACATGTATGAAAGAATTATGAATGGTGGCTTTGCCACAAATACGATGTCAACTACATGATCATGCTAGCAATATGACAATGATGGAGCGTGTCATAATAAACGGACTGGTGGAAAGTTGCATGGCAATATATCTCAGAATGGCTATGGAAATGCCATGATAGGTAGGTATGGTGGCTATTTTGAGGAAGGTATATGGTGGGTGTATGATACCGGCGAAAGGTGCATGGTATTAGAGAGGCTAGCAATGGTGGAAGGATGGAAAAGTGTGTATAATCCATGGACTCAACATTAGTCATAAAGAACTCATATACTGATTGCAAAAATCTAGAAGTTATCAAAGCAAAGTATTACGCACATGCTCCTAGGGGGGTAGATTGGTAGGAAAAGACCATGGCTCGTACCCGACCGCCACTCATAAGGAAGACAATCAATAAACAAATCATGCTCCGACTTCATCGCATAACGGTTCACCATACGTGCATGCTACGGGAATCACAAAATTTAACACAAGTATTTCTTAAATTCACAACTACTCAACTAGCATGACTCTAATATCACCATCTTCATATCTCAAAACAATTATCAAGCATCAATCTTTTCTTAGTATTCAACGCACTCAAAAGAAAGTTTCACAAATCTTGAATACCAAGCATATTATTATTATTAAGCAAATTACCATGCTATTAACACTCTCAAAATAATCTAAGTGAAGCATGAGAGATCAATAGTTTCTATAAAACAAATCCACCACCGTGCTCTAAAATATCTAAGTGAAGCACATAGAGCAAAATTATAAAGATCAAAAGATATAAGTGAAGCACATAGAGCAAAACTATAAAGCTCAAAAGATATAAGTGAAGCACATAGAGTATTCTATCAAATTCCAATTCATGTATGGCTCTCTCAAAAGGTGTGTACAGCAAGGATGATTGTGGCACACTAACAAACAAAGACACAAAGAACACAAGACTCTCCAAGCAAAACACATATCATGTGGTGAATAAAAATATAGCTCCAAGTAAAATTACCGATGGAAGTGGACGAAAGAGGGGATGCCTTCCGGGGCATCCCCAAGCTTTGACTTTTTGGTGTCCTTAGATTATCTTGGGGGTGCCATGGGCATCCCCAAGCTTATGCTCTTGCCACTCCTTGTTCCATAATCCATCAAAAAAATTCACCCAAAACTTGAAAACTTCACAACACAAAACTCAATAGAAATCTCGTGAGCTCCATTAGCGAAAGAAAACAAAAGACCACTTCAAGGTACTGTAATGAACTCATTCTTTATTTATATTGGTGTTAAACCTACTTTATTCCAACTTCTCTATGGATTATAAACTATTTTACTAGCCATAGATTCATCAAAATAAGCAAACAACACCCGAAAAACAGAATCTGTCAAAAACAGAACAGTCTGTAGTAATCTGTAACTAGCGCAAACTTCTGGAACTCCGAAACATCTACCAAACTAGGACGGCCTAGAAAATTTGCTTATTGATCAGTGGCAATTGGAATCAGTATTTTATCACGTTCTGGTGATTTTTAACAATTCGGTCACTGAGCGCAAAGTTTCTGGAAATTACAGCAAGATCAAATAACTATCATCGAAGATGATCCTATAGGTTTAACTTGGCACAAACACTAATTAAAAAATAAAACCACGTCTAAACAGAAGGTAGATGGATTATTTATTCCTAAACAGAAGAAAAAACAAAAAAAAGTAAAATAAAATTGGGTTGCCTCCCAACAAGCACTATCATTTAACGCCCCTAGCTAGGCATAAAAGCGAGGATACATCTAGGTATTGCCATCTTTGGTAGGCAATCCATAGGTGGCTCTCATGATAGATTCATATGGTAATTTTATTTTCTTTCTAGGGAAGTGTTCTATGCCTTTCTTTAATGAAAATTGGAATCTATTCCCTTCCTTCATATCAATAATTGCACCAATCGTTCTAAGGAAAGGTCTACCAAGAATAATAGGACAAGAAGGATTGCAATCCATCAAGAACGATAAAATCTACGGGCACATAATTCCTATTTGCAACAATAAGAACATCATTAATTCTTTCCATAGGTTTTGGAATCCGCAAGATGCAAGTTTAGAGAGCAATCATCAAAATCACAGAAATCTAGCAAATGACACCAAGTTTTGGGAATAATGGAGACACTAGCACCCAAATCACATAAAGCATAAAACTCATGATCTTTAATCCTAATTTTAATAGTAGGTTCCCACTCATCATAAAGTTTTCTAGGAATAGAAACTTTCAACTCAAGTTTTTCTTCATAAGATTGCATCAAGGCATCAACGATATGTTCGGTATAGGCTTTATTTTGACTATAAGCATGAGGAGAATTTAGCACGGATTGCAACAAGGAAATACAATCAATTAAAGAGCAACTTTCATAATTAAATTCCTTGAAATCCAATATAGTGGGTTTAGCAACATCTAGGGTTTTATTTCTTTCAATCCCACTTTCATCAATTTCATCATCTAAATACTCTGAATTTTTGGAACGCCTTCTAGGTAAAGGAAGATCATATTCAGTTTCATCAAGATTCATATTGGAAAACAAAGATTTGATAGGGGACACATAAATAACTTTTAGATCTTCATCCTGATTTTCATAGGAATTGGAAGAACACGCTTTAATAAAGGCATCTTTCGTTGCACTCATCAATGGAAATTCTCATGGCTTTGAGAGACTCATTGATATCATGCTTAGGAGGAGTAGATCTAAGCTTTAAAGAATCAACCTCAAGAGAAATTATATCAACGTTCCTAGCCAAATCATCAATCTTAAGCAATTTCTCTTCAAGCAAAGCATTAAAATTCTTTTGTGAATTCATAAACTCTTTAACACTATTCTCAAATTCAGAGGGCATCTTATTAAAATTTCCAGAAGAGTTGTTGTAGGAATTTCCATAATTATTAGAAGGGTTACTAGGATAAGGCCTAGGATTAAAATTTCCTCTATATGCATTGTTACCAAAATTATTCCTACCTACAAAATTCACATCCATAGATTCATTATTATTCTCAATCAAAGTAGACAAAGACATATCATTAGGATCAGAAGAAACACTCTTAGTAGCAAACAATTTCATAAGTTCATCCATCTTTCCACTCAAAACATTAATTTCTTCTATCGCATGCACTTTTTTATTAGTGGATCTTTCAGTGCGCCATTGAGAATAATTAACCATAACCATAATATTATCTAGGAGTTTAGTAGCATCTCCTAAAGTGATTTCCATAAAAGTGCCTCCCGCGGCCGAATGTAAAAGATTTCTAGAAGCAAAATTCAATCCGGCATAAATTTTTTGTATAATCATCCAGAAGTTCAAACCATGAGTAGGACAATTACGTATCATTAATTTCATTCTCTCCCAAGCTTGTGAAACATGTTCATGATCAAGTTGGTTAAAATTCATAATATCGTTTCTAAGAGAGATGATCTTAGCGGGAGGAAAATACTTAGAGATAAAAGCATCTTTGCACTTGTTCCAAGAATCAATACTATTTTTCGGCAAAGATGAAAACCAAGCTTTAGCACGATCTCTAAGCGAAAAAGGAAATAAATTCAATTTAACAATATGATTATCGACATCTTTCTTCTTTTGCATATCACATAAATCAACGAAGCTATTCAGATGAGTAGCGGCATCTTCACTAGGAAGGCCGGCGAATTGATCTTTCATAACAAGATTCAACAAAGCAGTATTGATTTCACAAGATTCAGTATTGGCAAGAGGAGCAATCGGAGTGCTAAGGAAATCAGTATTATTGGTATTGGTGAAGTCACACAATTTGGTAGTATCTTGAGCCATCGCGACAAACAAGCAATCCAACACATGAGCAAACAAAGGACAGGCGAAAAAAGGCAAACGGAAAAGAGAGGAGGAGAAAGGGAAAGAGAGGGTGAATAAAACGGCAAGGGTGAAGTGGGGGACAGGAAAATGAGGGGCAAATGGCAACTAATGTAATGCAGGAGATAGGGATTGTGATGGGTACTTGTTATGTTGACTTTTGCCCAGA
This sequence comes from Triticum monococcum, assembly GCA_034509565.1. Lineage (NCBI taxonomy): Eukaryota > Viridiplantae > Streptophyta > Magnoliopsida > Poales > Poaceae > Triticum > Triticum monococcum. Next base: position 714,589,517 of record CM067845.1, read on the forward strand.
CTCCCCGGCAACGGTGCCAGAAATTCTTCTTGCTACCTCTTGAGCACTGCGTTGGATTTCCTCGAAGAGGAGAGGATGATGCAGCAAAGTAGCGTAAGTATTTCCCTCAGTTTTTGAGAACCAAGGAATCAATCCAGTAGGAGGCCACGCGCAAGTCCCTCGTACCTACACAAAAACAATAGCTCCTCGCAACCAACGCGATTAGGGGTTGTCAATCCCTTCAAGGTCACTTACGAGAGTGAGATCTGATAGAGATGATAGATAATATTTTTGGTATAGAGATGCAAAGTAAAAAGTAAAAGGAAAAGGTAAAAGCAAAGCAATAATAAAGTGATGGAGGTTGATATGATGAGAATAGAACCGGGGGCCATAGGTTTCACTAGTGGCTTCTCTCAAGAGCATAAGTATTTCTATGGTGGGTGAACAAATTACTGTTGAGCAATTGACAGAATTGAGCATAGTTATGAGAATATCTAGGTATGATCATGTATATAGGCATCACGTCCAAGACAAGTAGACCGACTCCTGCCTGCATCTACTACTATTACTCCACTCATCGACCACTATCCAGCATGCATCTAGAGTATTAAGTTAAAAACAGAGTAACGCCTCAAGCAAGATGACATGATGTAGAGGGATAAATTCATGCAATATGATATAAACCCCATCTTGTTATCCTCGACGGCAACAATACAATATGTGCCTTGCTGCCCCTTCTGTCACTGGGAAAGGACACCGCAAGATTAAACCCAAAGCTAAGCACTTCTCCCATGGCAAGAAAAACCAATCTAGTAGGCCAAACCAAATTGATAATTCGAAGAGACTTGCAAAGATAACTAATCATACATAAAAGAATTCAGAGAAGATTCAAATATTATTCATTGATAGACTTGAACATAAACCCACAATTCATCGGCCTCAACAAACACACCGCAAAAAGAAGATTACATTGAATAGATCTCCACGAGAGAGGGGGAGAACATTGTATTGAGATCCAAAAAGAGAGAAGAAGCCATCTAGCTAATAACTATGGACCCCAAGGTCTGAAGTAAACTACACACACTTCATCGGAGAGGCTATGATGATGTCGAAGCCCTCCATGACGACAGCCCTCCCCAGCGGAGCTCCGTAACAGGCCCCAAGATGGGATCTCATGGATACAGAAAGTTGCGGCGGTGGAATTAGGTTTTTGGCTTCGTATCTGATCGTTTCGGGGTACGTAGGTATATATAGGAGGAAGGAGTACGTCGGTGGAGCTCCGAAGGGCCCACGAGGCAAGGGGCGCGCCCTAGGGGGGCTCCCCCCACCCTCGTGACCGCCTCTTTGCTTCCTTGGAGTAGGGTCCAAGTCTCCTAGATCAGGTTCGGTGAGAAAATCACGTTCCCGAAGGTTTCATTCCGTTTGGACTCCTTTTGATATTCCGTTTCTTCAAAACACTGAAATAGGCAAAAAAACAACAATTCTGGGCTGGGCCTCCGGTTAATAGGTTAGTCCCAAAAATAATATAAAAGTGGAAAATAAAGCCCAATATAGTCCAAAACAGTAGATAATATAGCATGGAGCAATCAAAAATTATAGATACATTGGAGACGTATCAAGCATCCCCAAGCTTAATTCCTGCACGTCCTCGAGTAGGTAAACGATAAAAAGAGAATTTTTTATGCGGAGTGCTACTTGGCATAATTTCAATGTAAATCTTCTTAATTGTGGTATGAATATTCAGATCCAAAAGATTCAAGACAAAAGTTCATATTGACATAAAAATAATAATACCTCAAGCATACTAACAAAACAATTATGTCTTCTCAAAATAACATGGACAAAGAAAGCTATCCCTACAAAATCATATAGTCTGGCTATGCTCTATCTTCACCACACAAAGTATTTAAATCATGCACAACCCCGATGACAAGCCAAGCAATTGTTTCATACCTTAACATTTTCAAAACTTTTTCGATCTTCACGCAATACATGAGCGTGAGCCATGGACATAGCACTATATGTGGAATAGAATGGTGGTTGTGGAGAAGACAAAAAAGAGGGGAAGATAGTCTCACATCAACTAGGCGTATCGACGGGCTATGGAGATGCCCAGCAATAGATATCAATGTGAGTGAGTAGAGATTGCCATGCAACGGAAGCACTAGAGCTATAAATATATGAAAGCTCAACAAAAGAAACTAAGTGGGTGTGCATCCAAATCGCTTGCTCACGAAGACCTAGGGAAATTTGAGGAATCCCATCATTGGAATATACAAGCCAAGTTCTATAATGAAAAATTCCCACTAGTATATGAAAGTGACAAAATGAGAGACTCTCTATCATGAAGATCATGGTGCTACTTTGAAGCACAAGTGTTGTAAAAGGATATTAACATTGTCCCTTCTCTCTTTTTCTCTCATTTTTTTTATCTGGGCCTTTTATCCTTTTTTTATGGCCTCTTTTTTTTTCTTTTTTTAATTTTCATCCGGAGTCTCATCCCGACTTGTGGGGGAATCATAGTCTACATCATCCTTTCCTCACTTGGGACAATGCTCTAAAAAATGATGATCATCACACTTTTATTTTTCTTACAACTCAACAATTACAACTCAATACTTAGAACAAAATATGACTCTATATGAATGCCTCCGGTGGTGTACCGGGATATGCAATGAATCAAGAGTGACATGCATGAAAGAATTATGAATGGTGGCTTTGCCACAAATACGATGTCAACTACATGATCATGCTAGCAATATGACAATGATGGAGCGTGTCATAATAAACGGAATGGTGGAAAGTTGCATGGCAATATATCTCAGAATGGCTATGGAAATGCCATGATAGGTAGGTATGGTGGCTGTTTTGAGGAAGGTATATGGTGGGTGTATGATACCGGCGAAAGGTGCGCGGTATTAGAGAGGCTAGCAATGGTGGAAGGATGGAAAAGTGTGTATAATCCATGGACTCAACATTAGTCATAAAGAACTCATATACTGATTGCAAAAATCTAGAAGTTATCAAAGAAAAGTATTACGCGCATGCTCCTAGGGGGATAGATTGGTAGGAAAAGACCATCGCTCGTACCCGACCGCCACTCATAAGGAAGACAATCAATAAACAAATCATGCTCCGACTTCATCGCATAATGGTTCACCATACGTGCATGCTACGGGAATCACAAACTTTAACACAAGTATTTCTTAAATTCAAAACTACTCAACTAGCATGACTCTAATATCACCATCTTGATATATCAAAACAATTATCAAGCATAAATCTTTTCTTAGTATACAACGCACTCAAAAGAAAGTTTCACAAATCTTGAATACCAAGCATATTATTATTATTAAGCAAATTACCATGATATTAAGACTCTCAAAATAATCTAAGTGAAGCAGGAGAGATCAATAGTTTCTATAAAACAAATCTACCACCGTGCTCTAAAAGATCTAAGTGAAGCACATAGAGCAAAATTATAAAGCTCAAAAGATATAAGTGAAGCACATAGAGCAAAACTATAAAGCTCGAAAGATATAAGTGAAGCACATAGAGTATTCTATCAAATTCCAATTCATGTATGGCTCTCTAAAAAGGTGTGTACAGCAAGGATGATTGTGGCACACTAACAAACAAAGAAAAAAATAACACAAGACGCTCCAAGCAAAACACATATCATATGGTGAATAAAAATATAGCTCCAAGTAAAATTACCGATGGAAGTAGACGAAAGAGGGGATGCCTTCCGGGGCATCCCCATGCTTTGACTTTTTGGCGTCCTTAGATTATCTTGGGGGTGCCATGGGCATCCCCAAGCTTAGGCTCTTGCCACTCCTTGTTCCATAATCATCAAAAGAATTCACCCAAAGCTTGAAAACTTCACAACACAAAACTCAATAGAAATCTCGTGAGCTCCGTTAGCGAAAGAAAACAAAAGACAACCTCAAGGTACTGTAATGAACTCATTATTTATTTATATTGGTGTTAAACCTACTGTATTCCAACTTCTCTATGGATTATAAACTATTTTACTAGCCATAGATTCATCAAAATAAGCAAACAACACCCGAAAAACAGAATCTGTCAAAAGCAGAACAGTCTGTAGTAATCTGTAACTAGCGCAAACTTCTGGAACACCACAAAATCTACCAAAATAGGACGGCCTAGAAAATTTTCTTATTGATCAGCGGCAATTGGAATCAGTATTTTATCACGTTCTGACGATTTTTAACAATTCGGGCACTGAGCGCACAGTTTCTGGAAATTACAGCAAGATCAAATAACTATCATCGAAGAAGATCCTATAGGTTTAACTTGGCACAAACACTAATTAAAAAATAAAACCACATCTAAACAGAATGTAGATGGATTATTTATTCCTAAACAGAAGAAAAAACAAAAAAAAGTAAAATAAAATTGGGTTGCCTCCCAACAAGCGCTATCGTTTAACGCCCCTAGCTAGGCATAAAAGCGAGGATAGATCTAGGTATTACCATCTTTGGTAGGCAATCCATAAGTGGCTCTCATGATAGATTCATATGGTAATTTTATTTTCTTTCTAGGTAAGTGTTCTATGCCTTTCTTTAATGAAAATTGGAATCTAATATTCCCTTCCTTCATATCAATAATCGCACCAATCGTTCTAAGGAAAGGTCTACCAAGAATAATAGGACAAGAAGGATTGCAATCCATCAAGAACGATAAAATCTATGGGCACATAATTCCTAGTTGCAACAATAAGAACATCATTAATTGTTCCCATAGGTTTTGGAATCCGCAAGATGCAAGTTTAGAGAGCAACCATCAAAATCACGGAAATCTAGCAAATGACACAAAGTTTTGGGAATAATGCAGACACTAGCACCCAAATCACACAAAGCATAAAACTCATGATCTTTAGTTTTAATTTTAATAGTAGGTTCCCACTCATCATAGAGTTTTCTAGGGATAGAAACTTTCAACTCAAGTTTTTCTTCATAAGATTGCATCAAGGCATCAACGATATGTTCGGTAAAGGCTTTATTTTGACTATAAGCATGAGGAGAATTTAGCACAGATTGCAACAAGGAAATACAATCAATTAAAGAGCAACTTTCAAATTAAATTCCTTGAAATCCAATATAGTGGGTTTAGCAACATCTAGGGTTTTACTTCTGTCAATCCCACTTTCATCAATTTCATCATCTAAATACTCCGAATTTTTGGAACGCCTTCTAGGTAAAGGAAGATCATATCCAGTTTCATCAAGATTCATATTGGAAAACAAAGATTTGATAGGGGACACATAAATAACTTTTAGATCTTCATCTTGATTTTCATAGGAATTGGAAGAACACGCTTTAATAAAGGCATCTTTCGTAGCACGCATCTTAGCGGTTCTTTCCTTGCACTCATCAATGGAAATTCTCATGGCTTTGAGAGACTCATTGATATCATGCTTAGGAGGAGTAGATCTAAGCTTTAAAGAATCAACCTCAAGAGAAATTCTATCAATGTTCCTAGCCAAATCATCAATCTTAAGCAATTTCTCTTCAAGCAAAGCATTAAAATTCTTTTGTGAATTCATAAACTCTTTAACACTATTCTCAAATTCAGAGGGCATCTTATTAAAATTTCCATAAGAGTTGTTGTAGGAATTTCCATCATTATTATAAGGGTTACTAGGATAAGGCCTAGGATTAAAATTCCCTCTATACGCATTGTTACCAAAATTATTCCTACCAACAAAATTCACATCCATAGATTCATTATTATTCTCAATCAAAGTAGACAAAGGCATATCATTAGGATCAGAAGAAACACTCTTAGTAGCAAACAATTCCATAAGTTCATCCATCTTTCCACTCAAAACATTAATTTCTTCTATCGCATGCACTTTTTTATTAGTGGATCTTTCAGTGTGCCATTGAGAATAATTAACCATAACCATAATATTATCTAGGAGTTTAGTAGCATCTCCTAAAGTGATTTCCATAAAAGTGCCTCCCGCGGCCGAATCTAAAAGATTTCTAGAAGCAAAATTCAATTCGGCATAAAAATTTTGTATAATCATCCAGAAGTTCAAACCATGAGTAGGACAATTACGTATCATTAATTTCATTCTGTCCCAAGCTTGTGCAACATGTTCATGATCAAGTTTCTTAAAATTCATAATATCATTTCTAAGAGAGATGATCTTAGCGAGAGGAAAATACTTAGAGATAAAAGCATCTTTGCACTTGTTCCAAGAATCAATACTATTTTTAGGCAAAGATGAAAACCAAGCTTTAGCACGATCTCTAAGCGATAAAGGAAATAAATTCAATTTAACAATATCATTATCGACATCTTTCTTCTTTTGCATATCACATAAATCAACGAAGCTATTCAGATGAGTAGCGGCATCTTCACTAGGAAGGCCGGCGAATTAATCTTTCATAACAAGATTCAACAAAGCAGTATTGATTTCACAAGATTCAGTATTGGCAAGGGGAGCAATCGGAGTGCTAAGGAAATCATTATTACTGGTATTGGTGAAGTCACACAATTTGGTAGTATCTTGAGCCATCGCGACAAACAAGCAATCCAACACATGAGCAAACAAAGGACAAGCGAAAAAAAGGCAAACGGAAAAGAGAGGAGGAGAAAGGGAAAGAGAGGGCGAATAAAACGGCAAGGGTGAAGTGGGGGAGAGGAAAACGAGAGGCAAATGGCAACTGATGTAATGCGGGAGATAGGGATTGTGATGGGTACTTGGTATGTTGACTTTTGCGCAGACTCCCCGGCAACGGCGCCAGAAATTCTTCTTGCTACCTCTTGAGCACTGCGTTGGATTTCCTCGAAGAGGAGAGGATGATGCAGCAAAGTAGTGTAAGTATTTCCCTCAGTTTTTGAGAACCAAGGTATCAATCCAGTAGGAGGCCACGCGCAAGTCCCTCATACCTACACAAAAACAATAGCTCCTCGCAACCAACGCGATTAGGGGTTGTCAATCCCTTCACGGTCACTTACGAGAGTGAGATATGATAGAGATGATAGATAATATTTTTGGTATTTTTGGTATAGAGATGCAAAGTAAAAAGTAAAAGGCAAAGGTAAAAGCAAAGCAATAATAAAGTGATGGAGGTTGATATGATGAGAATAGAACCGGGGGCCATAGGTTTCACTAGTGGCTTCTCTCAAGAGCATAAGTATTTCTATGGTGGGTGAACAAATTACTGTTGAGCAATTGACAGAATTGAGCATAGTTATGAGAATATCTAGGTATGATCATGCATATAGGCATCACGTCCGAGACAAGTAGATCGACTCCTGCCTGCATCTACTACTATTACTCCACTCATCGACCACTATCCAGCATGCATCTGCAGTATTAAGTTAAAAACAGAGTAACGCCTTAAGCAAGATGACATGATGTAGAGGGATAAATTCATGCAATATGATATAAACCCCATCTTGTTATCCTCGACGGCAACAATACAATATGTGCCTTGCTGCCCCTTCTGTCACTGGGAAAGGACACCACAAGATTAAACCCAAAGCTAAGCACTTCTCCCATGGCAAGAAAAACCAATCTAGTAGGCCAAACCAAACTGATAATTTGAAGAGACTTGCAAAGATAACCAATCATACATAAAAGAATTCAGAGAAGATACAAATATTATTCATTGATAGACTTGAACATAAACCCACAATTCATCGGTCTCAACAAACACACCGCAAAAAGAAGATTACATCGAATAGATCTCCACGAGAGAGGGGGAGAACATTGTATTGGGATTCAAAAAGAGAGAAGAAGCCATCTAGCTAATAACTATGGACCCGAAGGTCTGAAGTAAACTACACACACTTCATCAGAGAGGCTATGATGATGTAGAAGCCTTCCGTGATGACGGCCCTCTCCGGCGGAGCTCCGGAACAGGCCCCAAGATGGGATCTCGTGGATACAGAAAGTTGCGGTGGTGGAATTAGGTTTTTGGCTCCGTATCTGATCGTTTCGGGGTACGTAGGTATATATAGGAGGAAGGAGTACGTCGGTGGAGCTCCGAGGGGCCCACGAGGCAGGGGGCGCGCCCTAGGGGGGCTCCCCCCACCCTCGTGACCGCCTCTTTGCTTCCTTGGAGTTGGGTCCAAGTCTCCTGGATCAAGTTCGGTGAGAAAATCACATTCCCGAAGGTTTCATTCCGTTTGATATTCCGTTTCTTCGAAACACTGAAATTGGCAAAAAATAGCAATTCTGGGCTGGGCCTCCGGTTAATAGGTTAGTCCCAAAAAATAATATAAAAGTGGAAAATAAAGCCCAATATAGTCCAAAACAGTAGATAATATAGCATGGAGCAATCAAAAATTATAGATACGTTGGAGACATATCAGGGTCACCGGTGCGCCGGAAGCGGGAAGCAAAAGGGCCTCCTGCCCGTGCTCCCCTGCCCCTCCGGACCTCTGGCTGATGGGCGTGGTGGGCGCCACCGGAGGCGCGGCCACCCTAGTCGCCAGAGGAGAGGAGGGAGTCGAGGCCACCTGCCCCGGACTCCCCCCAGCCTCATCGCCGCAGGTGGAGAAGAGGGAGCCGAGGCCACCTGCCCCTGGCCCCCTCCCAAAGGCACCACCGTCCTCGACGGCTCCGTTGCCGCCAGAGGAGAGGAAGGAGCCAAAGCTACCTGGCTCGTGCCCCCTCCCCTAGGCGTGGCCAATAGCATCGGCACCGTCGCCTGAGGTGCGTCAGCAAACAGAGAGGGGGAAAGAGGGGCCTCCTGCCCGAACTCCTCCCCCCTCCCTCGACCAAGGCCGTCACAGGAGCATCGAGCACGGGACTCACAGCAGCATCAAAATCCAGTGCCGGCAGCGAACGCTCCAACACATCATCGGACTCCACTCGCTCACTCCAGAGTCGGGGAGGAGTAGAAGCTGGCTCAAACGACCCAAATCTCAGGGAACTTATAGGAACAAAACGTGAGGGTGCCGCCCCATCCCCAGACTTCTGAGGAACGGGCGCGGAACCATTGGCCACCTCTCATCCAGCCTCATCCACTGGCGCCTCCTTATCGCCCGAACTGTCATCTCCCTCGTGCATATCCACATCAGTCCCATTAATGGCCTTAGTAAAAAGATCGTTATTCTCAAACTCAATGTCAAGGTTAAAAATCTGGCCCTTATATATACATCCACTTAACCACATCAGGCACAAACTCAATGTCCAGAATACTCACCAGCAATCGGGCCACTCCGTGAGCTCGGGTGAAGGCCATATCTACTCTCTCCGGTTTCCCGACCAAAATTCCCAAGCTAGCAATGACACGAGCATCCTGCATCGGCTTTGAGGGCGCCCCGGAGAAACGTACCACACCTGAGTATCTCTACATGTATTTGTCTTATTTATGAGCAAGACATATATATACATATATATACATATATATATATACATATATATATATATATACCGGACGAAATAAATTCCTATGTATGAGCTAGACGTCTATTTATCACGTTGCTCTTTACCTCTTCAAACATTTGTCTTAATTTTATTGTAATGTATATGGCGCTCTTATGGGCCCGCAGAAAGGTTTGTTTTTATTTATTTTCCAATTTGATGTTCATTTTTTTATATTGCTTTTCCGGTTTGAAAAAGGAAATGTAAGAAAATATTACAGCTGCCATAAACTTAAAGAAAGTGTTAGTGCATTTAGAAAAAACTATCACACATATTTTTTAAAAATTCTGGTGTGTATTAAGAAATTGTAGATGTGTTTTTGTAAAATGTTCGTCATGCATTCAGAAAATAGAAAAAATCTATCTCAAAACAATATTCAACATGTATTAAAAAAATTATTGTGTAAATTTATTCTTACATTTTTACAAACATGTTTGACATGTTTTAACATATTTATAGTATTTATTGTTTTTACACATTGATTTTTAATACACATTGAACAGATTTTAAAAAGATGTACACAATATTTTATAGTACACATTGAACTGATTAAATACACATAAATTTTTATAAAAAGTTCGTGTTTACCTCTTCGAACTACACAATAATAAAAATAGAATAAATATTTAAATAGACAAATCACATATTGAAAATTATTGTATTTTTATATAGGAAAAATTTACACATCATAAAAACTAATCTTAACTTAAAAACAGTAAATAATGTAAATGGAAATTGCAGAGCATAACAATAGATAGAATTGATCTATTGAAGTTTCGAGCTATAAGTTGTACACGAAGTACTAATTCTCCCGGTGGTTAGCATGCTTGCTATTTATCCGGGAGGGCACAGGTTGGATTTCCACGGAGTGGCCCGGTTTGCTTTTTTATTTTTAGTAGCAATGCAAAGTGATAGCTTTTGCGAGATTTAATTAAACCTCAGGGGTTTTCCTAAATAAAAAATATGCGCTCATCTGACCTAGAGCAGGCAACACTCACACCCACTGAAGTGTGGGGCAGCCACCAGCTATCACGCCATGCGGGCAGCACATACAGCGGCATACAGGTGGAGGCACCGTATATGCACCATGTGACAAGTTATAGCATCATTTTTATGTATTTTACAAATTTAAGCACTAAACTGAGCACAACGGACAAGTTAAGACACCTATGATGTATTTAACTCTTTAGAATAACATGAGCTCAATCAAGCTCCTTTTTTCAAGGAGGGACAAATCCCCAATGGTGTAACATTCCAGGATAAGACTTGTCTGCGCCCCGCACGTGCGTCCATCCGTGATCCTGCGTACGTGGCTTGATTTGATTGGAACAAAAAAAGGCCTAGGCCTACCACATTAAAATCAAGGGGGTGATTAGATTAGGAAGAAAAAAGGAAAAAAAACAGCCGTAGGATGAAGTGGGAGCAAGGGAAAGGAGCAGACAAGCCGGATCCAACATTCCATGCCGCTCCATGCTCCTTACAACAACATTCCAAGCTGCTCACATCCAAGGTTTTTTATTTTTTACAAACCAACTGCTAACGGCAAATTTCGCTACCAGAAACCCATATACCGAGTAAAACAAATACTAGAACTTTCAAAAAATAATAATTTAAACTGTCGATGTGTAGTTACATGGATACCAGTGGTAACTAGGGTCTTCCATATCGAGTCCAACCTTATATATAGGCCGTTGGTTTGACCCTCGGTCATGCGGACCTAACCAGACAGTTTCTGAATATATTAAGTTCAATAATAATGTATATAAGTGGTACATAATTTTGAATTCAAAATTTTATTTAATTTCACCTGTAATTTGTCTGGTATTTCATGGTTACCATGGTAACCTGGAATCTTGGTCCCCCATGAGAAAAAAATCATTCAAAATTCAAAACCTTGCTCACGTCTCAACCGGGACCCTGTTGTACAACTCCTCCTTGTCCAGGCGCGGCTTGGCGACAGCCTGCAGCGGCGTGGTGCCTTCTGGCAGAGACCACTCGAAATGGTGCAGAAGGTGCCCGATCATGGAGGCCACGAGGTTGATTCCCAGCTGCCCGCCAGGACACACCCTCCGGCCCGCGCCGAAGGGGAGCACCCTGAAGTCACCACCCTTGATGTCAATGCTCTCCTCCAGGAAACGCTCCGGCCTGTACTCCAGCGGGTTGCTCCACACATCTGGATTGCGAGCGATCGCCCACACATTTACCGTGACATCAGCGCCCTTTGGGATGTTGTAGCCGCCGACCTTGAAGCTTGCGCTGGCCTTGTGGGGCAGCATGAGCGGCGTTGCCGGGTGCAACCGGAGGGACTCCTTGACGACGGCTAGCAAGTACGGCAGTTTTTGGAAGTCGGTCTCGGACATGACGCGGTCACGGCCGATGACACTGTCCAACTCCTCTTGCAGCTTCTTCTGCACCCTGGGATACCTGACCAGTGTTAGAACTCGCCCACAGGATCAATCACATAATAACAACGCGAACACACGCACACAAAAACTTTTAGCCAAGGACCCTTGTCGTGCTCTTATTTTCCTCTTTATTGATTTTCTGATTTTCTCTCTACACGGTACAATCTTGATCTCACGGCCAGGGCTGTATATATATACACACCCAGGCGCCTAAAGATATGACTCAATCCTTTTCGTACTTGGACTTTGACTACTAACCTAGCATGACACGGACTGGACACTACGTAGACTAACCGGACTACTAACTCGTAACATGAGCTTAACTAGTACTACTAGCCGGACACAAATAGATCGCTTTCCAACTTGTGTACGTACTACTGTGCAACAGAAACTAACCTAACTTTCAAGATTATGCTAACAATCTCCCCCTAATCTTGACATGTCATCTCCTTGTGCTTCCTCTGGTCTTGACTCTTGCAGCTTCACGACTTGTCGATCTAAACTCTAACGTACGATCCGGACTACCAGCTCACACGGTCGCATCTACGTGTGCAACATGTAAGACTGGACACATCATCAGTCTTCACGTCGTTCAACTTAACTGATCACTGTCCCACTACACGTCGAGCTTGATCTTTAACTGTCATATCCATACACTAAGTATGACCCGCCTGAAAACATGCAGTGCCTCCTTGCTCTGTCATGTTGTGCCACCGCCATTGCTTGGCCGCTGCCTTGCACTCGGTCCGCACCATACCCCTTGTACTTGCTCGCAATAGATCCACTCTCCACTGCTCACACACCTCCTCGTTTTACGATGGTTTCACCTACCACCGTCCGCCTTCGGCATCACACCGAACCCACGCTGGCCGCAACCAGGACGCTCCACGAGGACATGGACATGACTCACGGAACACCGTGCACACCGCTTCCACTTCAACGAATCATCACCAAGACGAGCACTTGGACACGACGACGACTCACGGACGCAACGACGACTAACCGTGCAAACTCGCACGACTCCTTGACTCATCCGACTTTCCCCGATGATGATCTTGATGAGCTCCAGCGCCGCACCTCGGCACCACCTCTCCCATCAACGATCTCCTTCCATCACCTTGCTGATGACAGCCTGTCGCCTCCCTCCTTTTGTCGCTTCACCGAACGACGATCGCCTGATCCTCCTCGTTGCTGCACCACCCAGCAACTTCATCGCCCGACAAGGGCCACTCGACTGATATGACTGTTGTATCCATGCCAGTAGTGATGATGTCCTGAACACAAGGAACAAATCTTGGGGTGGTAAGCACTAAAGAAATCACAAGAGGGCCCCCTCAACAGATTATCAGGGTGCAACTTCAGTACATAGCAGACATGGTGTACTGCTTTGATGTTGATTTAGCAGTATGAACAAGTTTGACATGTGCAATATACGAATATACGAGGAGGCATCCAGTGACAAAGATTACACTGGTTTACCAGTATGAACAAGTTTGGTATTTGCAAGATAGGAATATAAAGAGGCACAGTCTGATTTTTTTTTTTGGCTAAATACTATTCCCTCCCTCTCATATTAACTGTCGCTCAGCCGAATGTATCTAGACGTATATCAGTGCTAAATCCATTCGTTTGAGCACAACAATTAACATGAGAAGGAGGAAATAGTTGGTGATGAATTAGTATTTAACAACAAAGCATTGGACGTGGATTTGGTAAGCATGGTTCCACGCGCACCCCTTATGAATAGTAAATTCAAAAAAATTAGAAAAAATCAAAAAAATCTGAACTTTTTTTATAATATACATAGTTAACCAGTATACTCGCGTATGAAGTTTCACGAAGAAATCACATCCATGGTAATCTTGGCAAAATTGACAAAATCGAAGCTATATTAAAAAACACTGTTTGATGAATAGTATGGTACTAATTGTATTTTCTTCACTAAGAATACCATAGGTGTCAATAGATCACGAAACTTCACACGCGATTAGAATGGTTGACTAAGTGTCATACCCCGAAATTTCAAAAAAAAAATTCTTATATTATTTTTGAATTTACTATTCACATGGGTGAGTGTGGAGCCATGTTCACCTTTGTATTTTCGCAAAGCATTACCTTATTTATAATGAGAAAATAAACATGCATTTTCCAATCCCAGCATCTTACACCAACCTTGAGAGAGTGGCATATCACCAAACGTATAACTAGTAAATCTGGCTAAACTTTCCCTTCTCCCAAAAATCAATCAATGCAATAAAAAGGTAGGGAATGCAACATTTATGCAAATAATGGGAGCACTGACAAGGCATTGATATTTTACTGTATTCCACATTAAAAATGCACATCAAGGAAAAGAAAATAAAGCTTGTCGTTGAGGCTGATAAATAGCAGTAGTACATGAACGGGTGCTTTAATTTACTACTTCATTACTTTAGCTATCTGTGTGATTTCATGGATACAAACTAAGAGTGGGTGTTTGTGTTCCAAAAAAATGCATGTAAGATGGATTTCTATTATTTTGAAAATTTGACGTGGCTTGTGCCTCTAAATTCAGAATACTCGTCAACTTTAGTGTTGATATTCCTCGCACTGCTTGAAATAGCTAACACGCACCAAACATACACGACAACAAGCATGAACATCGATGCCCTTGTCCAACCCGCGACCATGCCAAACATGAAACCTAGCCAAGAAGTAGAACACTCCTAGAGAAAAACAACACTTCGTTGGCTCCCAGGAGGCATGACATTGTCACCACCATCAGTCTATATCTCGAAGAAGGCCATCTGCCCTAGTTCGGAGGGAGCCTCACCGTTGGCACTTAGTAGGTGACGGTTCTCACGTGAGATCATGCATGATGCATCAACAGAGACCAACACGATGCGAAAGGAGAGGACGACAAGCATAAGCATCTCACCTCGCAAAGCAAACCTCTGACAACTCTGCCACCTTTGGCAGTGACCACGACTCATGACAAAAACTAATGGACGAGATCATCAAAGAAGAGGTGGTACAAAGTAGGACAATCACGCCACAAATTTGTGTGCGTGTGATCAATTTAGACATGAATTCAGCATACAAACCACCTTTGATACAAATGCATATACATGTTTTAGGATGCCATAACTGAGACAACCGCCCTCCCCGTAAAGGAGGTTATAATGTCAACCTCTGCATAATTTGGATGCACACAATCAATTTATTCAATTGTGCTAAGAGACAACACATAAGTAGCATGTCTGAATAAATGGTCACAACCGGCAAAACACGAACATATGACCACACATGTTCTATTATTGGACCATCATAAACCAGTTGAACATAGCCCATGTCACCTTTTTCTAACGTTTTCACCCAAAGTTCATGTACTCCTACGACTTTGGTAGTTGGGTGGTGGTCCAGTGGAGCGGCGCATGCGGTGATTGTTGTGTGGGCTTAGTGGGCAAGGCCGGCAGTTCATGTTTTTTCAGTAGGACGTTGGGGAAGATAGTTATTTTCCTCTGCGGTGGACTACGTCCGTCATGTAAATTACTGAGTGTCCATAAGAGAATGGATTAGGTTAAGGCCAGATGCTAGATTGAGTTTAGTATGCCTAATCATGTGGTCATAATGGGTCCATGTACATTTTATGGGGTGCGTTTAGAGAGGATAATGTTCGCTCTTTTATAAGTAGTATAGAAGTAAGGATATATCATAATGGGTCCATGTACATTTTATAGTCAATTAGCAATTGAATTTGATGATTTTATTGTATATTTCTTTGTGGTTCAATATATATTTTTTAGTTTTGATGATATTTGACTTTGTATTTGTATCGTATTCGGTATCCAGAGAAATTTTATATTTGTTTTCACTTGCACTATTTTTTTTAGAATTTTCGGCGAGTATGAAAATGAAGGCAAAACACGGCAGAAACCATCCCACTCCGTTTTCATCACATTGACGGATTGATCAAAATCAAAACACGAAGTCCTGGACTAAGGGGTCCTCGGGCGTCTGGCCTGTTATCCATGAGCCGGACTGATAGGCTATGAAGACATGAAGGCCGAAGACTGTACCCGTGTCCAGATTGGACTCTACTTGGCGTGGAAGGCAAGCTTGGCGGCCGAAGATTCCTTCTTATGTAACCGACTCCATGTAAACCCTAGATCCCCCGGTGTCTATATAAACCAGAGGGGTTAGTCCGGAAAGGACACATTACAATAGTCGTACAGGCTAGACTTCTAGGGTTTAGCCATTATGATCTCGTGGTAGATCAACTCTTGTAATACTCATATTCATCAAGATCAATCAAGCAGGAAGTAGGGTATTACCTCCATAGAGAGGGCCCGAACCTGGTAAACATCGTGTCCCCCGTCTCCTGTTACGATCGATCCTAGACGCACAGTTCGGGACCCCCTACCCGAGATCCGCCGGTTTTGACACCGACATTGGTGCTTTCATTGAAAGTTCCACTGTGACGTCGACAAAAGGTTCGATGGCCCCTTCAATCGTTAATAATGACGATGTCCAAGGAGGAATCTTCCTCCCAGACAGATTGTTATATTCGGCGACTTCGTACTGCGGGCCAACTCGCTTGGCCATCTGGAGCAGGTTGATAGCTACGCCCCTGGCCATCAGGTCAGATTTGGAAGCTTGAACTATGTCGCGGATATCCGTGGAGACTTGATCTTCAAGGGATTCGAGCCCGCCGCGATCGCTCCCCCTCGCCCTGATGAACATGACTTAAATTTGTCATCGGATCACACCCAGGAGATGGTTCCTGCCGCTACAATGGCCTTAGAGCCAAAGAAGGTCGTGCAATCCGAGGCCACAGAGTCCGCGGCGTTGGAGCCGCACACAAACTCGACATCCCGCAATATTCACGTCAATGGAACTCTGGACTCGTCTCCGGCTATAAGTTCCGGACCAGGTACACCTACGGACACCGAGCTAGATCGGCTATCGATTTTCGAATTTAGCACCGCAGACGTCTTCCAACATTCACCTTTGGGTGACGTGCTAAACTCTTTAAAGAATTTGTCCTTGGAGAAGGACTCACAGCCGAACTATGTCTGGTTTGAGCTAGAGATGGGTGACGAGGAATTTTGCTTCCCGCCCGCCACCCACTTCATAGCCACTGTCGATGACTTAACCGACGTGCTTGACTATGGCTCCGAAGACATCGACGGTATGGACGACGATGCCGACAAGGAGCAAGGCCAAGACCCGCCATTCACTGGACGTTGGACGGCTACCTCTTCGTACGACGTGTACATGGTTGATACACCCAAAGGATCTGGCGACGACAAAGAAGATCCAGATGTGAATAAAACCTCTAAGACACAGTCCAAGCGCTGACGCCCCAAACGCCGTTCTAAGCCTCGTCGCTCAAAAGACGGCAACACCGGCACTAGAGAAAATAGTACTCCAGGCGACACCGAAAACAATGAAGACCCTGTCGGAGCTGCATCCGAATAGGAGGAACACGGCAACGGGCAAGATAACTCTGATGAACAGGCCATAGTAGATGACTCGGAGGACGACAGTTACTGTCCACCCTCCGAGGAGGAGACAAGCCTCGGCAACGAAGACTTCATCGTACCTGAGGATCATCTGGACCAGGAGTGCTTTAAGCTTCAGCCCATAGCCACTGCAAGGAGCCTGAAAAACAAACAGCAGCAGCTTCAAGCTGAACAATATCTGCTCTTCGACAGATGGACTGATGTCCTGACAGCCGAAGAATATGGCCTCAAGCGCCCAGCTAAGAGCTACCCGAAACATAGACTGCTACCTCAGTCCGATGAGGAGGCACCGGAGCACATATCTCCCTCGCGTAATGTGGAACGACCACTACGTGGTCGAGACAGGGCGGCCGACCGGCCACCCTGTGGTCGGGATAAAGCGGCAACTCAGGCCGAACAGTAGCCTGCCCCTCCGCCCCGTAAAAATAGAGACAGAAGAGTGCGGGGTTACACGTACGACCTCCGGCAGACCCTGGACAGTAGAGCTGGACATACAAGATCGATCTATGGATTGCGAGGACGCGCCTCGAGGCACGACGATGGCTACCTATTCGGACGTGGCAACCTAACCACGCCCGGGCCGACAACCACAGACGGACTTCGTCGGAAATACGCCGTGATGTGGCCTGCTATAGAGGCACCGCACACCCTCTCTGCTTCACAGACGAGGTGCTGGATCATGAATTCCCCGAGGGGTTCAAGCCTGTCAATATTGAATCATACGACGGAACAACCGAACCCGCAGTGTGGATCGAAGATTTTATTCTTCACATCCACATGGCCCGAGGAGACGACCTCCACGCCATCAAATACCTTCTACCTCTTGAGCTTGCGTTGGTTTTCCCCGAAGAGGAGAGGATGATGCAGCAGAGTAGCGTAAGTATTTCCCTCAGTTTTTGAGAACCAAGGTATCAATCCAGTAGGAGGCAAGCTCAAGTCCCTCGTACCTGCACAAAACGATAGCTACTCGCAACCAACTTGATTAGGGGTTGTCAATCCCTTCACGGTCACTTACGAGAGTGAGATCTGATAGATAATATTTTTGGTATTTTTGATATAGAGATGCAAAGCGAAAAGTAAAAGGCAAAATAAAAAAGCAAAGCAAAATTAAAGTGATGGAGATTGATATGATGAGAATAGACCCGGGGGCCATAGGTTTCACTAGTGGCTTCTCTCAAGAGCATAAGTATTCTACGGTGGGTGAACAAATTACTGTTGAGCAATTGCCGGAATTGAGCATAGTTATGATAATATCTAGGCATGATCATGTATATAGGCATCACGTCCGTGACAAGTAGACCGAAACGAATCTACATCTACTACTATTACTCCACTCATCGACCGGTATCCAGCATGCATCTAGAGTATTAAGTTAAAAACAGAGTAACGCCTTAAGCAAGACGACATGATGTAGAAAGATAAGTTCATGCAATATGAAATAAACCCCATCTTGTTATCCTCGATGGCAACGATAAAATACGTGCCTTGGTGCCCCTTCTATCACTGGGAAAGGACACCGCAAGATCGAACCCAAAGCTAAGCACTTCTCCCATGGCAAGAACTACCAATCTAGTTGGCCAAACCAAACGGATAATTCAAAGAGACTTGCAAAGATAACCAATCATACATAAAAGAATTCAGAGAAGATTCAAATGTTATTCATAGATAGACTTGATCATAAACCCACAATTCATCGGTCTCAACAAACACACCGCAAAAAGAAGATTACATCGAATAGATCTCCACGAGAGAGGGGGAGAACTTTGTATTGAGATCCAAAAAGAGAGAAGAAGCCATCTAGCTACTAACTATGGACCCGAAGGTCTGAGGTAAACTACTCACACTTCATCGGAGAGGCTATGATGATGTAGAAGCCCTCCGTGATGACGGCCCTCTCCGGCGGAGCTCCGGAACAGGCCCCAAGATGGGATCTCGTGGATACAGAAAGTTGCGGCGGTGGAATTAGGTTTTTGGCTCCGTATCTGTTCGTTTGGGGGTACGTAGGTATATATAGGAGGAATAAGTACGTCGATTGGTGGAGCTTCGGTGGGCCCACAAGGGTGGGGGCGCGCCTGGGGGTGTAGGGCGCGCCCCCCTACCTCGTGCCCACCTCGAAGCTTCCTTGGCGTAGGGTCCAAGTCTCCTGGGTCATGTTCGGGAAGAAAATCACGTTCCAGAAAGGTTTATTCTGTTTGGACTCCACAAATACGATGTCAACTATATGATCATGCTAGCAATATGACAATGATGGAGCGTGTCATAATAAACGGAACGGTGGAAAGTTGCATGGCAATATATCTCGGAATGGCGATGGAAATGCCATGATAGGTAGGTATGGTGGCTGTTTTGAGGAAGGTATATGGTGGGTGTATGATACCGGCGAAAAGTGCGCGGTATTAGAGAGGCTAGGAATGGTGGAAGGATGGGAAAAAATGCGTATAATCCATGGACTCAACATTAGTCATAAAGAACTCATATACTTATTGCAAAAATCTAGAAGTTATAAAAGCAAAGTATTACGCGCATGCTCCTAGGGGGATAGATTGGTAGGAAATGACCATCGCTTGTCCCCGACCGCCACTCATAAGGAAGACAATCAATAAATAAATCATGCTCCGACTTCATCACATAACGGTTCACCATACGTGCATGCTACGGGAATCACAAACTTTAACAAAAGTATTCTTTAAATTCACAACTACTCAACTAGAATGACTCTAATATTATCACCTCCATGTCTCAAAACAATTATCAAGTATCAATCTTTTCTTAGTATTCAACGCACTCAAAAGAAAGTTTCACAAATCTTGAATACCAAGCATATTATTATTAAGCAAATTACCATGCTATTAAGACTCTCAAAATAATCTAAGTGAAGCATGAGAGATCAATAGTTTCTTTAAAACAAATCCATCACCGTGCTCTAAAAGATCTAAGTGAAGCACATAGAGCAAAATTATAACACTCAAAAGATATAAGTGAAGCACATAGAGTATAACTATAACGCTCAAAAGATATAAGTGAAGCACATAGAGTATTCTATCAAATTCCAATTCATGTATGGCTCTCTCAAAAGGTGTGTACAACAAGGATGATTGTGGCACACTAACAAACAAAGACACAAATAATACAAGACGCTCCAAGCAAAACACATATCATGTTGGTGAATAAAAATATAGCTCCAAGTAAATTACCGATGGAAGTGGACGAAAGAGGGGATGCCTTCCGGCGCATCCCAAGCTTTGACTTTTTGGTGTCCTTGGATTATCTTGGGGGTGCCATGGGCATCCCCAATATTAGGCTCTTGCCACTCCTTGTTCCGTAATCCATCAAAAGAATTCACCCAAAACTTGAAAACTTCACAACACAAAACTCAATAGAAATCTCGTGAGCTCCGTAGAGAAAGAAAACAAAAGACCACTTCAAGTTACTGTAATGAACTCATTATTTATTTATATTGGTGTTAAACCTACTGTATTCCAACTTTTCTATGCATTATAAACTATTTTACTAACCATAGATTCATCAAAATAAGCAAAGAACACACGAAAAACAGAATCTGTCAAAAACAGAACAGTCTGTAGTAATCTGTAACTAACGCAAACTTTTGGAACCCAACAAATTCTACCAAAATTAGAAGACCTAGCCAATTTGTTTATTGATCATCAGAAATTGGAATCAGTATTTTATCACGTTCTGGCAATTTTTAATAATTCGGGCACTGAACGCAAAGTTTCTGGAAATTACAGCAAGATCAAATAACTATCATCCAAGAAGATCCAATAGGTCTAACTTGGAACAAACACTAATTAAAACACAAAACCACATCCAAACAGAAGGTAGATGGGTTATTTATTCGCTAACAGAAGAAAAACACAAAAAACTAAAAATAAAATTGGGTTGCCTCCCAACAAGCGCTATCGTTTAATGCCCCTAGCTAGGCATAAAAGCGAGGATAGATCTAGGTATTGCCATCTTTGGTAGGCAATCCATAAGTGGCTCTCATGACAGTTCTATATGGAAATTTTATTTTCTTTCTAGGAAAGTGTTCCATGCCCTTTTTTAATGGAAATTGGAATCTAATATTCCCTTCCTTCATATCAATAATCGCACCAACCGTTCTAAGGAAAGGTCTACCAAGAATAATAGGGCAGGAAGGATTGCAATCTATATCAAGAACAATGAAATCTACGGGCAATTAACTCCTATTTGCAGCAATAAGAACATCATTAATCCTTCCCATAGGTTTCTTAATAGTGGAATCCGCAAGATGCAAGTTTAGAGAGCAATCATCAAAATCGCGGAAATCTAGCAAATCACACAAAGTTTTGGGGATAGTGGAGACACTAGCACCCAAATCACACAAGGCATAAAACTCATGATCTTTAATTTTAATTTTAATAGTTGGTCCCCACTCATCATAGAGTTTTCTAGGGATAGAAACTTTCAACTGAAGCTTTTCTTCATAAGATTGCATCAAGGCATCAACAATATGTTCGGTAAAGGCTTTCTTTTGACTATAAGCATGTGGAGAATTTAGCACGGATTGCAACAAGGAAATACAATCAATTAAAGAACAACTTTCATAATTAAATTCATTGAAATCCAATATAGTGGGTTTAGTAACATCTAGATTTTTATTTCTTTCAATCCCACTTTCATCAATTTTTCGTCATAAAGATCTAAGTACTCCGAATTTTTAGAACGCCTTCGAGGTAAAGGAAGATCATATTCAGTTTCATCAAGATTCATATTGTAAAACAATGATTTGATAGGGGACACATCAATAACTTTTAGATCTTCATCTTGATTTTCATAGGAATTGGAAGAACATGCTTTAATAAAGGCATCTTTCGTAGCACGCATCCTAGCGGTTCTTTCCTTGCACTCATCAATGGAAATTATCATAGCTTTGAGAGACTCATTGATATCATGCTTAGGAAGAATAGATCTAAGCTTTAAAGAATCAACCTCAAGAGAAATTCTATCAACGTTCCTAGCCAAATCATCAACTTTAAGCAATTTCTCTTCAAGCAAAGCATTAAAATTCTTTTGTGAATTCATAAACTCTTTAACACTATTCTCAAATTCAGAGGGCATCTTATTATAATTTCCAAAAGAGTTGTTGTAGGAATTTCCATAATTATTAGAAGGATTACTAGGATAAGGCCTAGGATTAAAATTCCTACCAACAAAATTCACATCCATAGATTCATTGTTATTCTCAATCAAAGTAGACAAAGGCATATCATTAGGATCAGAAGAAACTCTCTTAGTAGCAAATAATTTCATAAGTTCATCCATCTTTCCACTCAAAACATTAATTTCTTCTATCGCATGCACTTTTTTATTAGAAGATCTTTCAGTATGCCATTGAGAATAATTAACCATAATATTATCTACGAGTTTAGTAGCATCTCCTAAAGTGATTTCCATAAAAGTGCCTCCCGCGGCTGAATCTAAAAGATTTCTAGAAGCAAAATTCAATCCAGCATAAAATTTTTGTATAATCATCCAGAAATTCAAACCATGAGTAGGGCAATTACGTATTATTAATTTCATTCTCTCCCAAGCTTGTGCAACATGTTCATGATCAAGTTTCTTAAAATTCATAATATCGTTTCTAAGAGAGATGATCTTAGTGGGAGGAAAATACTTAGAGATAAAAGCATCTTTGCACTTGTTCCAAGAATCAATACTATTTTTAGGCAAAGACGAAAACCAAGCTTTAGCACGATCTCTAAGTGGAAAAGGAAATAAATTCAATTTAACAATATCATTATCGACATCTTTCTTCTTTTGCATATCACATAAATCAACGAAGCTATTCAGATGAGTAGCGGCATCTTCACTAGGAAGGCCGGAGAATTAATCTTTCATAACAAGATTCAACAAAGCAGTATTGATTTCACAAGATTCAGTATTGGGAAGGGGAGCAATCGGAGTGCTAAGGAAATCATTATTATTGGTATTGGTGAAGTCACACAAGTTGGTAGTATCTTGAGCCATCGCGACAAATAAGCAATCCAACACACGAGCAAACAAAAAGCAAGCGAGAAAAAGGCAAACGGAGAAAGAGAAGGAGATTGAGATTGGGAGAGAGACGGCGAATAAAACGGCAACGGTGAAGTGGGGGAGAGGAAAACGAGAGGCAAATGGCAACTAATGTAGTGCGAGAGATAGGGATTGTGATGGGTACTTGGTATGTTGACTTTTTGCGTAGACTCCCCGGCAACGGCGCCAGAAATGGCTCATTGTCGAGAGTCAGATCTTGACTTGACTTCGCATAAGCCTCCCCGGCAACAGCGCCAGAAATTCTTCTTGCTACCTCTTGAGCTTGCGTTGGTTTTCCCTGAAGAGGAGAGGATGATGCAGCAGAGTAGCGTAAGTATTTCCCTCGGTTTTTGAGAACCAAGGTATCAATCCAGTAGGAGGCCACGCTCAAGTCCCTCGTACCTGCACAAAACAATAGCTACTCGCAACCAACGCGATTAGGGGTTGTCAATCCCTTCACGGTCACTTACGAGAGTGAGATATGATAGATGATATTTTTGGTATTTTTGATATAGAGATGCAAAGCAAAAAGTAAAAGGAAAAGTAAAAAAGCAAAGTAAAATTAAAGTGATGGAGATTGATATGATGAGAATAGACCCGGGGGCCATAGGTTTCACTAGTGGCTTCTCTCAAGAGCATAAGTATTCTACGGTGGGTGAACAAATTACTGTTGAGCAATTGACAGAATTGAGCATAGTTATGAGAATATCTAGGCATGATCATATATATAGGCATCACGTCTGTGACAAGTAGACCGAAACGATTCTGCATCTACTACTATTACTCCACTCATCGACCGCTATCTAGCATGCATCTAGAGTATTAAGTTAAAACAGAGTAACGCCTTAAGCAAGATGACATGATGTAGAGAGATAAATTCATGCAATATGAAATAAACCCCATCTTGTTATCCTCGATGGCAACGATACAATACGTGCCTTGCTGCCCCTTCTGTCACTGGGAAAGGACACCGCAAGATCGAACCCAAAGCTAAGCACTTCTCCCATGGCAAGAACTACCAATCTAGTTGGCCAAACCAAACGGATAATTCGAAGAGACTTGCAAATATAACCAATCATACATAAAAGAATTCAGAGAAGATTCAAATATTATTCAGATAGACTTGATCATAAACCCACAATTCATCGGTCTCAACAAACACACCGCAAAAAGAAGATTACATCGAATAGATCTCCACGAGAGAGGGGGAGAACTTTGTATTGAGATCCAAAAAGAGAGAAGAAGCCATCTAGCTACTAAGTATGGACCCGAAGGTCTGAGGTAAACTACTCACACTTCATTGGAGAGGCTATGATGATGTAGAAGCCCTCCGTGATGACGGCCCTCTCCGGCGGAGCTCCGGAATAGGCCCCAAGATGGGATCTCGTGGATACAGAAAGTTGTGACGGTGGAATTAGGTTTTTGGCTCCGTATCTGTTCGTTTGGGGGTACGTAGGTATATATAGGAGGAAGAAGTACGTCGGTGGAGCTTCGGTGG
Source organism: Triticum monococcum (assembly GCA_034509565.1). Taxonomy (NCBI): domain Eukaryota; kingdom Viridiplantae; phylum Streptophyta; class Magnoliopsida; order Poales; family Poaceae; genus Triticum; species Triticum monococcum. The sequence goes on from CM067845.1 coordinate 714,614,369, forward strand.
GCGCACGAGGGTGGGGGGCGCGCCTGGGGCTGTAGGGCGCGACCCCCTACCTCGTGCCCACCTCGAAGCTTCCTTGGCGTAGGGTCCAAGTCTCCTGGGTCATATTCGGGAAGAAAATCACGTTCCAGAAAGGTTTATTCCGTTTGGACTCCGTTTGATATTCCGTTTCTTCGAAACACTGAAATAGGCAAAAAACAGCAATTCTGGGCTGGGCCTCCGGTTAACAGGTTAGTCCCAAAAATAATATAAAAGTGGAAAATAAAGCCCAATATAGTCCAAAACAATAGATAATATAGCATGGAGCAATCAAAAATTATAGATACGTTGGAGACGTATCAATACCTCCCATTAAAACTCAAAGGACCAGCTCGACACTGGCTAAATAGTCTGCCTGAGAACTCCATAGGCAGTTGGGAGGACTTGGAAGAAGCCTTCCTTGACTACTTCCAAGGTACATATGTCCAGCCACCCGATGCCGATGACTTAAGCCACATAGTTCAACAATCTGGAGAATCAGCCAGAAAATTCTAGACTAGGTTCCTAACCAAAAAGAACCAGATCGTCGACTCTCCGAATGCTGAAGCCCTAGCGGCCTTTAAACACAGCATCCGTGACGAATGGCTCGCCCGCCACCTCGGCCAAGAAAAGCCAAAATCCATGGAAGCCCTCACAGCACTCATGACTCGCTTTTGCGCGGGTGAGGACAGCTGGTTGGCCTGAAGCAAAAACACAGCCAGCGAGGCAGGCCCCTCGGAGGCCAAGAATAGCACCGACAAGCTCCGGCGCAATAGACATAAACGGCGGCGAAGCAATGGCGATAACACCAACGACACAACAGTAAACGCCGGATTCAACGGCTACAAGTCTGGCCAACGAAAGAAGCCCTACAAGAGGAACAATGCGGGACCTTCCAGCCTGGACCGCATAATCAACCGTCCGTGCCAGATACATGGCACCCAAACAAACAAGCCAATCACACCAACAGAGATTGTTGGGTCTTCAAACAGGCTGGCAAGTTAAATGCCGAGAACAAATAAAAGGGATCACAAAGTGAGGACGAGGACGAAAGAGCCCCGGTAGCCGAACACGGGGGGGGGGGGGGGGGCAGAAGAAATCCCCCCCCCCCAAGTCAAAACGGTGAACATGATATACGCCACGCACATCCCTAGAAAGGAGCGCAAACAGGCACTCATGGACGTCTACGCGGTAGAGCCAGTTGCCCCAAAGTTCAATCCGTGGTCGTCATTTCCGATCACCTTCGATCGTCGAGACCATCCGACTAGTATCCACCATGGCGGTTTGGCCGCACTGGTCCTTGACCCAATCATCGACGGATTCCACCTAACACGAGTCCTGATGGATGGTGGAAGCAGCCTCAAACTGCTCTACCAGGATACAGTACGAAAGATGGGCATTAATCCCTCACGAATCAAACCCACAAAGACTACCTTTAAAGGAGTCATACCAGGCGTTGAGGCCCGCTGCACGGGCTCAATCATGCTGGAGGTGGTCTTCGGTTCTCCGGACAACTTCCGAAGCAAAGAGTTAATCTTCGATATCGTCCCCTTTCGCAGTGGCTACCACACACTGCTCGGACGAACCGCGTTCGCTAGATTCAACGCGGTCCCACACTATGCTTACCTCAAGCTCAAGATGCCCGGTCCACGCGGCGTCATAACAGTTAATGGAAATACGGAACGCTCCCTCCGTACAGAGGAGCACACAGCCGCCCTAGCAACACAAATACAGAACGGCCTTTTCAAGCAGATCCGCAATCCGGCTGCCGAGCCCACGGACACCATCAAGAAGGTCCGGACTACGCTGCCATAGGACAACTCGGCCCGTCAAGAGCTTGACTAGCAATTCGGCCTCCGTCCCAGCCCTGATCAAGTAGTGGCATCGTACCACGCGCACATAATTACGCACTCAAAATTCCATGGGCACCGATGGAGGCACAACTTGTGGTCCACAGTACGGCCAGACCGACCCCGGACTCACATATACCTTCCTCTTTTTTTATTTTGTTTTAGGTTCTTTTTCCCGTGTGCCTGATAACCAGTCCCTTCGAAGGATCGACATACAAAGATGGGTAGCAGCATAAGTGCGTAGGGTAACCTCTACACGTTCTTCTTGATGGTATTTCTACTTATTTTTTAGGACCCGCACGCTGCGCCCCCTCAACTCCGGCATGTTAAATAGCCTGGATGCTTATTGCACTTTTTGTACAGGATACACCTTGACGTATCCATACAGTTATAATAAAAATAGTTTGCGGCCCAGTTTTTGTGGTTTGCATTTCTTACTTCATTTTTATTTCGATTTGCTTATTGATTGCTTCCGTATAATCTGGTACGTCTCATATTCGCCAGGGGCTCCCTATCATCCCATAATACGGCAGCAAAGTCCGAACACTTCTTATAGATAAGTTCGGCACCCCAAATTTAGCATTATTGCATTGGCTCCGAATCATGTCTCTGGTAAATAGTTGGGTTGCTCGGCTCCTATGCTTGCTACCCTACATTCCGCTGAATCGGCTAGGGTAGTAAAGGGAGAACTACAGCGATTGTGCCCTGGCCTTGATCAGATGAGCACCTCGGTAGAGTAAGCCAAAAACTGAGTGTCATGATACAGCGAGAGCCGGTCAGCTGCTCGAGGGTTACAAATCGTTGGAGATTTTTTCCGTGTCATGAGAGTGATCGGCACTTCCCGATCAGATGCTGACAGCACTCTGGTTTAAACCAGGGGCTGCGCCCATGCTTTATTATAAAACTCCTATGGCTAAGTGAGGGCATTCAAGCCATAAAGTCGGATTGCCTTGTTCGTTGTGCTAAACAACTCCTTCAAGGACCATGTAATTGGATCAAGATTGTTTAGGTTCCATCCCGAACACCTCCGTACTACCTACGTGAGGGCAGAAGCTGACGACTGGCCAACCCTCAGATTACATGCAACACGGCCGCACAGGAGGAAACAATTCAAAGCATAATAAAATTACTTTACAGAAAACGGCTTTGTTATCATAATATAAGGCAAAGGCAATATGAATACATTCATTCAAATACAATATCATGCGAACATTGCGCCGCTACAAGTCGAGACCCTTCTACGACATCCGCAAAATATCGCTCGGGTGTGCAATGCTCCTTGCCCTCCGGCGGTCCGCTGGCAACTTCAACAGCGTTCATCTTCGCCCACCACATCTTGCAGCGAGTGAAAGCCATTCGGGCACTTTCAATATAGGCGGAGCGTTTGACGACGTCCAGCTGAGGACAAGCGTTCACCATCCGCCTCACGAGCCCGAAGTAGCTGCCAGGCATAGCTTCGGCTGGCCATAGCCGGATTGTCAAATCCTTCATGGCTAATTCGGCCACCTTGTGCAGCTCCACCAGCTGTTTCAGCTGATCGGTGAAGGACACGGGAGGCTCTGACACCGCATATTGCGACCAGAAGAGCTTCTCCGTGGAACCCCCTCCTTCAGCTCGATAGAACTCCACGACATCTGATACACTGCATGGTAAATCAGCAAAAGCCCCTGGGGAACTCCGAACCTGGGTTAGTAAAAGGTACTGCTTCTCTGCATACTTGCTTTGCATCTTAAAAACCTTACCCGCCATGGTCTTCTTGGCCTCCTAGATCTCCTAGAGGGCGGCCTGGGCCTCATTCCGTGTGATCTCCGCGCTCTGATGAGCCTTGGTGAGTTCGGCCCTTGAGCCGACGCATCATTCTCCAAGGTCTCACATTTGTTAACCGCATCCTGGAGCTCCTACTAGACTTCTTTGACTCGGGACTTGAGCTTCTTATGGGCGGCTTGCTGCTGGACAGCCTTCTCCTCGGCCTCGCCCAAGGCCTTCCTCAGGGCCTCGACCTCGGTCGTGGCTTCTGCACATATCATAACACCGCTGTCAATATACATCGCTTATTCTTTTCCGAACACATAGCAGGTCGTTCCTCACCTTGCTTCTCCTGGAGCCGAATTCTAACCTCGCCGAGCTCGTTCTCGGTCCGCTCGAGCCTCCGCTTCAGTTCGAAGACCTCGGCAGCATGCGAGTTCGCGGCCAATAGTGACGCCTGCTTATCGATACATATTCAGTCAGCCTCCTATAATTAAGGATTGATCCTCTGTCCTGTCCTTCTCGCCGAACACCGGACAGTGTCTCAGGGCCTACGGACTACACGGGTTTTTTCCTTTCTTACCTCGAAACCTGTTAATAGGTTGCCGCAGGCTTCATTCAGTCCGCTCTTGGCGGACCGAACCTTCTCGATCACCGCACCCATAAGGAAACGGTGCTCGTCCACGACGGAGGCGCCTCGTAGCGCCTCCATCAGGTTATCCGGCGCCCCTGGATGGACGGGGGCCACCGGTGGAAGCAGCACACACCCCTCCTTCAAAGGGGGTTGCTCGCCTGACTCCGGAGCTATACGAGTCTCCGGAATCATATTCAGCTGAGGGACGAACTGGATGCGGCCCTCTTCGCCACTCTCCATGGGGCTCGGTTCCCCCATGTGTTCGGCAGTGGAGGCCTTGCCTTGTGGCGCCTCCCGGACAGCGTCCTGGGCTCCTCCCCGGTTCAGAGTGGTCCTTCAGGACAGCACTTTGGCGTCCTCCCTAGCCTAGGGGAGTAAGCAGGCGGTCGCGACATGCTCACCATCTCCGACGGAGCCAACAAACCTCCAGATGTGGATCGCTGGATAAGGTCACGGGCCGGACTGCGATAGTGCATTTAACCATGTCAAGATAATAAAGAGAAAGGGCCGGATACGCGCATGAGCGAGCCACGTCACTTACGATGCGGCCTGGGGCTTAGTGCGGGGGCGTCGTTCCGGACTGCTGTCGACGTCCCACACAGTATTTACCGCTGGGACGCCCTTCCCCTTCTTGGGTGTCTCCGCCTCCAGACGTGCTGAAGCTGCCCTCTTTTTCTTCTTCTCCTCGGGGGGAGGGTTGTTTTCCTCCTCCTCCTCCTCTTCCTCGTCATTGTCCTCAGGGACAGAGGAATGAGCTTCGTCATCTTCGGACGTCACGTCCGGAGTGCCCTTGCAACGGGGGCCACTCTTGGCCCCCTTGGCCTTCTTCTCCGGCGCCTTATATGGCACCGGCACCAGCATCTTCGCCAAGCGCGAGATGACCGGTTCTTCGGGCAGCGGATCGGGACACTGGATCCGCCTCGCCCTCTCCATCCAGTTCTGAAAGAGCAATAAAATGCTTAGACATCATCCTCGAAACATTTAAGTTGGGGATACGTCAGGAAAAACATACCTCGCTGGCGGGGTGTTTACAATCGTGACTACGGTCTGAGTCCATCGCTGGTGGCTTCTCGTTGCCCTTAAATAGCAACTTCCAGGCACCTTTGTGAGTAGTCTCGAAGAGCCTTATCAAGGTCTAGTGCTTCTTCGAATTGAACTCCCACAAAGGGCGGCTTCAGCGCTGGCACGGAAGAATCCGGCGGACTAGCATCACCTGGATGACGTCAACAAACTTGACATTTTTGGTCACCATGCTTTCAACGCGCGTCTGCAGCACTATCAGCTCGTCAGGTGAACACCAGTCCGGACTCTTCACGACCCAGGAGGTGAGTCACATGGGAGCACCGGAGCGGAATTCGGCAGCTGCGGCACAGGAGGTGCCGCGAGGTTCTGTGATGTAGAACCACTGCTTCTACCACTCCTTTACTGTCTCCACAAAAGTGCATTTGGGCCAGGAGACGTTGGAGAGCTTGCTCACCATGGCTCCTCCGCACTCCGCGTGCTGGCCATCCACCACCTTCGGCTTCACGTTGAAGACATTGAGCCACAGCCCGAAGTGGGGTTGCATGCGGAGGAAGGCCTCGCACACAACGTTAAACGCCGAGATGTTGAGAAAGGAATTCGGGGACAGATCATGGAAATCTATCACATAATAATACATCAGCCCGCGGACGAAAGGGTGGAGTGGAAACCCTAGCCCGCGGAGGAAATGGGGGATGAATACTACCCTCTCAGTGGGCTTCGGCATGGGGACGACTTGTCCCTCGGCCGGCAGGCGGTGGGCGATCTCCTTTGCCAAATATCTGGCCGCCCGAAGCTCAGTAATGTCCTCCTCCTTGACGGAGGAGACCATCCACTTGCCCTGACCTCCGGATCCGGACATGGTTGCTTGAGTGGAAAGGAGATGAGTACTTGGGTGCTGGAGCTTGAGACTGGAAAGACGGAGGTAGAGAGAGGGCGTGAGAGAGCAAGAGGGAGTCCTTATCCCCTTATAAAGGCAGCGAATATTAAAAGCCTCCTCACTCGCCCTAAAAACTCGCCTATTCCCAAGGGTTGTATAAACGGCACAGTTGGGTTACCATGCCCGCATTGATGAGAATCCCGCGATAAGGGGATACGATCTCTGCTTTGACAAGACTTGCCAATGGCAACCGCGTCTCAAAACATGGAGCGGCAGACGAAAAGCGGTTCGAAATTATGACCGGACAGACGTGATGTCGTGTTGTAAAAAGCTGTCAGCGGATAGAACTCGTGTAAATATAAATATATATATACATACATACATACATACATACATACATACATACATACATACATATATATACATACATACATACATACATACATACATATATATATATATATATATATTCTCTGCGGTTGTGTGTGGTACATGACAGGTCCGGATACTATCGTCGCATCCGAAGACTATCTTGGAGTTCGGAATAAGGGGAACCCGCATTGCAATGCCGAAGACAATCTGCATGTCGGACTCCTCGTCATTGAAAGCCAGGTTCAGGGGCTACTGAGGGAGTCCTGGACTAAGGAGTCCTCGGGCGTCCGGCCTGTTATCCATGGGCCGGGCTGATGGGCTATGAAGACATGAAGGCCGAAGACTGTACCCGTGTCCGGATTGGACTCTACTTGGCATGGAAGGCAAGCTTGGCGGCCGAAGATTCCTTCTTATGTAACCGACTCCATGTAAACCCTAGATCCCCTGGTGTCTATATAAACCGGAGGGGTTAGTCCGGAAAGGACACATTACCATAGTCATACAGGCTAGACTTCTAGGGTTTAGCCATTACGATCTTGTGGTAGATCAACTCTTGTAATACTCATATTCATCAAGATCAATCAAGCAGGAAGTAGGGTATTACCTCCATAGAGAGGGCCCGAACGGGGGTAAACATCGTGTCCCCCGTCTCCTGTTACCATCGATCCTAGACGCACAGTTCGGGACCCCTATCCGAGATCCGTCGGTTTTGACACCGACAGTTACCCCTAGCAAGTTGCAAAGGTCAGTCTCCACCTTCTGTGTTGTGCGTCACTGATATATTCATTTTGCATCATGTTTTTCTACTGTTATTTATAATGTTTTAGATCAATATTTCACTTTATGATGCAATTGTAATGTCTTTTCCCTCTTAATATGCAAGATATACATGAAGAGGCAAATTGCCGGCAACTGGGATTCTGGACCTATAAGAGTTATAGCAGAGATAGCTATTCTCCGGAGTTTCAAATGACCTGAAAATTTATAAAAAATTATTTTGAAATATATAAAAATACTGGAAGGAAAAAGTATCGGAGAAGATCAATCATGGACCCACAAGGCAAAGGCGCGCATTACCCCCTTATGGGGCCCATAAAAGCCCTCTGATGCCCATCTTCTACTATAAAAGGCCATTTGCCCTAAAAAAACAACAAGAGAAGATTTCCGAAATGAAGCGTCGCCGTCTCGAGGCAGAATCTTGGCAAGAGCACTTTTGCCGAGGACCCTTGTCGACTACATGTTTGAGCCACCCTCAAGCGGGAGCAGTCCGCTGCAAACTAGCGAGGGGGCTCGTTATGGACCAACGTGCGAGTCCCACTCAACCAGGAGCAGTCTGCAACAAACTGGCGAAAGGGCCCCGTTCTCTGAATAAAAATTAGGAGGGCAGGGGCACGGATCCATCCTTTCCTGAACCATCTGGAAGGATGGGCAGAGGGGGGAGGGAACGACCAACGTATGTGTCCTTCTCCAAGCAGGAGCAGCCTCGCTACAAACTAACGAGAAGGCCCCACCCTATCACGGATAAAAGAAAGACAAAGGGCGACCATAAATTCCATCCCTAACCATGGGCTCGACGGGATGGGTGGATGGGGAAGGGAGTGAACAAGGGCCAAACAGATATGTCCTCGACCAATAGCCACCCACTATGTGCATGACTCCCCCCTGCGTTTCCCGACCATGCTGGGGAAAGTAGAGAATCTATTTATTCATGTGAAAATACGATGGGGGGGGGGGGGGGGGGGGGGGGGGGGGCGGCTCTCCTCCACACTACCCCTAACCTATTCAGGGCCAAGGTAGCATCCAGACCACGAAAAAAAGAAAGATATTTTCATTAGCGAAGTAGGCGTACACATGGGACAAAACAGAAAAAAAAAACTAAGATCCCATGATCCACCTATTTCATTCAAGATCGAAACATCGGTTACATTCAAATAGATCCAAAAGACATCTATGTTACACAATTGAAATCATGTACATCGGGCATCACCACCCGACCTTCATTACGGTGGAAGGGCCGAAAGAAGGAAGCGGATCCTCCAGGTTCACCATCCTTGGGCGAGCACCCTTGAGGCATCACCCATCGCGCTATGGCCAGCGGTCGGACAACTCAGCCACACGGTGTGCCCACTACATGATATGCCAGGAGAGCAAAGGGCGAACATGGGCACCCATCTATTGTTGCTTCACTGATGATGCAGATCGCTAGTATCTAGAGCTATGCATCCACCGACCACTGGAAGAAGCCTGCTCATGGAGGAGCACATGGCCTAAGATTGGGTCAGCACGAACCACCCGGTTCACCTATTCTAACTCCAATGCCGCCTCCTCCGAGGATGTGAAAGTATGCCCGAGACAAGAAGCATGCCTTGTTGGATGATCCCCAGGATATCACCAAAGCAAGCCGCTCCGGGTGCGCCGCCAGATAAGGGTTGATGGCCTGCAAGACACGCAGGGTGGTGTAGCACTTTCACATAAGTATTTCAATTGGTAATCGTCGCAATGGAGAGCGAAGGAGAGTATTTATAGGTAGCACTTCTGTCACACACAAGTTGTCACAGCTTGTATGTGAAGTAACTGCCTGTGATTTTGCAAATACTGTTACTGTCTGAAGAGGCAAATGAACCAGAATAGTAAATATGAAGAGTTTGTAACAACAAGAGTAATAATACTTGAAAGTAAGAACACAAATAAAACAGAAGGTAAGGTTGTGTTTCATACAATTAGAAGTTAGGCGCAGAGAGAATTCAGTTCGTTGTATACATCAAGTGTGTCAGTGCGACGTTAATACAAGTTACCTTGTATCATGAATATAGTATTTGATTTGTTTGTTCAGTAGGCGGATCACGTTAAGATCATGGAACTCCTCCTTGTGGGGTTGTATTCCATTCTATTGTCCTACTTCATAGTTGCCACAGAGTGGTCGTCTCCATAATTAAGGTCCCTAGACTGGAACCAAGCATCAAATTTGACAAATTACTGTTAGCTCATATTGTCTTCGGTCCTCATAGATGTCTCCACCTGTCACATCAGAGGTTGCAGATTTCCTACACAATCTGTGTTACTTGTGTAGGTCTTGAGATCATGTTATCTGGGGTCTTAAATTGGACAACACGCATAGAGTTCACCACAATATAACAACTTACTAAACAGATTCATGTAAAAAGAAACTTACTAGACAGATCATATAGAACTAACAAAACAAACGACAACATACATAATGGGCACAAATTTGACCTTCACATTTGATTTTCAAAGTTTAAACCTGCTTGGGAATCACAGTGGTGAATGTGGGTCATCCACAAAAATAAAAGGTGGGATGTGGGTAGAGAAATTTTAGCGTTTGTTGTAATGTGGCTGACGCATTTTCATCTTTTGCTCGCCGGCACTATGCTAGTAACTAGTGGTTAGGGCGCCACCCTATGGCGCCGCTATAGAGAAAGCTGTGCGCGTGTTTTCATTTAAAAAAATACATGAAGTCCTCGCATCCGTCTAAAAAAACATCTCAGAAAAAAAATCCTCACCTTCATCTAAAAAAGTAAAAAAGAAAAAAATTATCATCATAGTTTATCATTGAGTGTCACTTTGCATAACCCTCCATTTAAAAAATACAAAAGATTCTCACCTCCATCTAAAAAGAAAAAAATACATTTAGAAATAATCCACATCTTTATCTAAAACATTCAAAAGATTTCTCACCGCGATCAACCAGCTTGCGCCACATGGCATAGTTGGTTGACGGTCCTTTACGTGTAGCTTAATGGGTTTAATATTAGCATTAGCATCCGGGACGTTTTGGCTTTTGGCATCGTCGGCGTTGGAACCGAGCCGGCGGAGCGCCATTGAATAATCACACTGGATGTAGGCGTGCCAACGGCACCCTTCGTCAGCGGCTGACACAAGAGCCACGCCCAAAGACTTGACCAGGTTATTTTTTGACTCAAGACTGCAGGACTAAATTGTTTTTCAAGTACAAACAAATCTTGCAAATTTTGCCATTTGTTTGTGCGACGAGCGACCCAATTTTATTTGTACTTTCTCCTTTGTCTCCTTGGATGACAATCATTGATCGTGGTGTGTTAGCAATCGACTTATTATCGACCCACCAAGAAAAGCAGAGCGTGGTCACCGTCGACCAACCGATCGGCATGGCTGCTGGGGGCGGCGAGCCGGTGCTGCAGACCAAGAGCGTGTGCGTGGTGGGGGGCGGCGTGGCCGGCCTGGCGGCGGCGCGCGAGCTGCGGCGGGAGGGCCACGCCGTCACGGTCATGGAGCAGAGCGGCGACATCGGCGGGCAGTGGCTGTACGACCCGCGGACAGACGCCGAGGACCCGCTCGGCGCCGCCGCGCCGGTGCGCGTGCCCAGCAGCATCTACGCCTGCCTCCGCCTCATCAGCCCGCGCGAGGCCATGGGCTTCTCCGACTTCCAGTTTTTCCCCACGGACGGGGAGGGCCGCGACCCGCGCCGCTTTCCAGTCCAGGGCGAGCTGCACTGCTACCTCAAAGACTTCTGCGACGCCTTTGGCCTCATGGACGCCGTCAGGCTCAACACCCGGGTCCTGCGCGTTGCCCCCACGCCGACGGCGACGACGACGACACGTCAGTGGACGGTGAGGTCCACGCGGCTCCTCGGCACCACCGAGGATGATGGTGTTTCGCAGGAGGAGGAGAAGGAGGAGGTGTTTGACGCAGTGGTGGTGGCCACCGGCCACTACTCGCAGCCGATGCTCCCGAGCGACATCGAGGGCATGGAGGAGTGGACGCGCCGGCAGCTGCACAGCCACTCGTACCGGACGCCGGAGCCGTTCCGCGGCGAGGCGGTGGTGGTGGTCGGCTGCGCTGAGAGCGGCAAGGACATCGCGCTGGACCTCTGCCGCGTTGCCAGGGAGGTGCGCCTCGCCGCCAGCTCCGAGGCCACGGCCGCCACGCCGGCCATGTCGAGGATGCTGGCCAACCACGGCGACGTGCTACGCCTGCACTCCCGGATCTGCCGTCTTCACGCGGACGGGCGCGCGGAGTTCGCGGACGGCTCCTCCGTCGAGGCCGACACGGTCATCTACTGCACGGGGTACACCTACTCGTTCCCGTTCCTGGACACGGGCGGCGCGGTCACCATCGATACTGACGACCACGTCGTCGGCCCGCTGTTCGAGCACGTGTTCCCGCCGTCCCTGGCGCCGTCGCTCTCCTTCGTGGGCGTGGCGAGGAAGGTCCTCATCCCGTGGTTCTTCGAGGTGCAGGCGCGGTGGATCGCGCAGGTGCTGTCCGGCCGCCGCGCGCTGCCGTCGGAGGAGGAGATGCTGCGGTCCGTGGAGGAGCACCTCTGCGCCAGGGAGGCCGCCGGCGTGCCGAGGAAGCACACCCACAACATCGCCGGCGTCGAGCCTGAGAAGATGTATGAGTTCGGGGAGAAGTACACCGACCTGGCCCCGCTGGAGGAGTGGAAGAAGGAGCTGGTCATGTCCAGCATCGCTAGCATGATGGCCGACGTGGAGACCTTCCGCGACCGCGACGACGACAGCGAGAGCGTGCGGAAGGGCGTGCGGGGATGGCTCGACTTGGCTGCTCAAGCTCAAGCAAAATCTATGGCTGTTGCCGTTGACGTTGAAGCTGATGTGCAGGCCATGGCTAATTAAGCTGTCCTCCTCAGCGGAATTACGAATAGACCGTGTGACATGTAAGAGGTTTTTATTTTTATTTATTTTTGCAGGGAAAATTCATTCTCATTCCCTTCGAGTTTCAATTAATAATTGCCTCATGAGCAAAAAAGTTTGGTTATCACAAAAAGCCTCTGTCATTGAATTCAAGTATGATTGTGGAAACGTAGAAATAGAAAAGAAAAACATCGAATTCTCATAGACCCTCTTGAATCCTATAAAAAAACACCTTTCAAGTAAAAAATAACTTATAGAAGCACTTGAGCATGGTTTCGGCCTATAACCAGAGGAAATGTTTTTCAAAACCGGCCTGATTTTGGGCATTCGTAGAGGGAAACGACAGTCATGCGATAAGCGAGGTAGAGGTTCGTCTACCCAGAGTAGCCATTCAAGGAGACAAGTACATTATATCATCCACCATCCACCTTACAATTGAGGCTGGTGGTTCCTCAACCCACAACAAGGGTGATGTCGAGACCGCCAGCCTAGCTAGCTCATGAGAGACACAGTTTGCCTCCTAGGACAATGGGCGAAAGACACCGAAGTATAACTTATCGATAAGACATTGCAGTCTGCATAAATTGTCGCTGCTCCTGTCACAATGAAGCCGCCCAGATTCATCGTGTTGATCACTGATACGTCTTCAACGTATCTATAATTTTTGATTGCTCCATGCTATATTATCTACTGTTTTGGACCATATTGGGCTTTATTTTCCACTTTTATACTATTTTTGGGACTAACCTATTAACCGGAGGCCCAGCCCCGAATTGCTGTTTTTTGCCTATTTCAATGTTTCGAAGAAACGGAATATCAAACGGAGTCCAAACGGAATGAAACCTTTGGGAACGTGATTTTCTCAATAAATATGATCCAGGAGACTTGGACCCTCCGTCAAGAAAGGAGGGAGGCGGTCACGAGGGTGGAGGGCGCCCCCCTAGGGCGCGCCCCCTGCCTCGTGGGCCCCACGAAGCTCCACGGACGTACTCCTTCCTCCTATATATACCTACGTACCCCCAAACGATCAGATACGGAGCCAAAAACTTAATTCCACCGCCGCAACCTTCTGTACCCACGAGATCCCATCTTGGTGCCTGTTCCGGAGCTCCAGCGGAAGGGGAATCCATCACGGAGGGCTTCTACATCATCTCCACAGCCTCTCCGATGAAGTGTGAGTAATTTACATCAGACCTTCGGGTCCATAGTTAGTAGCTAGATGGTTTCTTCTCTCTTTTTGGATCTTAATACAATGTTCTCCCCCTCTCTCATGGAGATCTATTTGATGTAATCTTCATTTTGCGGTGTGTTTATTGAGACCGATGAATTGTGGGTTTATGATCAAGATTATCTATGAGCAATATTTGAATCTTCTCTGAATTCTTTTATGTATGACTGGTTATATTTGCAAGTCTCTTCGAATTATCAGTTTGGTTTGGCCTACTAGATTGGTTTTTCTTGCAATATGAGAAGTGCTTAGCTTTGGGTTCAATCTTGCGGTGTCCTTTCCCGGCGACAGTAGGGGCAGCAAGGCACGGTATTGTTGCCATCGAGGATAACAAGATGGGGTTTTTATCAGATTGCATGAATTTAATCCTCTACATCATGTCATCTTGCTTAAGGCATTACTCTGTTTTCTTGAACTTAATACTCTAGATGCATGCTGGATAGCGGTCGATGAGTGGAGTAATAGTAGTAGATGCAGGCAGGAGTCGGTCTACTTGTCTCAGACGTGATGCCTATATACATGATCATACCTTGATACTCTCATAACTATGCTCAATTCTGTCAATTGCTCAACAGCAATTCGTTCACCCACCGTAGAAATATTTATGCTCTTGAGAGAAGTCACTAGTGAAATCTATGGCCCCCGGGTCTATTCTCATCATATCAATCTTCAATCACTTTATTATTGCTTTGATTTTTTACTTTGGCCTTTATTTTACCTTGCATTTTTGTATCAAAAATACCAAAAATATTATCTATCATCTCTATCAGATCTCACTCTCGTAAGTGACCGTGAAGGGATTGACAACCCCTAATCGCGTTGGTTGCGTGGAGCTACTTGCTTTGTGTAGGTACGAGGGACTCGCGCGTGGCCTCCTACTGGATTGATACCTTGGTTCTCAAAAACTGAGGGAAATACTTACGCTACTTTTCTGCATCATCCTCTCCTCTTCGGGGAAATCCAACGCAGTGCTCAAGAGGTAGCAAGAAGAATTTCTGGCGCCGTTGCCGGGGAGTCTACGCAAAAGTCAACATACCAAGTACCCATCAAAATCCCTTATCTCCCGCATTACATTATTTGCCATTTGCCTCTCGTTTTCCTCTCCCCCACTTCACCCTTGCCGTTTTATTCGCACTCTCTTTTTCCGTTTGCCTTTTTCTCGCTTGCTTTTTGTTTGCTCGTGTGCTTGCTTGTTTGTCACGATGGCTCAAGATAATACCAAATTGTGTGACTTTACCAATACCAACAATAATGATTTCCTTAGCACTCCGATTGATCCTCTTACCAATACTGAATCTTGTGAAATCAATACTGCTTTGTTGAATCTTGTTATGAAAGATCAATTCGCCGGCCTTCATAGTGAAGATGCCGCTACTCATCTAAATAGATTCGTTGATTTATGTGATATGCAAAAGAAGAAAGATGTTGATAATGATATTGTTAAATTGAAGCTATTTCCTTTTTCGCTTAGAGATCGTGCTAAAGCTTGGTTTTCGTCTTTGCCTAAAAATAGTATTGATTCTTGGAACAAGTGCAAAGATGCTTTTATCTCTAAGTATTTTCCTCCCGCTAAGATCATCTCTCTTAGAAACGATATTATGAATTTTAAGCAACTTGATCATGAACATGTTGCACAAGCTTGGGAGAGAATGAAATTAGTGATACGTAATTGTCCTACTCATGGTTTGAATTTGTGGATGATTATACAAATTTTTTATGCCGGATTGAATTTTGCTTCTAGAAATCTTTTATTGTCGGCCGCGGGAGGCACTTTTATGGAAATCACTTTAGGAGATGCTACTAAACTCCTAGATAATATTATGGTTAATTATTCTCAATGGCACACTGAAAGATCTACTAATAAAAAAGTGCATGCGGTAGAAAAAATCAATGTTTTGAGTGGAAAGATGGATGAACTTATGAAATTATTTGCTACTAAGAGTGTTTCTTCTAATCCTAATCATATGCCTTTGTCTACTTTGATTGAGAATAATAATGAATCTATGGATGTGAATTTTGTTGGTAGGAATAATTTTGGTAACAACGCGTATAGAGGGAACTTTAATCCTAGGCCTTATCCTAGTAATCCTTCTAATAATTATGGAAATTCCTACAACAACTCTTATGGAAATTTTAATAAGATGCCCTCTGAATTTGAGAATAGTGTTAAAGAGTTTATGAATTCACAAAAGAATTTTAATGCTTTGCTTGAAGAGAAATTACTTAAAATTGATGAATTGGCTAGGAACGTTGATAGAATTTCTCTTGATGTTGATTCTTTAGAGCTTAGATCTATTCCTCCTAAGCATGATATCAATGAGTCTCTCAAAGCCATGAGAATTTCCATTGATGAGTGCAAGGATAGAACCGCTAGGATGCGTGCTACGAAAGATGCCTTTATTAAAGCGTGTTCTTCCAATACCTATGAAAATAAAGATGAAGATCTAAAAGTTATTGATGTGTCCCCTATTAAATCTTTGTTTTGCAATATGAATCTCGATGAGACTGAATATGATCCACCTTTACCTAGAAGGCGTTCCAAAATTAATGAGTTTTTAGATCTTGATGATGAAATTGATAGAAGTGGGATTGAAAAGAATCAAACCCTAGATGTTGCTAAACCCACTATATTGGATTTCAAGTAATTTAATTATGAAAGTTACTCTTTAATTGATTGTATTTCCTTGTTGCAATCCGTGCTAAATTCTCCTCATGCTTATAGTCAAAATAAAGCGTTTACTAAACATATCGTTGATGCCTTGATGCAATCTTATGAAGAAAAACTTGAGTTGGAAGTTTCTATCCCTAGAAAACTTTATGATAAGTGGGAACCAACTATTAAAATTAAGATTAAGGATCATGAATTTTATGCTTTATGTGATTTGGGTGCTAGTGTTTCCACTATTCCCAAAACTTTGTGTGATTTGCTAGATTTCCGTGATTTTGATGATTGCTCTCTAAACTTGCACCTGGCGGATTCCATTATTAAGAAACCTATGGGAAGAATTAATGATGTTCTTATTGTTGCAAATAGGAATTATGTGCCCGTAGATTTTATCGTTCTTGATATAGATTGCAATCCTTCTTGCCCTATTATTCCTGGTAGGCCTTTCCTTAGAACGATTGGTGCAATTATTGATATGAAGGAAGGGAATATTAGATTCCAATTTCCATTAAAGAAGGGCATGGAACACTTCCATAGGAAGAAAATAAAATTACCATATGAATCTATTATGAGAGCCACTTATGGATTGCCTACCAAAGATGGCAATACTTAGATCTATTCTTGCTTTTATGCCTAGCTACACTAGTGCAGAACCGGGCAATAGCACCGATTCATAAGGCCCTTTAGTGCCGGTTCCATAACCGGCACTAAAGTGTGGTCACTAAAGGCCCCTCCCCCCTTTAGTACCGGTTCAGCACGAACCGGTGCTAAAGGGCATCCACGTGGCACGAACCAGCTCCGGGGGCCGGGAGCCCTTTAGTAAAGGTTGGTAACACCAACCGGTACTAAAATGTTTGGGGGGTTTTTGGTTTTATGATTTCTTTTTCATTTAATTTTGTGTTTTCCATTTTAATTCTTTTTCGTTTGCTGGTATTTTACGATATTACACATTGTACACGTTATGCATATATATATATATATAGAATTTCTAGTAGAACCAATCATATATATATCATCAATGTCTCACAAACCACCATATTAATTCACACATACACACATTTATAGCTATATACAATTTCTCCTACATATGCATGTTGCCTTCGGAGCCAGTGGCATTAGCCTAATTGGTGCCTTCGGAGCACGATGACAATTGGAAGTGATTCATGACCTGGTCGATGGGGGCGGTAGCGGGTAATAGTATTCTCCCTTTGGATTTATGACCCGGTCGAGCAAAAATCCCGCTATTTCCTCTTGAAGTGCTTCTATGCGCTCCGTTTCTAGGAGCTTGTCCCGCACCTCTTTGAACTGTTAAGAAGGAGATCAATATGCATGTGTATTAGTTGTGTGACTAGATATCGATAATGGTGTAAAAATTGTGAATAGTGTTCTGACAAGCGTACCCATTCCTGTCTTTGAGATCTGCTCCTTTCGGACGCCATCATGCGAATGTTCTCGCAAACACAGAATGCACACAGATCAGTCCCCTGCGCCTGCTTCAGGGCCTTTATTACGAGAATGGAATTTAATTTGATCAGATAATAATTAATCAAGCATGATAATTAAAGAGATGGCAGCTAGCTAGCTAGCTAGTACTACTTAATTACTTACCTTGGGTCGAAACCATTTCAGCTGTCGTTTCCATTCGCCTTCCGTGACACTGATGAACCTTGCCCAAGCCCTGCCCGCCGACAAAGAAAATGAATAAAGGGGTTATTTAAATAGTTCATATCATGAAATGACGAACTAAATAGGCCGAGATATATAGTTAATAATGATTGAAATTACCCGTTGACTATCCCAAACAAGATGTTATAGTCACTATTTGCTTTGAGTAGTGAGTCCAGTATTTGAACTGTGTCGGTGTACTAAAGTAGGGGTACCTTAGTATCCCGAACTTGTGCACGGGCAGTCGCAGCATCCCGCGGCAAGGCTTGCCGGACGACCGCCGAAGATTCTCCGTGGATCCTCTAGAGCCATTCAAGAACAAAGTATCCAAGACCCCGGCAAGAGGAGCTTGCCGGGAAGGAGACAAGACCCCGGCAAGAGGAGCTTGCCGGGAAGGAGACGAGACCCCGGCAAGAGGAGCTTGCCGGGAAGACCAACCAAGGCATCTCGAGAAGCCTGCTGCGACGCGCTGCGCGTCCCGGCAAGACCCGGTGAGCGACAAGCTCCCGGACGCGACAAGACAACCTCCGCGGCAAGGCGCTTGCCGCGGCAAGCTACTACTCCACAGCCCGCGCTCCAGCTCACCCACCAACGTGTCGCTCTGGGACCGTTCCTGGCGTACGTGGCGGGAGGCTGTGCAGCCAGAGGCATGCGGTGGCAAGCAGGCGCTGACAAGATAGCCATCGTGGCAAACGGTGGCGTCCCTGGCGGTCCCTTTCTGTACCGTCTAGGTGACACAGACGGGCATTTAGTGCCTTTGTCCCCTGCCGCTTAGGGTAGGTATGATACAACTGTAGCAGGCGGTGGTGCCAACCACCACCTCTTTTACATTTTTACCCTCACTTCTGTTGACACATGTCGGTGACCCTTTTGACATATAAAAGGAGGCCCATGTGCAACAGGGGGGGGGGGGGGGGGCGACGATTCTCACACTCGGTCTCGCTAGCCACTGGAGCGTACTGTAGCACTCATCGCTCCCGAGCAAGAACACAATACAAACCACAAGCAGGAGTAGGGTTTTACGCATCCGTGCGGCCCGAACCTGGGTAAACCGATCGGCCCGCTCGTGCGCCTCGCCTCGATCTGCTCTTTGCGCTCTCTCCGCCCCCTGCCGAACCGAAAGGGGCCCCGGTCCGCCGCGGTCCCATAGGTGTCCGTGGGGATCAGCCTGCCCCCGACATCTTTGGCGCGCTAGGTAGGGGGGCGTCAAGGTTATGTGAACCATATCCGGCGTTCGCACGAGCCAAATCTTCATCCTCTTCATCGACATGCCGCCGAAGAAGAAGGCTTCAGAGGTAGCTGCTCCGTCTATGCCGAGCCCACCATCGCCGGAGCGAACGGCTGGTGGAGTAGACGCCGGCGGAAGAGCGGGCGCCGACGAGGGAGCTCATGGTGCTGCCAGGTCCAAGGACAAGACTGCGCTGCGCATCGGCGGCGCGGTCGGCTCCCACAACGACCGAGCGCACTCCAAGACCTCGGCGTCCGTACATGCTCCGCGCCCGTCCCAGGAGGCGCGGGACCAGCAGCGTCATGGTACCCACGGTACCATACGTTTGCTGGGCCAAGATCAAGCTGGCGGATCCCGGAGTGCCCAAGACCAGCATGCACGCCAACATGCTGGCACGAGCATGGCACGGTCGCTTGGACGAGATACTGCTCCTTCTAACATAGTTAGAAGTCCGAGCATATCCCGTCCCTCGCACCGTTAGCCGCCGCCGCCCACCACTCCGGCGGAAGAAACTGGATCGAGGAGCTACCGGTGGTTCTTTGGTCGATCAGGACGACGCCAAATCGAGCCACTGGCCAGACACCTTTTGCTCCAATCTATGGAGCAGAAGTAGTTATCCCCACGGAACTCGTATATGGGTCACCTCGAGTGCTCGTTTATGATGAGCTTGAGCAAGAGCAGCTGCGTGAAGACGACGCGCTGCTCCTTGAGGAAGACCGTCTTCAGGCTGCTGTGCGAGCTGCTCGCTACCAGCAAGCTTTGCGCCGCTATCATAGCCGCAAAGTTAACGCCAGAAGTTTTGAGGAAGGCGACCTTGTTCTTCGGCGCGTTCAGTCCGCCAAGAATCCCAACAAGTTGACGCCGAAGTGGGAAGGCCCTTACCGGGTGAAACGAGTCACTAGGCCTGGCGATGTCCGCCTTGAGACCGAAGATGGCATTCCGGTGAGCAACTCCTGGAATATTGAGCATCTTCGTAAGTTTTACCCGTAAGGCGCGGTTGTCGGACCTTGTCCGGCAACCACCCTTTTGTACAAGTCTTGCCGCTGTTGCATGTAATCCTTTGTACAAAGCCGGGCGCAGACCCCGGCCGGGTGAAATGAGTCACTAGGCCTGGCGCTGTCCGCCTTGAGACCGAAGGTGGCATTCCGGTGAGCAACTCCTGGAATATTGAGCATCTTCGTAAGTTTTACCCGTAAGGCGCGGTTGTCGGACCCTGTCGGGCAACCACCCTTTTGTACAAGTCTTGCCGCTGTTGCATGTAATCCTTTGTACAAAGCCGGGCGCAGACCCCGTGCGTAGAGATTATGTGCTCAGCACACCTTGTCGATTTCATGCTTTTTATTGCTTGCATATGTTATCTGACATTTTGTGCAGCACTTGCCTCCGGTAAGCAAAAACGAGCCACAAGGCTCCATAACTTTGTTTTCTCTTCTCTCTTTTCTATCACGGAAAGCAAGGGTCCCTCGCGCACAAGTTTGCCGGGGGGGGAGGAGGAGAAAATGATGTATGGACCAGGCGTCGTTCAAGAAGGTTTTGCCTTGTCGGGAAGCAAACAATAGAAAAGATAAGTTGCCAAAGTTTGAGCAATCAGATTTCTTTTAAATTTTTAAAGTTATCTTCCTTGAACGACCCTGCTTTGTATGGAAAACCTGTGTGCGGAGGAACCAACTCGTAGCTAAGTTGCGCCCTTACCGTTGTTTCGAGTCCGCTCAACAACCGTTGTTTCAAGTCCGCTCAAGAACTGTTGTTTCGAGTCCGCTCAACAACTGTTGTTTCGAGTCCGCTCAACAACTGTTTTTTGAGTCCGCTCAACAACTGTTGTTTCAAGTCCGCTCAAGAACTGTTGTTTCGAGTCCGCTCAACAACTGTTGTTTCGAGTCCGCTCAACAACTTAAGCGAGCTACAGCTAGTTGCGACAAGGTTTCTTGTCGGCTGCGGCACCGCCAGTAGGCTGCTGACGTTCCGCACTCAGCGCTCGCGGCAAAGGTGCCTGCGCCGACAAGTTCCCTAAAAGCGTAGGGTAAAAGCATGCAAAGGAAGGAGTCAAGTAAAGGAAATAACATGGCAATTACTACCCAAGATAGAGTATATTACAGAATGACTTGTCGCAGTCCTAACAAACTATTTTTCATGACATAGTTAATAGCGACAAGTAAGAAAGAAGAAGGGCAGCCTAGTCTGCACGGTCTCCCTCGATCCTCTTGATGCCGCTCACCTTGTCAACAATGGGTGCGACAAGGGCCTTGAGCTCCTCCAAGTCAACATCTGGCGGCAAGCTTCGGAGGACGTTGGTGAGGCGGAGGCCCGGGTTGCGGAAGGCTACCTTCATCAGCACCTTCTGGAGAGCTCCCGCGCAGATCTTGCGCGACTCGTCGGCAAGCTGCTTTGGGATCTGCTCCCGGAGTCGTTGAAGCGTCGTCGCCACACCCTTGAAGAACAGAGTCAGCTTGGCACTGGGTTGGAGATTCTCGTCGGTGGAATACCCGAGATCCACCATCCCCAATTGCGCCAGCTCCTGGTCGACGTCCGCGGCGACGTTCACCAGACCCTCCGTCCAGTGCTCCACGGTCTCCGACAAGGTCTTCTAGGCGGCAACGGCATTCGCCAGCAGCACCTTGCCGGCCTCGACCTCCTCCTTCAGGGCCGTCTCCTGCTCCTTGGCGCCGTCCAAGGATCTTGTCAGAGCCGCCAGCTTTGCTTCAAGATCAGCATTGGAAGTCTTGGCGGCGTCAAGTTCCTTACCCTTCTCGGCGAGAAGGGCCTGCAGCTCCGAGTAGCTGTTGGCGTCCTTCTCCCGCTCGAGCATTAGCGCGGCAAGCTCGTCGTCGCTCGCCTTGAGGCCCGCCTCCAGCTGCACCAGCTTCAGCTCCAGCTTGTTCTTGGCGGCCTCGACAGCTGCGGCGGCGTCCTCGGCTTGCTTGACGGCTCCGCCAACTGCCCGCTCATGTGCGGCAAGCTCTTCCTCGTGGCTGTCGAGGTTGACCTTCCGCTGCGTCAAGTCACCTTCCTGTGAAGACAACTTCTCCGTGGCAAGGCGTTGGCGCTCTTCGACGTCCGCCTTCTCGAGAAGGAAGGCTTGCTGCGCATCGGCAAGTTCCTCCCACTCCTTTGCCAGGGAGCGGAGAGCTTCTTGGTTAGCGCCCCGGAGCTCCTCCGCGTGCTTCTCGATATCAGCCCCGGCCTTCGCGACGAGCGCTTCGCGGGACTCCAGCTTGGCCTGCCGGGCGCGGTAGAGCGCCACCAAGTTCCGCAGCAGGCGCCCCTCTTCGGGTTCGCTGCTGCTGCTGCTTGGCGCGTCGACCAACTTCAACCTGGCGGAGGCAAGCACTTCTCCGTCAAGCACTTCTCCTTCGACCGGCGCCCTGGAGCTCGACGCCCAGGGTAGGTTGATGAAGATATCGTTGCCGGCCTTCAGATAGACGCCGGGCTGGGGCTCTCCGGAGCCTGGCACGGTGGCAGCGGCGGGAGAGTCGGCGGTCGGAGCAGCGCCTGGCGCTCCTGCGGCCTCTGGGTCGTCAGTACGACCGCCAGGCTCCCCGCCCGCCTCCGCGGCGGCAGCCCTGGCGGCCTCCTCGTCGGCGGTGGCCTCAGTCTCCATCAGCACTACACTAGATGGATCTGACAGCGGGAAGAGGGGAGAAGATTCAAGCAAAATTCAAGCGAGATCCAAGAAGAAGATCAAAGGAAAAGAGCCCAAGGGGAGTTGAAGAGCAAGGAATTTACCTGTGCCTGGCTCGGCTGTAGTGGTCTCCATTGCCGGGGGATTGTTGGCGCTGCCCCTTGCCGGGGACCCCTCCTCTGCCGGGGGCTCCTCCCTTGTCGGAGCCTCCCCCCTCGCCGGAGAGCTCTCCCTTGCCGGAGACCTCTCCCTTGTCGGAGGACTCCCTCTTGGCGCTTCAGGGGCTGTCTCCGGGCGCTCCTGTTGAGGCTGCTCCGCTCCTGCACAAGCCAACAAAAAAAATCATCAAAGCAAGAGTCTTCGTGCACGCCCAACAGCAAAGAGCGAATAAGGCACTTACACTGGGGGCTGCTCTGGAGATCGGCCGTCAGATCCGGCAGGGTCGTCTCGGGCACGTCCCCTGTTGACACGACGGGATCGTCCTCGATGACAATCAGCGGGGTCTTGGCTCTCTTTGTCGCTCTCTGGGCCAGAGTCCTGAAAGGGAACAGATTCAGAGAAAGACAAGTGAGATACAAGACAAAACAGCAAAGATTGAAGAACTGCAAGTACAAAGAGTAAAACTCACACTTCTTCTTCTTCCTTGTCGGAGCTGAACGCGGAGAAGTCGAAGTCCGGCCCGCCTCCGGCGCGGGAAGGTGGAGGAGTGGGCTCCCTTGGTCGCTTGGCGGGGGCAGATGCAGCAGCCTGGGAAGATCCCGCTCCAGTTGCTGCGGCAGCATGGGGCGCTCCCGCGGCAACGGTGCTTGCTGCGGTGGAGCGCGTCGTGCGGCGCGGGGACTGTCGACGCGCCTGCTGCCCCGCCACATCCCCGACCTTGCGGAGGCGTCTTCTTGGTGGAGACGGAGGCGCCGCTGGCGGCGTGCTGCCTGAAGACGAAGTGGAGGAAGAGCCGATCTCCAGTGAGCCGCTCGCATCCTCGGCGGGCTCGCTCGGCTCGGCGTCGCGCCCGGCAAGATCTTCCTTGCTGGCAGGCTCCTTTTGCCGGGCAAGCTCTTTCTTGCCGATGAACTCTTCTCGCTCGGCGCGGTTCTCTGCCTCTGCTGCCGTTGCCTCCTCCAAAGTGAACCCAAATTCTCCTGCCGCTGCGGCTGCCGCTGCCTCTTCCAACCTGGTGGCGATGTACGCCAACTCTGCCTCGGTGGTGTCACGGATGAGGCCGTCCTTCTCATCGGCGCGGATTGGCACTTCTACTAGGCTGTCAAAAAACTGCTGCACGACCTCGTCTTCGGGCTCTTGCCAAGTTGGCTCGATTCCGTGCGAGTCGCACAACGGCATCATCGCCCTGATGCGGTCGAGCGCAGAGTTGTTGCACAACGGGACGATGCCCTACGGCAACCTGAAGACTTCGGGGTGGTCCGGATCATACTTGAAGAGCTCCTGCAGCATGTCGTTGAGCTCAAGGACAGTGAAATTGTAGTTGAGGCCCGGGCGCAGCCTCATGATATCTGCCGCGTTCTTGAACTCCCAAGCAGGCCTTCTCCGTTCTTGCAGGGGGGCGATGCGGCGGCAAAGAAAGTCTGCGCCAACGGCACCTATAGTGAGCCCCGCAAGCCTAAGGCGTTGGATCCTGGTGACGGCAATCTTCAGCCTGCTTTCTTCCGGGGCCAAGTCACTCCAGTCACTGCCGCGTACTGCTGCTGCTTGGCGTCAGACGGTGAATGGCTGTGGGCTCTCCTCGACAATCCAACACCAATCCGCTCTCCACTCCTCCCACTTGCCGCGGAACTCCCCCTCCAGATAAGATTCCTTCTTGCCAGCCCTTGAGACCCAGGCGATTCCGCCGGACAAAGGCTCTCCTCTCTCTACCCGAGGGATCAAGAAATGGCGGAAGAGAGCTACACTAGGGTGGACTCCGACAAAGTTTTCGCAAAGGTGTGCGAAAACTGCCATGGTCAGAACGGCGTTGGGTGTGAAGTCGAGGAGGCAGAGGCCATATGTGTTCATAATGTCACAGAAGAATTCAGAAAAGGGCGGGCAAAGATCGCAGTAGAAGAATACGGCAAAGAAAGGGTACCCGTCCGGAGCCGTCACGTGAGCAGCAGCCGGGAGCACCTTGGTCCGCGGGTGAGCTCGCGTCTCCGTCGACCAGAAAAGGTAATAGTACTCCCGCAACACCTTCGCGCCGAGCTTAGGGGGGAAGATGGCCCGCTCCTTCCGCAGCGCCGCGAGCCGCTGCTCCTCGGTCGACTTCACCGCCTTCCCTTTGTCGCCCTTCGGAGCCATGGCGGAGGTGGTGGAGGAGGCCGACGGCAGTGGTGGTGCTAGTGGCAATGGGGGGAGCGGGGCGCTGCTCTCTTGTTGCTCTGAGAAGACAGGGAGCGGCGGAGTTTTTGAGATTGGAAGCAGCAACGGGCAGATGGCGCATTACCCCTGTTTCCCCTGCTTATAAAGAGGGAGGGGGCGGATGTTTCGCCATTACGAATAAACAACTACCCACGATCTGGGACGCGAACCGTCCTCTTTACCACGACGTGACGCACGCACGCGGGGCTTAGCCCCGCGCACGCCGCCCACGTCATGCACGACGCCGCGTTTGACGCGTGCCGCTCGGGGAGGGCGCGGTGAATGCGGAGTCAGATACGGCGTGACCCAGGCCGCGCGTGCCCATGCACTGCTTTGGGCATGGCCCAACAGCGCTCGGCACCGTGTATGGCCCAGGCCCGGGGGCTCCTGTCGGTGTACTAAAGTAGGGGTACCTTAGTGTCCCGAACTTGTGCACGGGCAGTCGCAGCATCCCGCGGCAAGGCTTGCCGGACGACCGCCGAAGATTCTCCGTGGATCCTCTGGAGCCATTCAAGAACAAAATATCCAAGACCCCGGCAAGAGGAGCTTGCCGGGAAGGAGACAAGACCCCGGCAAGAGGAGCTTGCCGGGAAGGAGACGAGACCCCGACAAGAGGAGCTTGCTAGGAAGACCAACCAAGGCATCTCGAGAAGCCTGCTGCGACGCGCTGCGCGTCCCGGCAAGACCCGGTGAGCGACAAGCTCCCGGACGCGACAAGACAACCTCCGTGGCAAGGCGCTTGCCGCGGCAAGCTACTACTCCGCAGCCCGCGCTCCAGCTCACCCACCAACGTGTCACTCTGGGACCGTTCCTGGCGTACGTGGCGGGAGGCTGTGCAGCCAGAGGCATGCGGTGGCAAGCAGGCGCTGACAAGATAGCCATCGTGGCAAACGGTGGCGTCCCTGGCAGTCCCTTTCTGTACCGTCTAGGTGACACAGACGGGCATTTAATGCCTTTGTCCCCTGCCGCTTAGGGTAGGTATGATACAACTATAGCAGGCGGTGGTGCCAACCACCACCTCTTTTACATTTTTACCCTCACTTCTGTTGACACCTGTCGGTGACCCCTTTGACATATAAAAGGAGGCCCGTGTGCAACAGGGGGGGACGACGGTTCTCACGCTCGGTCTCGCTAGCCACTGGAGCGTACTGTAGCACTCATCGCTCCCGAGCAAGAACACAATACAAACCACAAGTAGGAATAGGGTTTTACGCATCCGTGCGGCCCGAACCTGGGTAAACCGATCGCCCCGCTCGTGCACCTCGCCTCGATCTGCTCTTTGCACTCTCTCTGCCCCCTGCCGAACCGAAAGGGGCCCCGGTCCGCCGCGGTCCCATAGGTGTCCGTGGGGATCATCCTACCCCCGACAAACTGTTCCCGCGTCAACTTTAATGATACACAAGATCCAATGAAATCTGCATGCACACACGTTTGCATGTCTTAATTAAGCGGGCATATGTAAGCAAAAACATGTAGCTAGCTAGTAGGCAAAAACAGAGAATTTGTAGTACAAGAAAGTGTGACTCACTGGAAGTTGTAAGGAAGTAGTATATCTTCATTGTATTTGAGGCGCTTCAAGAACTCTAGCATGCTGTCCTCTACCTGCTTTTCATGATGCTTGTTTATTTTCCATGTGTATTCATTAATGGTGTTTGGGTCAATGAACCCAATGCCATAGCGTCCACCTTTTCTCATTTCATACATCTTCATCCTGCATAATACCACAGAAAAGAATATAGTGAGGATAATTACAGGTAATGATTGATCAAAAGGATCACTACAACTAGCTTGAGACTTAAATTACAGAAAGAAATCACTTACAGACAATAGCAACTGACGATAGATTTGTCGAGTGCGTCTTGATTGTATAACTGAAACAGTTCAGAATACTCAACGGTCACAGGTTTCTCATGGTAGTAATGATCCTTCTTGACTTGCACCATGAGGGACTCTCGATCGGATCTCTTGGTAATGTCCATGTACCATTGATGCAATTCATACATTCTTGTTGGGAGCTTCTTGACCTCTTCTGGCTTGACCAAAGGTTGGCCCCGGGCATATTTCCATTTTATTTCCTCCTCTGTAAGCACAGGCCTGTCCTCGATCTCGAGGAGTTGTCCAACAGTAATGTTGAGAGTTTCAGCTGCATTATATGCTCCTGGGTTATTACCACATCGCCCACCTCGGGAATGTAAACTATTTGCCCACAATAATATTGGGCGCGTGTACTGTCACGTGTTGTTCGCGGCACAACAAGCGGGGGGATCGATTGCGCCGCCTATTCTCCCAGCAGGGCAACAGTTTTCCCGCATTTTTTGACAGCTGCTTGTTGTTTGCTCGAGCTCGAGCTCGCCTTCTTCTGTAGATGTTGTCGATGTAACTTCCTGATGTGGCGCTCATAGTCTGTGTCAACAGGCTTAGGAGCTGGTGGTTGAGCCATACGAATGAAGTGGTCAACTACTTCCACAGGCACTTTCTCCTTGGCGGCGGTGGTGATTTCGGTCCAAAATGGGCGTCGACTTCTGCCCGCACTATGGCATTGGTTTGCTCGTCAGTCCTGTCGTAAGCCCTCTCAGGAAGAGGAGTAGTGAGGTTTGGACCATATTTATATCGCTTGCCTCCACCTGTACTTCCTGTACTATGACCTCGACTCGTACCGCTACGCACCATAGCTGCGGGGTGTCTCTTCTGCGATTGCCGAGGCGGCGGAGACGGCTGACGGGGCTGAGTTTGACGAGGAGGAGTGGCCTGAAGCTGGGCCGGACTTGCAGTGGCCTGAGGTTGTGCTGGACTTGGAGGAGGAGTGGATGTCTGACGCTGTGTCGGACTTGGAGGAGTAGTGCCTGACACTTTGCCGGACTTGGAGGAGGAGGAGTGGCCTCACGCGTTGGTGGACTTGGAGGAGCGGGAGTCTGCTGACTCGGTGGCGGACTTCGACGAGGAGTCGGGTGACGCGGTGTCGGTGGCCTTCGAAAGATGATGCAATCCTTTCTCCATAGGATGATACGATGTTTGGCATCTCCGAGTGTGTGCTCCTCGTCACCTCCAGGAATGTCAAGCTCTAGCCCCGAATATTGGTCCACCACCTCATCAACCACGACACGAGCATAGCGGGTTGCAATGGAAGGTTGCATCGGGGGAATTTGTATAAGCAACGCCGTCCACCACCTACAAGGATATGTTCTTAATTTTGAAGTGTAGCTCGCAGTTAGTGTTCTCCCCGATGTCATCCACGGGGTATCTATCTACCATTGCGTCAAACGGGGCGGAACCCACGCTGCTTCTCGGCATGGATGGGGCCGTGGAATCCAATGCTGGATCATCCGCTAGCTTCTGCAGCTAGCGGATGATCCAGCATTGGATTCCACGTGTCACAGCCCCAGTTCAGGCCTTGCTTGACTTTGCTTGCATCCATGCATCATGTTAAATTTCTGAAACTTGAATTGAGGAAAGTGGAAGCCTCAAAAACTTAAATAAAAAAAAGGGGCAAGAACCCTTAAGCTGGCATTCAGTGAAACCAAAATGGCCTTCATTAATGTTTGATAATTTTGGCAAGGGTTTGTGTCCAAACCAAAAATATTGAACATTTTTAAGGAATTATTTTGGCACTGAATTTAAATCATTATTGTCTTTGACTTCGGGCATTTAAACACTATTAATAATTTAAATGCTCAAATAATGTTGGAACTATTTTTGGGCCACTGAAATAATTCAGCATGTGTCCATGAATATTTTCAGGATTTTATTAAATGGTTTAGTATTTTTACTAAACCAAAACAAAACAGAAAAAAATTAGAAAAAAACAGAGAGAGAGGAAACCCACCTGGCCTCACCTGAGCAGCCCACCTACCTGTGTGGCCCAGCACCGCAGCTGGCCGGCCCAGCCAACCGGCCCAGCCCACCTCCACCTCCCCGTCGTCTTCCTCCCCTTGCCCCGAAGCAGCTGCGTGCCAGCAGCAGCGCACACAGGAGGCCTCCACCTCCTGCTTCGCGGTGGCAGCCTCCCTGGCCTCCTAACCGTGCCACGGAGACGCCCGCGGCCCCCTCGACCCTCTCTGGCTCTCCCAGCGCCTCTTCTCCCTCTCTGGTTCTCTTCTCGCAGCCGCCCGAGAACGTCGTCGCCGTCGACGCGCACCACCGTGGCCACAGCCACTGCCTCGCCTCGCCGATGCGCTCAGAGGCTCCGCCTAGACCCCCTCCTCCTCCTCACCGAGCCACGCCCCGCGGGAGCCCCTACAACGCCGCCATCAGCTCCGTCTTCTTCCTCGGACTCCGACGGCCGCCGTCCTCGATTCTCCGTCGTCAGGACCTCCCCCGAGCCGCTGAGCCTACCCGTCGACCCGCTGTGAGCTCCCGGTCCTTTCCCCCTTAACCACGTCGTCGTTTTCGCCCCGTAGCTGCTGCCCCGCGAGCACACGAAGCTCGCCGCCGCTGTGCCTCGACGCCGTCGTGGCTAGAGCCACGGTAGCTCGAAGCCGAGCACACTGCTGTGCTCAGGACGCTTCCAGGAGCCGGGCGCGCCCACCCATTCGACCTACTGTGCCCCCTAGCGCCAACCCGCACCAATCCCGTAGCTCCGGCCACCGCCATGGTTGCCGTGGCCATCGTCTCCGGCCACCCCGCAGCCTCCCGCGTGATCCCCTGGATGCGCGCGAGGATGGGCATCCCTCTGGTGCCTCCAGCGCGTCGAGCCGACCCCTGTAGCGCCGTTCCGAGCAACTCCGGCGATCCTCCGCCGTCGAGTTTGGTCGCCGGCGTCTAACTCCGGTGGCTGGTGACGTGGCACCATCATTAGGGCCTAAGCACCCTACTGATTACCCCTGGAGTCAATGACAACCGGGCCCCACCGCCCAATTAACCAGCTAACTAAAATAGATTAGATTAGTGCTAACCCTGTGGACCCCACGTGTCAGCTTTGACTTGGTTAAGTCAACATTGACTGGTCCCACTTGTCATCCACCCAAACCAGCTAGGGTCACTGACCAGTGGATCCCACTAGTCAGGTTTGACCCGGGCCGGCCTTGTTGACCTGCTGACGTCATAATGACGTAGTGCTGACGCAGTAAAGGAATTTCTGGATTTAAAATAATACAGGAAATTCCAGAAAATGCCCAATACTTCTAAAAATCATAGAAAATCAACCGTAACTCCAAATAAAATAAGTTATATATGAAAAATTATCAGAAAAATTCAAGGAATCTATTTATGGCATTTTTATGCATGTTTGAATAACTTAACCTCACTGTTGAGTCCAAAACATGATAATGCACTATTTGAATTCATAGTTTGAATTTGAATTTGAACCTAGTGTTCAAACCAACTCCATTTAACTTGTTGTTAGTTGCATTAGCCCAATCAACAGCATATTGCCATGTCATGATCATGCATCATATTGTGCATTGCATTGATTGTGTTTCTTTCTCTGTTGCCGGTATTTGTCCCCTCTCGATAGACGTTGTACCGATGATGTGATCGTTGACACTGATGAAGACCCAGTGATATCTTCAGAAGTGCCAGGCAAGCACAACCCCTTGTTCATTCCGATACAAGCCCACTCTCTTGCTCCTGCTCTCTTTTACTGCATTAGGACAACAACGATTCATCTGTTACTTATTGCGGTAGTTGAACCCCTTATCCTCTGCATGACCTGTCATTGCCACAGTAAATAGATGAAACCCACTAGCATGAGTAGGAGTTGTTTGAGCCCTGATGTGCCTACTCATTCATGCTTGTTTGTCATGCCTGCTACTGCTTAGAGTTGAGTTGGGTCTGATTTATGGGAAGTGAATCGGAATGGTGTTGAACATGTCCTACTGTGTGTGAGCTAAGTGTGTGAACACGATTTGGTAAAGGTAGCGGTGAGAGGCCATGTAGGAGTACATGGTGGGTTGTCTCATTGCAGCCGTCCTCAGGAACTGAGTTCTGTGTCTGTGATCCATGAACAGCTACTACCACTCATTGGGATCCTTAATTGACCCTCTCGGCTTCTTAATCACCCTAGTACTCTGTCCAGGAGTTGCAACTAGTTTCTGGTGTTTGTAGGTTATGTGTTGGCGGCCGTGCGTAGCGCTGACCCTAGGGGTGGGCTATGTTGCGGTAGATACACCGTGGCACGGTGTACCGGGCGCCCGTTTGGTGTCTCGGGAACCCTGTTCACATCGTTCAGGGCCGTATGTGGAAACCTCGGCCGGACTCCCTGCGGATGGAACCTGGATAGGCGATAAACCTGGACTAGAGACTTAAGTGTTTAGGTAGGCCGTGGCCGACACCCTCGCCCGGCTTCCGCTTGAAGGTTGCCGAGGTACATGACGTGTACAGGGCTATAAGTGGCGGGAGTGTGTGTGAAGAAGTACACCCCTGCAGGGTTATCATTATCTATTCGAATAGCCGGATTCCTCGGATATGGAAACTTGGACCCCTTGCATAGTTCATAGACAAGTGAAAGTGGATACCCTAAAACTCGCAAGATAAGCGTGAGTGCTATGGATGGCCTTCTCGTAGGGAGACGGGAGCGGATCCATAGTGGTGTATTGAATGGTGAATGTGTGGACTCGTGTGCGCCACCTCAAAGAGTTGCTTGTAGTCGTAGTTTAGGATAGCCACCGAGTCAAAGCTGGCTTGCTGTAGTTAAACTCCACCACCCCCCCTTTGTTGATACCGATGCATATGTAGCTAGTTCTGATGTAAGTCTTGCTGAGTACCTTTGTACTCACGTTTGCTTAATTTATGTTTTGCAGAGAGATTTCAGTCTCGCTAGTAGTTCCGCGTGGACTTCGACGTTTAGCTTGATACCTCAGCTACGATCTTGTGCCCTCGGCAGGATCGGGTAGATAGTAAGGCTTCTTAGCCTTTTTCATTTGTAGATGTCTGTTCTCAGACATGTTAAGCTTCCGCATGTGCTTTGACTTGTATGCTATGATTGTTGGGTCATGAGACCCATGTTTCTAATATCTCGCTCCTCGGAGCCTAATGAATAAATACCTGAGTTGTAGAGTTATGTTGTGATGCCATGTTGTATTTACACATATCGAGCATATTGTGTGTATGAATAAAATGCTTGGTATGTGTGGGATCCGACAACCTAGTTGTTTATCCTTGGCAGCCTCTCTTATGGGGAAATGTAGTCTAGTGATTCCATGAGCCATAGTAGTCCACTACAGCCCGGTTCACCGGAGTCCTGCTAGCCCAGCACTACTGCTCAGGACACTTGACTGGCCGGCATGTGTTTCACTTCGTTCCTATGTCTATCCCTTCGGGGAAATGTCACGCTGTGATATCCGGAGTCCTGCCTAGCCTGCTACAGCCCGGGTTCCCCGGAGTCCTGTTAGCCCAGTGCTACAGCCTGGAATCACTCGCTGATGACTGACATGCTTGATGTGGTTCATGTATGCCTGTCTCCATAGGTCTGTGCCGCTTTGGGTTCACTACTAGCCATGTCGGCCCGGGTTCTCTGTCATATGGATGCTAGCGACACTATCATATACGTGAGCCAAAAGGCGCAAACGGTCTCGGGCCATGGTAAGGCGACACCCGTGGGATACCGTGCGTGAGGCCGCAAAGTGATATGAGGTGTTACCGGCTAGATCGATGTGACTTGGAATCGGGGTCCTGACAGCGTTGGTATCAGAGCCTGACTGCCTGTAGGATTACCAAGCCAAACTGGTCGAAGTTGTGTCTAGAAATGCTTTAGTTATGTAGGGGAATTGATTGTGGAAGGGAACGTAAGGCTCTTTTTACTCCTTATACCTCATGGCCTTCTGATCTGAGTCATCCTCTTCCTTTCTACGGGGATTAAGAACTAGGCCTTCTCATCTATCTATCAGGATGACGAGTTGCTATGATTTAGACTTGTAGGATTGATGTATTCAAGCCTCTGTTCAGTTACTACTACTTCTGTGTGTTCATATTTGGTCTCGGAACCTTGATATTGTGCTTCTAAGTGGTTATGCCACCAATTTGCAGGATGTCTCAAAACTTTTTGAGCATTTACAGCCGTTATGCTGTCCGAGTCATCCCAGGTCTCTAAATACTCTGATGCATTTGCAAATCCTTTCTTTCCATTTCTGATATCCTATTGGGCCAGATTAACCACACTAATCGGTGAGTTGAGGCACTCTGATGCCTCGGCATATAGGTTGGAGCTAGTATTATGACCCTAGGTGTCTTAGAGGATCACCTAGTAATCTAGCCATGTCTTGTGTTCCCAGTGTGATGATTCTGGCCATTATGCTCAAAAGCATCCCGTTATGCCATGTAGTGGTAGGTATTCTATTCATGAGTTCTTGAACCCGAGATTCACTCTACTTTACCTCTTGTTGATAGTGTTGCTAGTTCCTTTAGGATATTAGTAACCTTTGCGATAGTCCTCGAGGTTCGTGGTACATCCTTCTTCCAATTATCATGAACCATTCTTGGCAGGAGTTCTCTTGAACCGAAGGATCACAATCAGAGTACTTTTGCGGAGTTGTCCATTCATAATTGTGATTCTGCCAGTTCTACCTTTCTGCATGGGTTATCCGGAAGAAATATGTTGAACTTGGTTCGACATACTAATCTATGCATCCACAACTCAGAAAGTTATATGTTCCTTGAGTTGACCCTCCTCAGCTGTATTCCGACCCTAGTCTATCAATTGATAGTCAGGAATAGTTGCGCATCATGTTTATCGATACCTATTACTCTAGTGGTCCGTCAAGTCATTCTATTTCAGAATGACTAGGAGAAACAAACTCCAGTACCTCATCCATATCCAGGATTGGGTCAAAGCAATTGTATTCCGCAGATCAAAATGCAACCCAGCTTTTGGTTCTGTTCTACCCTGAAGTATTACCCACTTTATGTCAAGAGCGTCGTGAGAATTGCACCTTCTCCTATGAATTCCTGACGCAGTGATACTTCTTACCATCATTCTTCATTCCCCGGTCCCGTGTTGTCGCAACCGGAATGCCGACAAGTGAGTCGTGATGTGTGAAATCAATACTCCTAGCAACCCTTTGCTTGGTAGTTAATGGACAATATTCTCATTCTTAGCATGTTGGTTATTGAATCATCATTCTAAGATGGATTGTGCTACCTAGTCCTTATTTCCTGGTGCACTCTTCGATCAACGGGTTAGGATTTTGCCAAACCCTTGCTCTATCGATCATATCGTCTTGCCCTGAAAAGCAAGATTGATCTCGAGCTTAGTAACATATCAGTGGTTCGTGATTTTCCGGATATCTTCTTGGAAGTGTTACCAGGTTGTCAGCTGACCGTTATGTTGAGTTCGTGATCAAGTTGGTTTTCCGATAAACCACTTTTTCCCAAGAACCTGTGTTGGATACCCCTGAACTAATTGGTTAAGCTAAAACAACAACTTGGAGAGTTGGAAGATAAAAGCTTAATCTACTTAGTTCACTCTTAAGGGATATCCTTGTGTGTGTGTGTGTGTGCTGAAGAAAGGTGATATCTTCATCAATTGGTCCTCGCGATCAGTTGTTGGATCTATTGCCTTGACAAAACTTTGACTTGAATATGGGATATCGTCAAGTCAAATCAGAACCAACGATGTTCGTAATGTTGTCTTACTCGTGGCTGATCCCTCGAGCATACACCATTACATCTTTTGGTCTGACCAATACTATCACATCGTTCACATGATGGTGGAAGTCCAGTGATATGGAAATACCGGTGAGTTGTTGTTGAGCCCATCAGCAACATTTTATCTCCCCCATGATTCATGTCGAACGCTACACTAGCATTGGAAACTTTATAAGCATTATCTTCGTGTTTCGTTCATGAAGCATAT
Source organism: Triticum monococcum (assembly GCA_034509565.1). Classification (NCBI taxonomy): domain Eukaryota; kingdom Viridiplantae; phylum Streptophyta; class Magnoliopsida; order Poales; family Poaceae; genus Triticum; species Triticum monococcum. Next base: position 714,649,075 of record CM067845.1, read on the forward strand.
GTTTGGATGAAAGATGTGACTTCCTCTAATTCATGTGCATCTGGTGTAAGTTGCCGCCGTGAATTCGAGAAAGTTTGTTTTTGCTTCCTCTGGAATCATCCCAAGTCAGTCATGCATGTGCGAAGTATTCTATGGTCTGATAGACTGATCATCTACATTCTATACGTATCCCTAGCACACCAAGCCACTGATTGATTTGTTCAAGGAGAAGAAGTTTCTTCTTAAGGGTTAGACCTACGCAAGGACTTTGATATCCTCGTTGATGGTTCCCCCTGAACTCGGTAGTGTTTCATTTTAAGACTACCAGGTGACCATGCTTGTCTAGGACAACGTGTTCACATGCTTGTAGCAGAACCGGCTCATGTTTTGGAGCTTACTACCGTAGTTCATTCCCCCGAGAATCTCGCAATGTCATCTCGTCGATTTGTGTTGCAAACCTTCATTTTCCTTTCTAGACTCGATGAGTCTGGAATATCCTGTTACCAACCAGATCTGAATCTCAGGCAGATATGATGGTTGGAGCATTTTCCAAGAACTATAATATTGGTCTCTCGATAACCGGTAAAGTGGATGTCGTGGCCAACACATCCAGCCGGAAGACCTATTATTGTAGTATCTCGATTGAAGAAAGTTGGCCACATTCCCATGAGGATTTCGTAGGTTTTACTCCAGAAGTTGTTCCTTATGGATCTATTGTATTCCGAAGTCCGACCACTACTTGGTGGCTATGACGATGCTTAAAGCATGACCGTGGTAACCATTACATCAAGGAGAACATTAGAAGCGGAGTGCTAAATGTCTCTCGGTCGATCATCCAGATTTGTTTCCTTGGCTTCGCTAAGGTGAAACCTGAGAAAGTGTTATCTTTATTTGCATCTGCATCTTCCACCCTTATTCATCATGGTAGCATGTTGTGTTGCCAGGATCCTTGACACGGATATTGGCAGAACCTTGATGAATACGGAAATGCTCAAGTTCTTGAGAGCATGCTCAGGCACTAGGTTCTGATGTTGTCGTCAACTGGAATGTGCCTCCGTCCTCTCAGTTGTTCGGTAGCCATCCAATTGGTGGAATCACCTTTGCCGGTGAACCTTCTCCCCAATTACTAGAATCATTCCCAACATTTGCATCTTGTTCCCAGCTTGCACCTCAGTAGTTGTTGTTCAGGATCATCTTCAACAGTGGTCTTACCATGGGTTCCATCCTTTTCCGATGATAAGCAAAAATCATCCATTGCGTTGTCTTCAACAAGGTAGTCCACGTCATCCATTCTAGTCCGAGTATGTCATTCTTTCAAACTCCTTCAAACCATCAATTGAAAATTGCCTTAAGCTGGTATGAAGAGTTTCAATGATCTCTGAATCAAAAGTAATTCTTTTTGCCACTTAAGGGAATATTTCTGCGAGTCACCTTCCTTAAGATGTCTCATTATGGTATCATGGCAATTTCCCTCGCTACTGTGAAACCCTCGTCAAATTGTTTCTTCTATCGCTCCTGATGCAAGTTTTGCCTCTCAGCTCCAGAGATGTTCATATGTCTCACTCCATGAGTTGATCCTGAGTTGTTCGATCTTCGAGAAGATCGATCCTTCTAGAGTTTTTCCTTCCCTCTCGTTGTCATGTTGGTTGGAGTTCTCAGAGCAAGACATCAAGACAATGATGGTGATCGGATCAACAACCTTATGAGATGCAACCTGGATCGTGAAGACCGTGTTAGTTGTGCCCCTCTGTCTTCTTACCTCACCTCTTGAATCTCGGGACAAGATTCTTGTTTAGTGGGGGTGAGCTGTCACAACCCCAGTTCAGGCCTTGCTTGACTTTGCTTGCATCCATGCATCATGTTAAATTTCTGAAACTTGAATTGAGGAAAGTGGAAGCCTCAAAAACTTAAATAAAAAAAGGGGCAAGAACCCTTAAGCTGGCATTCAGTGAAACCAAAATGGCCTTCATTAATGTTTGATAATTTTGGCAAGGGTTTGTGTCCAAACCAAAAATATTTAACATTTTTAAGGAATTATTTTGGCACTGAATTTAAATCATTATTGTCTTTGACTTTGGGCATTTAAACACTATTAATAATTTAAATGCTCAAATAATGTTGGAACTATTTTTGGGCCACTGAAATAATTCAGCATGTGTCCATGAATATTTTCAGGATTTTATTAAATGGTTTAGTATTTTTACTAAACCAAAACAAAACAGAACAAAATTAGAAAAAAAACAGAGAGAGAGGAAACCCACCTGGCCTCACCTGAGCAGCCCACCTACCTGTGTGGCCCAGCACCGCAGCTGGCCGGCCCAGCCCACCTCCACCTCCCCGTCGTCTTCCTCCCCTTGCCCCGAAGCAGCTGCGTGCCAGCAGCAGCGCACACATGAGGCCTCCACCTCCTGCTTCGCGGTGGCAGCCTCCCTGGCCTCCTAACCACGCCACGGAGACGCCCGCGGCCCCCTCGACCCTCTCTGGCTCTCCCAGCGCCTCTTCTCCCTCTCTGGTTCTCTTCTCGCAGCCGCCCGAGAACGTCGTCGCTGTCGACGCGCACCACCGTGGCCACAGCCACTGCCTCGCCTCGCCGATGCGCTTAGAGGCTCCGCCTAGACCCCCTCCTCCTCCTCACCGAGCCACGCCCCGCGGGAGCCCCTACAACGCCGCCATCAGCTCCGTCTTCTTCCTCGGACTCCGACGGCCGCCGTCCTCGATTCTCCGTCGTCAGGACCTCCCCCGAGCCGCTGAGCCTACCCGTCGACCCGCTGTGAGCTCCCGGTCCTTTCCCCCTTAACCACGCCGTCGTTTTCGCCCCGTAGCTGCTGCCCCGCGAGCACCCGATGCTCGCCGCCGCTGTGCCTCGACGCCGTCGTGGCTAGAGCCACGGTAGCTCGAAGCCGAGGACACTGCTGTGCTCAGCACGCTTCCAAGAGCCGGGCGCGCCCACCCATTCGACCTACCGTGCCCCCTAGCGCCAACCCGCACCAATCCCGTAGCTCCGGCCACCGCCATGGTTGCCGTGTCCATCGTCTCCGGCCACCCCGCAGCCTCCCGCATGATCCCCTGGATGCGCGCGAGGATGGGCATCCCTCTGGTGCCTCCAGCGCGTCGAGCCGACCCCTGTAGCGCCGTTCCGAGCAACTCCCGTGATCCTCCGCCGTCGAGTTTGGTCGCCGGCGTCTAACTCCGGTGGCTGGTGATGTGGCACCATCATTAGGGCCTAAGAACCCTACTGATTACCCCTGGAGTCAATGACAACCGGGCCCCACCGCCCAATTAACCGGCTAACTAAAATAGATTAGATTAGTGCTAACCCCGTGGACCCCACGTGTCAGCTTTGACTTGGTCAAGTCAACGTTGACTGGTCCCACTTGTCATCCACCCAAACCAGCTAGGGTCACTGACCAGTGGATCCCACTGGTCAGGTTTGACCCGGGCCGGCCCTGTTGACCTCCTGACGTCATAACGACGTAGTGCTGACGCAGTAAAGGAATTTCTGGATTTAAAGTAATATAGGAAATTCCAGAAAATGCCCAAAACTTCTAAAAATCATAGAAAATCAACCGTAACTCCAAATAAAATAAGTTATATATGAAAAATTATCAGAAAAATTCAAGGAATCTATTTATGGCATTTTCATGCATGTTTGAACAACTTAACCTCACTGTTTAGTCCAAAACATGATAATGCACTATTTGAATTCATAGTTTGAATTTGAATTTGAACCTAGTGTTCAAACCAACTCCATTTAACTTGTTGTTAGTTGCATTAGCCCAATCAACAGCATATTGCCATGTCATGATCATGCATCATATTGTGCATTGCATTGATTGTGTTTCTTTCTCTGTTGCCGGTATTTGTCCCCTCTCAATAGACGTTGTACCGACGATGTGATCGTTGACACTGATGAAGACCCAGTGATATCTTCAGAAGTGCCAGGCAAGCACAACCCCTTGTTCATTCCGATACAAGCCCACTCTCTCGCTCCTGCTCTCTTTTACTGCATTAGGACAACAACGATTCATCTGTTACTTGTTGTGGTAGTTGAACCCCTTATCCTCTGCATGACCTGTCATTGCCACAGTAAATAGATGAAACCCACTAGCATGAGTAGGAGTTGTTTGAGCCCTGATGTGCCTACTCATTCATGCTTGTTTGTCATGCCTGCTACTGCTTAGAGTTGAGTCGGGTCTGATTCATCGGAAGTGAATCGGAATGGTGTTGAACATGTCCTACTGTGTGTGAGCTAAGTGTGTGAACATGATTTGGTAAAGGTAGCGGTGAGAGGCCATGTAGGAGTACATGGTGGTCTGTCTCATTGCAGCCGTCCTCAGGAACTGAGTTCTGTGTCTGTGATCCATGAACAGCTACTACCACTCATTGGGATCCTTAACTGACCCTCTCGGCTTCTTAATCACCCTAGTACTCTGTCCAGGAGTTGCAACTAGTTTCTGGTGTTTGTAGGTTATGTGTTGGCGGCCGTGCGTAGCGCTGACCCTAGGGGTGGGCTATGTTGCGGTAGATACACCATGGCACGGTGTACCGGGCGCCCGTTTGGTGTCTCGGGAACCCTGTTCACATCGTTCGGGGCCGTATGTGGAAACCTCGGCCGGACTCCCTGCGGATGGAACCTGGATAGGCGATAAACCTGGACTAGAGACTTAAGTGTTTAGGTAGGCCGTGGCCGACACCCTCGCCCGGCTTCCGCTTGAAGGTTGCCGAGGTACATGACGTGTACAGGGCTATAAGTGGCGGGAGCGTGTGTGAAGAAGTACACCCCTGCAGGGTTATCATTATCTATTTGAATAGCCGGATTCCTCGGATATGGAAACTTGGACCCCTTGCATAGTTCATAGACAAGTGAAAGTGGATACCCTAAAACTCGCAAGATAAGCGTGAGTGCTATGGATGGCCTTCTCGTAGGGAGACGGGAGCGGATCCATAGTGGTGTATTGAATGGTGAATGTGTGGACTCGTGTGCGCCACCTCAAAGAGTTGCTTGCAGCCGTAGTTTAGGATAGCCACCGAGTCAAAGCTGGCTTTCTGCAGTTAAACTCCACCACCCCCCCTTTGTTGATACCGATGCATATGTAGCTAGTTCTGATGTAAGTCTTGCTGAGTACCTTTGTACTCACGTTTTCCTAATTTATGTTTTGCAAAGAGATTTCAGTCTCGCTAGTAGTTCCGCGTGGACTTCGATGTTTAGCTTGATACCTCAGCTACGATCTTGTGCCCTCGGCAGGATCGGGTAGATAGTCAGGCTTCTTAGCCTTTTTCATTTGTAGATGTCTGTTCTCAGACATGTTAAGCTTCCGCATGTGCTTTGACTTATATGCTATGATTGTTGGGTCATGAGACCCATGTTTGTAATATCTCGCTCCTCGGAGCCTAATGAATAAATACCTGAGTTGTAGAGTTATGTTGTGATGCCATGTTGTATTTACACATATCGAGCATATTGTGTGTATGAATAAAATGCTTGGTATGTGTGGGATCCGACAACCTAGTTGTTTATCCTTGGTAGCCTCTCTTATGGGGAAATGTAGTCTAGTGATTCCATGAGCCATAGTAGTCCGCTACAGCCCGGTTCACTGGAGTCCTGCTAGCCTAGCACTACTGCTCAGGACACTTGACTGGCCGGCATGTGTTTCACTTCGTTCCTATGTCTGTCCGTTCGGGGAAATGTCACGCTGTGATATCCGGAGTCCTGCCTAGCCTGCTACAGCCCGGGTTCCCCGGAGTCCTGTTAGCCCAGTGCTACAGCCCGGAATCACTCGCTGATGACCGACATGCTCGATGTGGTTCATGTATGCCTGTCTCCATAGGTCTGTGCCGCTTTGGGTTCACTACTAGCCATGTCGGCCCAGGTTCTCTGTCATATGGATGCTAGCGACACTATCATATACGTGAGCCAAAAGGCGCAAACGGTCCCGGGCCATGGTAAGGCGACACCCGTGGGATACCGTGCGTGAGGCCGCAAAGTGATATGAGGTGTTACCGGCTAGATCGATGTGACTTGGAATCAGGGTCCTGACAGCGTTGGTAAACAAGGAAGAACACAATCAATGCGATGCAACAATATGATGCATGATCATGACATGGCAATATGCTGTTGATTGAGCTAATGCAACTAGCAACATGTTAAATGGAGTTGGTTTGAACACTAGGTTCAAATTCAAATTCAAACTATGAATTCAAATAGTGCATTATCATGTTTTGGACTAAACAGTGAGGTTAAGTTGTCCAAACATGCATGAAAATGCCATAAACAGATTCCTTGAATTTTTCTGATAATTTTTCATATATAATTTATTTCATTTGGAGTTACGGTTGATTTTCTATGATTTTTAGAAGTTTTGGGCATTTTCTCTATTTTCTGAATTACATTAAACCCAGAAAATAGTTTATTGCGTCAGCACTGCGTCACTATGACGTCAGCGGTCAACGGGCGCGGTCCAGGTCAACCCTGACCAGTGGGACCCACTGGTCAGTGGTTAGTTAACTAACTAAATTTAGTTAGTAACAAACTAATACTAATCCTATTTTAGTTAGTGGCCTGGGGCCCACATGTCAGTGACTCAGGCGAAAGTCAAACAGGGTCGACCCGGGTCAACTCTGGCTGCAGCTGCTGAGACCCCCTTTGCTGGCTAAGTGAGTCGATCTGCTCATGCTGCCACTGGAATTTGATTGCCAAGTCCGCGTGCGCTGATTCTAGGCCTTGAAGGCGTTCATAGTCGAGCTTCCTCTGCTCCTCCTCCATCTTCCTCTTCTTCTCCTCCGCAATCTTCTTTCTCGCACGGGTTCTGTAGTCGGCGTTCCAGTCCGAAAACCCCTCATACCACGGAATAGCGCCCATGCCTCGTGTTCTTCCCGGGTGTTCAGGATTTCCCAGGGCACGCGTAAGCTCGTCGTTCTCTCTGTTGGGCTCGAACAACCCGGATCGAGCCTCTTCTATTGCAACAAGTAGCTTATCTTCGGCTTCGTCCAGACATGCCTTCTTGGAAACTTTGCCTGTCTTCGGGTCCAACTCCCCCCCATGCGCATAGAACCAAGTCCTGCACCTGGGGGGCCAGCTGAATGTTTCTGGAGTGACACTTGCATCCAGCATCTCTTTCTCAGACTTATCCCACTTAGGCATTCCCACCGCATAGCCACCTGGCCCCAGCTTATGGAACTTATCATTTTTTGCGGCATTGACCTTGTTTATTCTTGCCCGTTCCTTAGATAATTCTGAATCCTTGAATTTCATGAAATCGTCCCAATGAGCACTTTGATTCTCTAGTGTTCCCTCAAATACTGGAGTCTTCCTTCCTCCCTTGACGTACTTGTCCCATTCATGACTCTTCTGGTTCTTGAATGCAACCGCCATCTTCCTAAGAGCAGCGTCCTTGACTTTATGCACATCTGCTTCTGTGAAATGATCTGGTAGGGTGAAATGTTCCATGAGAGTATCCCAAAGCAGACTTTTTTGTCTGTCGTCGACAAAAGTAAGATCTGGACGTGGCTTTGCTGGCTCTCTCCATTCTTGAAGGGAGATCGGGAGTTGGTCCTTCACAAGAACTCCGCACTGACGAACGAACTTGTCCGCAATCTTCTTAGGCGCTAATGGTTCGCCATTAGGTTTGATTGCCTCGATATTATACTTTATGCCCTCCTTCAACTTTTTGTTTGGGCCTCGTTTCGTCCTGTTGCCTGAAGATTTGCTCGATCCGGATGGCTGAAAGAAGAAAGATCGATTCGTTAATATATCTTCAACTCATTTAAAACATGTGATGATCACCAGATGCCTGCTTATATAAATATATATACATCTCCGGTGTTGTCATAATCGTAGTTCATGACTTCATCAATTCGGTCGTCGCGAACGAATATCATATCACCCTCTCCAGTGTTGTTTAGAAATTCGGAGCTGTCATAATCTTCTTCATTCTGATCATCATCTGGCCCGCGTATTATATCGAACATGTTCTGTTCTCCCTCCTTGTCGGTATTGTCCGCCATAGCTTTTATTTAACTATGCCAAAAGAAATATAAAACAATTTAGTATACAAATTACATCGTCTCGAATAATAGATATAATCTCGAATACATCGACTCGAATAATAGATATAATCTCGAATACATCGTCTCGAATAATAGATATAATCTCGAATACATCGTCTCGAATAATATATAATCTTGAATACATCGTCTTGAATATTATATATCGAGTACATCACTGGCTAGGTAGCTAATAAAGATCAAATACTACAGAAGAATCTAGGACACTCGCGGTTCCTGCGGCGCGGGCGGTGGACACCCAAAGAGAAGGAACCCTCACAGGATCATGGCTGAAGTGAGATCCCTGAAGAAACTGCCAGGTATTGGAGAACCTGCCGCCCTCTAACGCAACCATGTAGCGATGGACGTGCTCGTCCTCCTCCCTGACACGGTGACGTACCACCTCCGGCGGGGCCGGCTCCCTCCGCACCGAAACTGGCCCACGCGAACGCCACCAAATGAGATCAGGGTCGACGACGGGACCCGGGGCCGGGTTCCTCATCAAGCGGCACGCCCCTCCAGGCAGCACCTCCCAGTGCCAGCCCGGCGGGGCCCAGTCCCGGACATGGGTCAGTCGGACATCGTCGCGGACGGGTCGACGGCGAGGATGCGGGCCGGGCATCGTCGAGAACAAATACTAGCTATATGCCCGCAAAAAGTAACATTTTTTTAATGATTGGATTTTGATAACTAAAATTTATAACATTTCTATATAACTAACATTTTTATAACATTTCTAATATTTCTAGAACTAAAAAAAAGAAAAATTTCTAACTTTTTTATAACTATTTCTATAACTAAAAAACAGAAAAATTTCTAAAAATTCTAACTTTTTTATAACTATTTCTATAACTAAAAAACAGAAAAAATTCTAAAAATTCTAACATTTCTAACTATTCTAACAATTCTAACATTTCTAACTATTTCTAAAAAACACAAAAATTTCTAAAAAATAGAAAAATTTCTAACAATTCTAACTTTTTTATAACTATTTCTATAACTAAAAAACAGAAAAATTTCTAACAATTCTAACTCTTTGTAAAAAACAGAAAAATTTCTAAAAAACAGAAAAATTTCTAACAATTTCTAAAAACAGAAAAATTTCTAACTATTTGTATAACTAAAAAACAAAAAATGTATGTGTGTGTGTGTGCGCTCACCGGCGAGGCGAGAGGTGACGGGGGGCGGCGACGGGGACGGCGACGGGCGCGGCGACGACGGGGATGATGACGATGGGGATAGGGATGGGGCGGCGATGACGGGGACGAGGACGTACGGGCCGGGGCGGCGACGACGACGGGGACGTACGGGGTGGCGACGACGGGGATGGGGACGACGCGGGACGGGCCGGGACGGGGCGGCGGTGACGACGGGGACGGGGACGACAGGGCGGCGATGACGGAGACGGGGCGGCGACGAGGGATGGAGACGAACGGGGGCGGCGGGCGACGGTGCAGAGGAGAAGAAGCAGATGAGAAACTAAAATTTTCGTAAGTGTTGTTTATATAGGAGGGGCCTTTAGTAACGGTTGGAGCCACCAACCGGTAATAAAGGCCTGTTTTGGCCAGGCCAAGCGGCGGGAAGCGACCCCCTTTAGTACCGGGTGGTGGCTCCAACCGGTACTAAAGGCCACCCTTTAGTACCGGTTGGTGCCACGACCCGGTACTAAAGGGGGTGCGCTGGCGCAGGTGCGGTGCGGCAAGTTTAGTCCCACCTCGCTAGCCGAGGGGCGACCGCACTGGTTTATAAACCCCCGTGCGGTAGCTCTCTCGAGCTCCTCTCCAAAGCAGGCCTACTGGGCCTACATGTTCTGTGCTGCCCTGTTGGCCTATTGGGCCTTTGCGGGCCTGCATCCTGGCCCAACAACAGGTTGGGTTTCTAGTCGTATGCCGGCCGCTCTGGCCTAGTAGGCGGGTTTTTTTTTGCTTTATTTATTTTTGAGTTGTTTTTTTTCTGTGTATTTAGAGTTTCTTTGTGAATATTTTTGCTTTAGGTACAAAAAATTACAAACTTTCTGTTAGTGCCCGTAGTTTTCAAATTTGAATAGTTTAAATTTTGAATTATTTGAAATTAGTGTGAATCACTAGTTTGTGAATAACTTAACTTTAAAAATTAGTAAAGGCATGAAAGAATTTTTTTGCACATAAAATTTCTTCGCGTTTCAAATGCCAAAACACATAATTAACTACCCTAACTATTATAGAGATTCCCTTCTGGGTGTGAAACACAGAAGAAAGTGATGATAGTGAAGCCGATCACATCCCAGATCTTTGGGTGTGAAACTTTTTCTTCGCGTGTGTCCCTTTACGCCGTAACCATGGAAAATCTTCATCATTTAATGGGATGCTCGGGTCAATATTCACTGTGAATGGAGAAATTTCATCAAACTTTTCATAATCTTCTGACTTGTCTGTCTTGTCATCCACTCCCACGATGTTTCTCTTCCCAGAAAGAACTATGTGCCGTTTTGGCTCATCGTACGATGCATTCGCTTCCTTATCTTTTCTTTTTCTTGGCTTGGTAGACATGTCCTTCACATAGAAAACCTGTGCCACATCATTGGCTAGGACGAATGGTTCGTCTGCATACACAAGATTGTTGAGATCCACTGTTGTCATTCCGTACTGCGGCTCTTCCATTACCCCGCCTCGTGTCATATTGACCCATTTGCAACGAAACAAAGGGACCTTCAAACCACGTCGATAGTCAAGTTCCCATATGTCCTGTATATAACCATAATATGCTTCCTTTCCTGTCTTGGTTTCTGCATCAAAGCGGACACCACTGTTTTGGTTGGTGCTCTTCTTATCTTGGGCGATCGTGTAAAATGTATTACCATTTATCTCGTACCCTTTGAAAGTCATTATATTCGAAGATGGTAACCGGGACAGCAAGTACAGGTCATCTTCAATAGAGGTGTCATGCATGGTTCGTGTCTGCAACCAGCTGGCAAAACTCCTGGTTTGTTCACGTGTAATCCAGTCATCAGACCGCTCCGGGTGTTTGGAGCGTAGAAAATTCTTGTGTTCATCCATATACGGAGCCACCAAGGTAGAATTCTGTAGAACTGTGTAGTGTGCATCAGTGAGAGAATGTCCGTCCATACATATTATTTGTTCCCCTCCTAGCGTGCCTTTTCCATCCAGTCTACCCTTATGCCGTGATTCAGGAACACTAATCGGCTTAAGGTCAGGAATAAAGTCAATACAAAACTCAATGACCTCCTCATTTGACGGCCCTTGGAGATGCTTCCTTCTGGCCTAGCACGGTTATGAACATATTTCTTTAAGACTCCCATAAACCTCTCAAAGGGGAACATATTGTGTAGAAATACAGGACCCAAAACGTTAATCTCTTCGCATAGGTGAACTAGGACGTGTGTCATGATGTTGAAGAAGGATGGTGGGAACACCAACTCGAAACTGACAAGACATTGCACCAAATCATTCTCTAACCTTGGTATGATTTCTGGATCGATTACCTTCTGAGATATTGCATTGAGAAATGCACATAGCTTCACAATGGCTAATCGAACGTTTTCCGGTAGAAGCCCCTTCAATGCAACCGGAAGCAGTTGCGTCATAATCACGTGGCAGTCATGAGACTTTAGGTTCTAGAATTTTTTCTCTGCCATGTTTATTATTCCCTTTATATTCGACGAGAAGCCAGACGGTACCTTAATACTGAGCAGGCATTCAAAGAAGATTTCCTTCTCTTCTTTGGTAAGAGCGTAGCTTGCATGACCCTGATGTATGCCGTCTTTTCCGTGCATACGTTGCTGGTCCTCTTGTGCCTCAGGTGTATCTTTTGTCTTCCCATACACGCCCAAGAAGCCAAGCAGGGTCACACAAAGATTCTTCGTCACGTGCATCACGTCGATTGCGGAGCGGACCTCTAGGTCTTTCCAATAGGGCAGGTCCCAAAATATAGATTTCTTCTTTCACATGGGTGCGCGTCCGTCAGCGTCATTCGGAACAGGTTGTCCACCAGGACCCTTTTAAAGACCACCTTCAAATCCTTGACCATATCATGTACATCAGCACCAGTACGGTGGCGAGGCTTCGTCCGGTGATCCGCCTCACCTTTGAAATGCTTGCCTTTCTTTCTTACGGGATGCCTGCTCGGAAGAAATCGACGATGTCCCAGGTACACATTCTTCTTACAATTAGCCAAATATATACTGTCGGTATCGTCCAAACAGTGCGTGCATGCGCGGTATCCCTTGTTTGTCTCTCCGGAAAGGTTACTGAGAGCAGGCCAATCATTGATGGTCACGAACAGCAACGCCTTTAGGTCAAATTCTTCCCCCATGTGCTCATCCCACGCACGTACACCTGTTCCATTCCACAGTTGTAAGAGTTCTTCAACTAATGGCCTTAGGTACACATCAATGTCGTTGCCGGGTTGCTTAGGGCCTTGGATGAGCACTGGCATCATAATGAACTTCTGCTTCATGCACAACCAAGGAGGAAGGTTATACAAACATAGAGTCACAGGCCAGGTGCTATGGTTGCTGCTCTGCTCCCCAAAAGGATTAATGCCATCTGCGCTTAGACCAAACCATATGCTCCTTGGATCATCTGCAAACTCCTTGCCGTACTTTCTTTCGATTTTTCTCCACTGCGACCCATCAGCGGGTACTCTCAACTTTCCGTCTTTCTTACGGTCTTCTCTGTGCCATCGCATCGCCTTGGCATGCTCTTTGTTTTGGAACAAACGTTTCAACCGTGGTATTATAGGAGCATACCACATCACCTTGGCAGGAATCTTCTTCCTGGGGCGCTCGCCCTCAACATCACCAGGGTCATCACGGCTGATCTTATAGCGCAATGCACCACATACCGGGCAAGCGTTCAAATCCTCGTACTCACCGCGGTAGAGGATGCAATCATTAGGGCATGCATGTATCTTCTGCACCTCTAACCCTAGGGGGCAGACAGCCTTCTTTGCTTTGTACGTACTCTCGGGCAATTGGTTGTCCTTTGGAAGCATATCCTTTATCATTACCAGCAACTTTCCAAATCCCTTGTCAGATACACCATTCTCTGCCTTCCATTGTAGCAATTCCAGTGTGGTGCCCAGCTTTTTCTTGTCACCTACGCAATTCGGGTACAACAATTTTTTGTGATCCTCTAACATGCGCTGCAACTTCATCTTCTCCAAATCACTTGCGCAGTTTCTCTTTGCATCGGCAATGGCCCGACCTAGATCATCAACGGGCTCATCTGATGCCTCTTCTTCAGCTTCTTCCCGCATTGCCGGCTCAGCTTCTTCCCGCATTACCGGCTCAGCTTCTTCCCCCATTGTTGTATCATCGTATTCAGGGAACCCATGGCCAGGATAGCTGTCGTCGTCCTCTTCTTCTTCATTGTCTTCCATCATAACCCCTCTTTCTCCGTGCTTGGTCCAAACATTATAGTGGGGCATGAAACCGGACTTAAACAGGTGGATGTGAATGGTTCTTGACGTAGAGTAATTGGGACCATTCTTACAGCGAGCACATGGATAAAGCATAAAACCATCCGCCCGCTTGTTTGCCTCAGCCGCAAGCAGAAAAGTATGCACACCCTCAATGAACTGGGGAGAGCATCGGTCACGTACATCCATTGCCGGCTCATCTTCATTACACAACACCGAATAGACCAAATTAATACAAGTTCATACATAAAGTTCATACAACACTTAAATGCAACAAACAAATAACTCTCTAGCTAAAGCATTTAAATGCAACAACAAATACGATCAAGATCACAAGGTAACAATGGATCAACAGCATAATGATACCAAGCCTCACTATCGATGGCATATTTTCTAATCTTTCTAATCTTCAAGCACATTTTCTCCATCTTGATCTTGTGATCATCACGACATTGGCAACATGCAACTCCAATTCCATCTTCTCCCCCTCAATTGTTTTCAATTTTTCTTTCAAGTACTCGTTTTCTCTTTCAACTAAATTTAACCTCTCGACAATAGGGTCGGTTGGAATTTCCGGTTCACATACCTCCTAGAAAAAATTTCTATGTCAACTTGATGGGCATAATTTGTCATAAACACGAAATGCAACTAGTTTTAAAAGAGAATATATATACCACATCCGAATCATAACAAGGACAAGGGCCGACGGGGACAGATATCAAAACCATGGCACTATATGTATAACAAACAACGTACGGGTAAGATAATTATACGAGTAACTATATATCCAAATCACACAAACATCAATTTTTATATAAAATTTCATGAACAAGAGGCTCACCACAAGGTGGTGCCGGCGACGGGAAGATGCGGGCGATTGACGGTGGTTACGACGGAGATTTAGAAGGCACTTAGTAAACCACACCTACATATGCAAACTAAGTGTTATTTTTGACCTCAAATTGCATATAAATCAAATACTAGCACATATATATATATCCTCCCAAATTACTAAACTCACAAATTAATCACTATATAAAGCATTGCAAGAGCTAATCTAGCAATGAGAGATGAAAGGACAAAGTTGCTAACCTTTGTGATCATTTGAATGGATGGGGGCCTTCAAATCTTGACAAATTTTGGGCAAAATGTGTGATGAGCTCGAGAGGAAGAGGGGAAGAACAGAGAGGAGAGGGGAAAGGGGAAGAACAGAGCGATCTCGGGTGGACGAAGGGTTTATGTAGGACGACCTTTACTACCGGTTCGTGCCAAGAACCGGTACTAAAGGGGCTGGAGGGGCCCAAGTCTGACAACATCCTGCCACCACTGTCATTAGTACCGGTTCGTGGCACGAACCGGTGCTAAAGGTTCGCCACGAACCGGTACAAATGAAAGCGGCCCGGCTAGCCATTGGAACCGGCACTAATGTATACATTAGTGCCGGCTCAAATACAAACCGGCACTAATGTTCTTCACATTTGACCCTTTTTCTACTAGTGCTAGGGCGTTAAATGATAGCGCTTGTTGGGAGGCAACCCAATTTTATTTTAGTTTTTTATTTTTTGCTTATGTTTAGGAATAAATAATCCATCTACCTTCTATTTAGATGTGGTTTTATTTTTTTAATTAGTGTTTGTGCCAAGTTAAACTTATAGGATCTTCTTGGATGATAGTTATTTGATCTTGCTGTAACTTGCAGAAACTTTCTTTTCACGAAAACAATTATTAAAAATCACCAGAACGTGATAAAATAGTTATTCCAATTTCTTCTGATCAATAAACAAATTGCCTAGGTCGTCCTATTTTGGCTGATTTTTTAGAGTTCCATAAGTTTGCATTAGTTACAGATTACTACAGACTGCAATGTTTTTGGCAGATTCTGTTTCTCGCGTGTGGGTTGCTTATTTTGATGAATCTATGGCTAGTAAAATAGTTTATAATCCATAGAGAAGTTGTAATACAGTAGGTTTAACACCAATATAAATAAACAATGAGTTCATTACAGTACCTTGAAGTTGTCTTTTGTTTTCTTTCGCTAACGGAGCTCACGAGATTTCTGTTGAGTTTTGTGTTTTGAAGTTTTCAAGTTTTGGGTGAAATCTTTTGATGGATTATGGAACAAGGAGTGGCAAGAGCCTAAGCTTGGGGATGCCCATGGCACCCCCAAGATAATCCAAGGAAACCAAAAAGTCAAAGCTTGGGGATGCCCGGAAAGGCATCCCCTCTTTCGTCTACTTCCATCGGTAACTTTACTTGGAGCTATATTTTTATTCACCACATGATATGTGGTTTGCTTAGAGCGTCTTGTATGATTTGAATCTTTGTTTTTTAGTTTACAACAATCATCTTTGCTGTACACACCTTTTGAGAGAGCCACACATGAATTGGAATTTGATAGAATACTCTACGTGCTTCACTTATATCTTTTGAGCTTCATAGTTTTGCTCTATGTGCTTCACTTATATCTTTTGAGCTTTATAGTTTTTGCTCTAGTACTTCACTTATATATTTTAGAGCGCGGTGGTGGATTTGTTTTATAGAAACTATTGATCTCTCATGCTTCACTTAGACTATTTTGAGAGTCTTAAATAGCATGGTAATTGCTTAATAATAATAATATGCTTGGTATTCAAGATTTGTAAAACTTTCTTTTAAGTGCGTTGAATACTAAGAAAATTTTGATGCTCGATAATTGTTTTGAGATATGAAGATGGCGATATTAGAGTCATGCTAGTGGAGTAGTTGTGAATTTGAGAAATACTTGTGTTAAAGTTTGTGATTCCCGTAGCATGCACGTATGGTGAACCGTTATGTGATGAAGTCGGAGCATGATTTATTTATTGATTGTCTTCCTTATGAGTGGCGGTCGGGGACGAGCGATGGTCTTTTCCGACCAATCTATCCCCCTAGGAGCATGCGCGTAATACTTTGTTTTGATAACTTCTAGGTTTTTGCAATAAATATATGAGTTCTTTATGACTAATGTTGAGTCCATGGATTATACGCATTTTTCCTTCCTTCCACCATTGCTAGCCTCTCTAATACCGCGCACCTTTCGCCGGTATCATACACCCACCATATACCTTCCTCAAAACAGCCACCATACCTACCTATCATGGCATTTCCATAGCCATACCGAGATATATTGCCATGCAACTTTCCACCATTCCGTTTATTATGACGTGCTCCATCATTGTCATATTGCTAGCATGATCATGTAGTTGACATCGTATTTGTGGCAAAGCCACCTTTCATAATTCTTTCATACATGTCACTCTTGATTCATTGCATATCCCGGTACACCACCGGAGGCATTCACATAGAGTCATATTTTGTTCTAAGTATCGAGTTGTAATTGTTGAGTTGTAAGAAAAATAAAAGTGTGATGATCATAATTTTTAGAGAATTGTCTCAAGTGAGGAAAGGATGATGGAGACTATGATTCCCCCATAAGTCAGGATGAGACTCTGGACGAAAAATAAAAAAAAGAGAAAAAAAGAGGCCATAAAAAGAAGAGAAAAGGCCCAAATAAAAAAATGAGAGAAAAGAGAGAAGGGACAATGTTACTATCTTTTTACCACACTTCTGCTTCAAAGTAGCACCATGATTTTCATGATAGAGAGTCTCTCATTTTGTCACTTTCATATACTAGTGGGAATTTTACATTATAGAACTTGGCTTGTATATTCCAATGATGGGCTTCCTCAAATTGCCCTAGGTCTACGTGAGCAAGCAAGTTGGATGCACACCCACTTAGTTTCTTTTGATGAGCTTTCATATACTTATAGCTCTAGTGCATCCGTTGCATGGCAATCCCTACTCACTCACATTGATATCTATTGATGGGCATCTCCATAGCACGTTGATACGCCTAGTTGATGTGAGACTATCTTCTCCCTTTTGTCTTCTCCACAACCACCATTCTATTCCACATATAGTGCTATATCCATGGCTCACGCTCATGTATTGCGTGCAGATTGAAAAAGTTTTGAAAATGTCAAAAGCATGAAACAATTGCTTGGCTTGTGACCGGGTGTATGATTTAAATACTTTGTGTGGTGAAGATAGAGCATAGCCAGACTATATGATTCTGTAGGGATAACTTTCTTTGGCCATGTTATTTTGAGAAGGCATAATTGCTTTGTTAGTATGCTTGAAGTATTATTATTTTATGTCAATATGAACTTTTGTCTTGAATCTTTCGGATCTGAATATTCATACCACAATTAAGAAGAGTTACATTGAAATTATGCCAAGTAGCACTCTGCATCAAAATTCTTTTTTATCATTTACCTACTCGAGGACGAGCAGGAATTAAGCTTGGGGATGCCTGATACGTCTCCAACATATCTATAATTTTTGATTGCTCCATGCTATATTATCTACTGTTGTGGACCACAATGGGCTTTATTTTCCACTTTCATATTATTTTTGGGACTAACCTATTAACCGGAGGCCCAGCCCAAAATTGCTGTTTTTTTTGCCTATTTCGGTGTTTTGAAGAAACGGAATATCAAACGGAGTCCAAACAGAATGAAACCTTCGGGAACGTGATTTTCTCAACAAATATGATCCAGGAGACTTGGACCCTCCATCAAGAAAGGAGGGAGGCGGTCACGAGGGTGGACGATGCCCCCCTAGGGCGCGCCCCTACCTCGTGGGCCCCTTGAAGCTCCACCGACGTACTCCTTCTTCCTATATATACCTACGTACCCCCAAACGATCAGATACGGAGCCAAAAACCTAATACCACCGCCGCAACCTTCTGTACCAACGAGATCCCATCTTGGGGCCTGTTCTGGAGCTCCATCGGAAGGGGAATCCACCACGAAGGGCTTCTACATCATCACCATAGCCTCTCCGATGAAGTGTGAGTAGTTTACCTTAGACTTTCGGGTCCATAGTTAGTAGCTAGATGGCTTCTTCTCTCTTTTTGGATCTCAATACAATGTTCCCCCCTCTCTTGTGGAGATCTATTTGATGTAATCTTCTTTTTGCGGTGTGTTTGTTGAGACCGATGAATTGTGGGTTTATGATCAAGATTATCTATGAGCAATATTTGAATCTTCTCTGAATTCTTTTATGTATGATTGGTTGTCTTTGCAAGTCTCTTCGAATTATCAATTTGGTTTGGCCTACTAGATTGGTTTTTCTTGCAATAGGAGAAGTGCTTAGCTTTGGGTTCAATCTTGCGGTGTCCTTTCCCACTGACAGTAGGGGCAGCAAGGCACGTATTGTATTGTTGCCATCGAGGATAACAAGTGGGGTTTTTATCATATTGCATGAATATATCCCTCTACATCATGTCATCTTGCTTAAGGCGTTACTCTATTTTCTTGAACTTAGTACTCTAGATGCATGCTGGATAGCGGTCGATGAGTGGAGTAATAGTAGTAGATGCAGGTAGGAGTCGGTCTACTTGTCTCGGACGTGATGCCTATATACATGATCATACCTAGATACTCTCATAACTATGCTCAATTCTGGCAATTGCTCAACAGTAATTCGTTCACCCACCGTAGAAATACTTATGCTCTTGAGAGAAGTCACTAGTGAAATCTATGGCCCCCGGGTCTATTATCGTCATATCAATCTTCAATCACTTTATTGTTGCTTTGCTTTTTTACTTTTCCTTTTATTTTACCATGCATCTTTATATCAAAAGTACCAAAAATATTATCTATCATCTCTATCAGATCTCACTCTTGTAAGTGACCGTGAAGGGATTGACAACCTCTAATCGCGTTGGTTGCGTGGAGCTACTTGCTTTGTGTAGGTACGAGGGACTCGCGCGTGGCCTCCTACTGGATTGATACCTTGGTTCTCAAAAACTGAGGGAAATACGTACGCTACTTTGCTGCATCATCCTCTCCTCTTCGGGGAAATCCAACGCAGTGCTCAAGAGGTAGCAATCACCTCTGGACCTATGCATACCCCTTCCAAATGTATGAAACAACTAGTACTAATCCTAACCCTAAGGGAGAGATCAAGAAACATAACCTATCTGGACGAAATCTAATCCGTGCTACATGCAATTTAGGAGAAAACCCCATGGGAGAAAACCCCAAACGCAGAGTAGGAGAATAGAACAGAACAGAGTAGTACCTCCGAGAGCTTGTCGTCGACCTCCTCGTCGAACTCGACGGTCTCGTCCTACACTTCCTGAGTGTTGAGCTCGGCCTCCTCGTAGTAGTTGTCGATGACCTCGTACTGCTCGCGCTCCCGCTTGGCCCTCTGCTCCTCCAGATCCACCGCCACCTCCTCCTCCACCTGCTCCCCGACCGCAGGCTCGATCACTGTGACGGCGGCTGGAGCAGTCAGAGCAGATGGTGCACCGCCTCCCGTCGCCGCGACGGCGCCGTTGACCGCACCAACCGCGGCGGGAATGACCACAGCAGGCTTCTCCACTGCTTCTACCGTTGCATCCTTCTCCACCGCCGTGTCTTCACGGGCGGCCTTCATCTTCCGACGACGAAGGGCAAGGGAGGTGGTTGTTGGCTCGTAGGAGGTGGGTTCGAGGTGAGAGGAGAGGGTTTTTGCTGATTTGGGGATGAAAAGCAGCAGGGGTGGGGGAGTGGGGGAGACGGGGTGGGGGAGGCGGCCTTTATTTGGCGTGTGGGTGGACGTTTGGAGTTACCGAGGCTAGACGCGTGGCGTCGTGCGCTTGTGCACGCCCCAACCGCTTTAATATTTTTTCATGAATGTGTATATTTTTTGACCTGTGGTTTAGCGAGGAAATTGCACAAACCACCTACCTTTGGTGTTACTTTTGCATAGAACACCTACTTTACAGGTTTGTTGCAAAAAAACACATATTGGGGTAATTTGTTGCAGCAAGGTCTAATCCGCCATTTTGGGTGGGTTGACATGATTTCTGACAAGTGAGTCCAGTTAGTAAGTGCACCGCAGAAAAAAACATTCCACATCAGCACCCAACTAGAACTGTGCAAAATTTACAAATAGGTACTCCAGAAATAATTCTCATTGTTTCTGGGCCCACAGAAATGAACTATTGACAATTTTTTTGTTCCCACATAACATGTTGGCACACAAGAGCATGCACCAAACTTGTTCTCCTTTGACACACAGACGCTATAATGATGGACATGTACCAGTAATATTCACACTGCACGTGTCGATACCATCTTGACCAACACGCAACAACATTGGTCTCATTCGACTCACACATGCCAAAAGAGGTCCAAATCATTCACCAATTCTTGTAGTCACATTCCACTCCAAGATGCGAAAATGGACTGACATGTATCAATCTTGATCTATTTGCACAAATAATTGGTATAAGGGCCAGACGCACCAATAGATGTCACAATGCACTGACACCTGTCACTTGGGCCAACACGCACCATGCCCACATACAAGGAACAAATAAGCCTATAGGATCCACATGCAACAATAAACTACGTCTCGACATGCAACAACTTTTTGTAGTCACATTGCACGCATAGTGCATACCAAGACACGCCAACAGCCCGTCATGTAGCAATCTTCATGTGTTTTCACTAATCATGGTCTCTTTGGCCCCACGGATGCCATAAGGGCCAAATGCATCAATATTGACACGTTGCACTCAAACGTGCCACTTGGGCCAACATGGATCATGGTTTCTTTACTAGCAAGGATCACATAAGCCATTATATAGTGTTGGTACCCTAGCTAATAACAACATATATCAACATTGGTCCTAGTTGCAGCTACATAGGACCACTTATGCCACACATGGAGTGCAGCCTCAGTGCATGGTTTTTTCCGTGTGTCTGTGTCTGGATAAATGTCTTAAGGAGAGGCAAATTGGTTCTGCCGAACACACTGCATCAGCCGAACTGGCTAGACCCTTTACCTCACACCCGCATGACCCTGGTTCGGATCCCCGTGAGGCAGTTGGAAATGCCAATTTTTTTCTATGGGTACTGACACGTGGGGTCCCCTGGTCATCCACACAAACGCGCCACCGCATGTACCACATTTGGCTAAGTGCACCTAATATTCCACATCATTTTCAACTTTCTTCATCCCCTTCTCAACAAGTGCCGCCGCCGCCATCTCCAGACGACGCCTCTCTTCGCCGCCGGATCTGCATGGCCGCCGCCAACTCCGGCAAGTAGGTGAGATCTCCCCTCACCCCCTCGCGAATCTTCTTCCCTTCCCCAACCGTGTGCGTCTCCCTCTGGACGCAAATCTGATCCAGAAATTTTAATTGGTACATGCGGTAGATGATTTGCTGATGGATATGATGGTTCTTTCATAGATTGATGGATGTCGTAGTGTAGGATCAGAGCCGTACCAGGGAAAAGAGAGGCCATGTGCAAACAGTACAAGAAATATGTCAACTTGTGACCACCACTATTGGTCACTGAATGGTCACAAATTTCCATTTGTGACCTTTTTGTGACCAAAAACATAAGGTCAAAAGCTGGCGGTCGTAAACTGACTATAGCGACCTTTCTTCTGGAATGGTCGTAGACGTTTATGACCAAAATACGTCCACTGTGGCGTTTTGGTCACTAGCAACCTCCCCAGGCCACGTAGGCATCCAGCGTGGTAAGCTGATGTGGCACAAGATTCAGCCCGTTCCAATTGGGTGTTTATATGGGCCGAGCCCAACAATTCAGCCTTTTTGTTGTATATTTTTCTGTTAATTTTCTCTAGCTACATGGGTCTGGCCCAACAATTTGGCATTTTTTATTTTGGGCCATGGACGTTTTGCAGACCATTTCATTAAGCCTATTTTTTTGGTTTTTTAGAAATGCACAAGGTTCTAATCCACTATAGTTTGGGCCGCAGCCTTTTTAGAGCCCAAATATTATTTTGTCAAGTAGAACATTTGGTCTTTTTCATTCACAGATTTCAATTTACACATTTGAACAGCAAAATACCAATAAATCTGTCAATTAACTGATTAAATCCAGAGATCATCCAGTCAAATACTCACAAGAGCAAATACACGTATGCACGTCCAACTTGCACATACAATCAAAAACAGATACACAAGGGTGGCACATCGCCAGCTTAATTCCTACAAGGCCGCGGTGGTGGTATCTACGATGTGCGGGAGAAACGTTCAGGACCTCCTCTTCCTATTCTTCTCACCTGCGTTCTTGAGCTGCAAGAGGACACAACACCGTTAAGCACAGTTGGTCAGACCATATTGACGCAAATCACAAATGTTGGCACCCAGTGTATACTATGTAAGTGCTGGTATATTTTTACTACCAAAACCATCACTAATGTGCATGCGTGCTTGGTTTATAAGCTTCATCCATATGGTTGGCACCATCACTGCATATTGTTGCTACCGATGTACACAAGTGTGCACATACACAGCATGCTGCATGCATACGCGCGCATGCCAGTATAAGCTGCATCTCGATGCTTTTCATTGATGATCAAGAGATTATAATATTTTAATAATCCACATAGCTACTCCTACCTAGGTAGCTATACATAGGTGTACTAGCAGCCAGCCCAAAGGCGAGTTGATCAGTAATAAAACATACACTAGGTAGCCAGCTATGTCCTATCCTAGCAGCAACAATGACTTTTGTTTGTCATGCGTGTAAAGAAATTCATGCATTTCCAGTAAATATAATGTATGCATGCTGCCATTGGCCTAGACCACACTAGAAGAAAAATGCTGCAGCGACCATTGGCCTAGACCACAAGGGCAAACATGATATTGCATCCCATGAGGCATGGAGGAGGATCTCTTACCATGACCATAGTAGCACTTCATCTTCACCTTGTCATCCTCACCGTTTTTGCATAGACTTCTCCTGGAGCCGCTCAAAGGCGTTTCCAGCTTCCCGCTCGTCGACTTGCCGTGCTTGCGCCGGATCCGCTGCTCCTTGATTGAGTTCCACAGCTTCTCCACCGCCTCCCGCTGCCGGGCGTGAACCGCCCCATGCTGTCGTATGCATGCCGCCCCAGGATGTCGATGGTCATCTGTGTCCTGACAAAACCAAGCCACAGCAAACTGAATTTCTGACAAAACCAAGCCACATTGAACTGAATTTTAGAACAATAGACAAAATATGTGGCATGCATATACATGGGGCGTGCATAGGCCTGTCAGAGGACTCACCACGGTATCCTGTAGCGCCGAGCAGCAGTCTCGAGGCACTTCAGGAGGGCTTCGCGCCATCACCTCATCGTTATCATCGTCCACTGTTGCCACTGTCAGGGCTGAGATGGCATCTTTGATCTTCCCTACAGCCTTTGAAAACTACAGAATAAGACACCGGTCCATTAGTGCAAAATACACAAGCCAATTAAGCGTGTTCCTCCAATATTATGCAATCTCAGATGCAAACAGGTAACAACACCTTTATATGCATAAACTAACTAAGATTTTCTAGCAAGATAGATGGCAGCATAGTTGACCTTGAAGGGCAGTAAGAAATTTCATCATCTTATCATTGGTCCGAGAATCAATATAGTGTAAAATTTCTGAGAAAAAGATGCATTTTTTAGAGACAAGATAGTGTATAAGAACAAGACACGGTCTGTAGATTAGCCAAAGTGAGATGGGTATGAGGTTACAACAGTAACATGATGACACACATTTGAGGTTATAGTACTTCCTTCACATCTCATAGCTAATATATGACCATCACCGACGACCATAAAACAGTGGTTTTAGCCCCAAGCCACCAGCTCACCAAAAACAGCAAGACAAGATGGCTTGGGGCTAAAACCAGTAATCAATCGTCTACACGTATATATCTAGTCAATAAAATATCTACTACACAAGTGCATACAGTACTCAACATCTACTACAAGTGCATACAGTACTCAACATTCACTCAAAGTATGTTGTGCAGGATCACACCATTCCATTTTCAATCAAAGTACAATAGTACATCACATTTTTGGATGATCACCAAAGACAAAACTACTCCTGACTATGATCATCAACATCTACTACTGCTAACTACTCCATGTGCAATCCTACTTTGCACTAAAACTTCCTCACCCTCCATTCACCCTGTTCAAGCAGTACTGTAGTAAAACTACTCCTAATGCTACAGCAGTTAACAACAAGTTAAATTACTGTGATGTGCAAAATTACAGTAAATACTCCACTGAATATTACTGAGACTTAACATAAGTTCACTAAGCCTTTTCAATTTCAGAATATACAAGTCAGAAAATAAGCTTGCAAGCAAGTTTATGTAAGTAATGCACACTGGAGTACAATACTTCTATGGATTTCTGCAAATAATTCATGA
Organism: Triticum monococcum; assembly: GCA_034509565.1. NCBI lineage: Eukaryota > Viridiplantae > Streptophyta > Magnoliopsida > Poales > Poaceae > Triticum > Triticum monococcum. Next base: position 714,673,761 of record CM067845.1, read on the forward strand.
TTTTCTAACTAATCCAAGATGTCCATTTAATTAACTGGAAAAGTAAGTTAAATCTTATTGAATCTTGTTAAATACTCCAAGCAAAATTACTCCACACATGTACAGTTCAATCTTGTTAAATACTCTAAGCAAAATTACTCCACACATGCACATGTCTCAAGGAACCAGCAGCGCTGCTTGCTCCCTTGGTCCGGCTCCTTGCTGTGCGGGATGACTGAGACTCGGATGCAGAGCGAGCTCCCTGCAAATGACATATTGTATCAATGCTTTGCAGCAACAAAAGGAACTCACATACAATAGAACTTGCGCAATAGTGTATCAACACCCCAAAGGAGGCATTACAAAATTCTCAAAGAATGTTTCCGAAGGGATATAAGTGGAAGCAGAAGAATATAATGAGATGTCACCATATGTATGTGCATAATAATTGTACGTATGTAATCTGACTTGATTTCTTTCTTAAAAAACATGACATGCTACAATATCAATACGCATGTGAGCAATTTTGACCTTTGCAAGGAGAAACAAAACTGACAATACAGAAACATGACATGTCACGAAGATGCGTGTTGGGTCGAATTCCATATTGACATGTCATGATTAGTTAAGTTCCGACAATTATCAATTTGCAAATCAGCGTTCTAAGACTTTAAAATAATAATGAACAACGGATCACCTTTTGTACACACGTAACCATAAAATTACAAGCAATTAGCAGCAGCGGCGACAGTGCTAGCAAGCAGCAGGCTACAGAGAGCAAAAGCAAGCATCTAAAGAGCAGTAGGCACGGCCAGGGGAAGGAGCTGTTGCACACGGGTGGCTGTAAGGGCGTGGCCAGGTCGTGTGCAGGATGCAGGGGAGGGGCCGGGACGAGGGCGACCATGGGCGTGAGCTGATGGGCGACGGCGGGTGAGCAGCAGCGATGGCACGACGGCAGGGTTGGGTCGCGGACAAGCCCAAGCACACGCGCGTGAGGGCGCGGGCAGGGTGCGGCCTCAGCGAGGCAGGGCATGGGTGGCGCACGGCCACGCGAGGGGCGGCCGGCGCGGTGAGCACGAGCCCGCAGGGAAGTGGTGGGCGGCGCAAACGGTGACTAAACAAGGGGGAAAGCAAGGGAATCGGTGGATTCGCTCACCAGGATGACGGTGATGATGGCGATGTAGCCCGCCATGATGCTGAGATGCAAGCACAACTCCTTGTACGCCGCCTCCTTGCTTGGCTTCCGGGTGCGGGGAGGGGCTGGGGAGGGAGGTCGCTATGGAGGTGGGGGCGGTGTTGGGTGTCGGCGGCGGGATTGTTGCGGTGGAGGTGGGGGTGGGGAGAGGAGGAGCTTGAGTGGATCTGCAGCTAGGGAGGAGAGGGGAGAGGAGCGGAGGTGGTGGCTGAGGCGAGGGGAAGGAAGGGGAGGACGGGTCGTCGGCTGCGGGATCTGGGGGAGGACGGGTCGTCGGTCGCGGGATCTGGAGGAGGCCGACGGCGGGATAGAGGATGGATCTGAGGTTGGGGCGGAGAGGGAGGAGGTGGCGGCGGCGAGGAGCTAAGGGAGAAGGAGTGCGGGTGCGGGTTAGGGTTTGGGTGGTTGGGCTGCGGTTGGGTGAGGGGGTGAGGGCTGCCGTTGGATCCAGAAGCATCCGACGGTGGTTGATGCATGATCTGCGTGATATGCCTATGGACCAATCAGATCGCACCAACAATTTGAAGATTTTTTGACCATATAAAGTGGTCATGATTGATTACATACAAATTTTTCATTTCATTTTTCAATGCTAAAAATGAGTTTTTTTTGTAAAAGACCTATCAAATATTTGTTCAAATGATGTCATATTTTGCACAAGTTTACATCGTAGATTGGCAAACAACATTGACAAAGGGAGTTTTTATTTCTTTTGCATGAAAAAACAATTTTCCATTGGCGAACAACATTGACAATGCGGACAAATTTTCACGATTCAGTAGAAAGCGGGTAAAATTTGTACTGTAGCTGCCTCATAGTTTGCTTTTTATTTTTTCCAAAAATCATTTCTATGTACAAAACTATCTATTTAATCAGAGAAACATAGAAAGGTTTCCAAGATTCAACCACTAGCTAAGAACGGTCATTCCCGCCGTTTTGACCGCATTTTGAAACGGGCATAAACAATTCAAAAAAAATCAAAAAATTGAGAAACCTTCGCATTGTGTCATTATATGTAGCCAAGTTCCCAGGAAAAATAATAAACTTGTAATGCGGCAATTATTTTTAAAAAGTGTTCTCAGAAACGAGCTATCACATGTGGAGATCAATGGCTTTCAAGCCAAATGATCAATCTTATGGCCACATTCATGACATAGTTTGTTCAAATAATCTCATATTGTGCACAAGGGTGCATATTGGAATGGCAAACTATGTTGCCTAAGGAGGTTTTCTTTTTCTTTGGATGAAAGAACCATTTTCCATTTTTCGAGTGCCCAAAAGGAGGTTTTTTTTGTGAAGGACCTCCCAAATAATTGTTGCAAAATTGGACCAGATCATTTTTCTAAAATACTAGGACATATATAATGCACAATTGACCAAATGGTTGGGTGAAAAAAGTTTTGATCCACCTCTGATGAAAAAGACAAATTGTCGTCGATTCAGCTGGAAACGGGTCAAATTTGAACTGTAGCTGCCTCATGGTTTGCTCTTTACTTTTTACAAAAATCATTTCTAGGTACATAAGTATCTATTTAATCAGAGAAACATCAAAAAAATTCCAAGATTCAACCACTAGCTAGGAACGGTCATGCCCGCCGTTTTGACCGCATTTTGAAATGGGCATAAAAAATTCAAAAAAAATCAAAAATTGGAAAACCTTCGCATTGTGTCATTATATGTGACCAAGTTTCCAGGAAAAATAATAAACTTGTAATACGGTAATTATTTTAAAAAAGTGTTCTCAGAAATGAGCTATCATGTGTGAAGATTCATGTATTTCAACCCAAACGATCAATCTTATGGCCACATTCATGGCATAGTTTGTTCAAATGATCTCATATTGTGCACAAGGGTGCATCTTGGAATTCCAAACAATGTTGCCAAAGGGAGATTTCATTTTCTTTGCACGGAAAATTCATTTTCCATTTTTCGAGTGCCCGAAAGGAGGTTTTTTTGTGAAGGAACTACCAAATAATTGTTGCAAAATTGGACCACATCATTTTTCTAAAATACTATGCCATATTTAATGCACAATTGACAAAATGGTTGGGTGTCAAAAATTTTGATCCACCTCTGGTGAAAAAGACAAATTCCCGCCGATTCAGATGGAAGCAAGTCAAATTTGAACTGCAGCTGCCTCATAGTTTGCTATTTATTTTTTCCAAAAATCATTTATAGGTACATAAGGACATATTTAATCAAAGAAACACCAACAAAATTCCAAGATTCAACCACTAGCTAGGAACGGTCATTCCCGCCGTTTTGACCGCATTTTGAAACGGGCATAAAAAATTCATGAAAAATCAAAAAATTGGGAAACCTTCGCATTGTGTCATCATATGTGGCCAAGTTCCCAGGAAAAATAACAAACTTGTAATACGGTAATTATTTTAAAAAAGTGTTCTCAGAAACGAGCTATCATGTGTGGAGATCAATGGCTTTCAAGCCAAATGATCAATCTTATGCCCACATTCATGGCATAGTTTGTTCAAATGATCTCATATTGTGCACAAGAGTGCATATTGGAATGGCAAACAATGTTGTCTAAGGAAGTTTCCATTTTCGTTGGACGAAAAAACCATTTTCTATTTTTCGAGTGCCCGAAAGGAGGTTTTTTTGTGAAGGAACTACCAAATAATTGTTGCAAAATTGGACCAAATCATTTTTATAAAATACTAGGCCATATTTAATGCACAATTGACAAAATGGTTGGTTGTAAAACTTTTTGATCCACCTCTCGTGAAAAAGACAAATTTCCGCCGATTTAGTTGGAAGCGGGTCAAATTTGAACTGCAACTGCCTCATAGTTTGCTATATATTTTTTCTAAAAATCATTTCTAGTTACATAAGGACCTATTTAATCATAAATACATGGTTTGGTGGCAATACGTCGAGGTTTGGGCGGTGGCCGAGGGCCCCAACTCTAGAGCGCGTAAACTCGCATGCCCGTCGCGTGGTCACCGCGTGACCGTAATGTTGCCATATGTTCTGGGCGGACTAGGCATGTCTAGTGGGTTGGGAACTCCCCAGATTGGTGCTAGGAATAAAATTACAACATAAGATTCTCACGAGGAGACCGATCGATGCTCAAACATGAATTAGCAGCCAAGTGTTTGATTAGCGGTACGGGAAATGCACATGGCCAATTGGCGTGAGTTTTGGCTGAGGATGATCATCTACTAAGGAGAATGTCTTCACAATTTTTTAGCTCAAAAGGAGGATCCTAGGTGGTACTTGCTTTGCAAAGGACCACGCTGGACAAAAATATGAATGTTGAAGCTGGGCTCAAAATAATGAATGGAGTGAGCTGAAATTTTGTGGAGGATGGTTATTTGGGAATAGGTAAGCGTTGTAGAAAATTCATACCATTTGGACATGCCAAAGTAGTACTTCCTTCACAATGCTCTTCTATGGACAGAAACTTGGGAAAACTAGTGAGAGAGATTGGATGAATGAAATGAGCTCAAAATTGGTGTAGGTAAGTTAATTAGGTATGGTCATGCGCTGGTAAATTTGCAGATCATTTGGGTAAGCCTAGCTAGTACTTACTTCACAAAGCTTCTCTAGAGGTAGAAACTTTGGAAATTTCCCGAGAAAGATTTACTAGGAAAATTGAGCTGAATATTACCATGTGGCTATGATTTGGGTATGGAAGAGTGCCCGAAAAGTTTGAGGGTAATAGGAGGGGTCTATATAACACTTGCTTTGCAACGAGCCAATTTGGCCATAAAATATAAATTGAACCTAGGCACACATAGATGATTTGACTGAGCTACAATTTGGAGGAGGGTGATAATTTGTGCATATGAAGGAACTGTATAAATTTCATGTCATTAAGAGATATAAAAAAGGTACTTCCTTCACAATGCTTCTAGGTGGACAAAAACTTTGGAAATTTCCCGAGGAAGATTTGCTAGGCAAATGGAGCTGAATTTTGTCATGCGGTAATGATTTGGATAGCAAAGAGTGCCCAAAAATTCCGAGGGCAATCAAGAATATATAAATAGCACTTCCTTCATAAAGTGTTGTTGTGAACAGAATAGGAAAATGAATATTGTTGAATTAGTTTTGAACTAGGCAAGGAAGGATTTTTACATATTTGATGAAGATATGCCCCAAAGCATTTATGAGATTTTTTTGGGAATTTTGGGAATGATAGAAATATAGGTTTCTTCACAACCTAGGGCAAAAACTGCCACATGGACATGACACATAGGCAAAACTGATGAGATGGCGCCTAGTCATCACAACCCACCACAATCTACAAGGCTATGACCATCTATATTGGTCATTAACAACTAGAAATAAGGCAGCGGACTAGCACTGTTTGCTTTGTGACCATTTCGTGTAAGGAAATTACGACCTTTCTGACCAAAATGGTCGCAATGGTTTAGGGTTTGGAGCCCCCTGAACAGCTTTTGACCAATTGGTCTAAAATGGTCATAAATTTATGACCAATTCTTCGAGGGTCACTGACAGAAGGTCATAAGTTGACATATTTCTTGTAGTGAAATCAAAATGAGGCCCTATGTGTGAAAAAATAAATCAAAATAATTCATCCGTTCTTCACTATAGTATGTAGTACTGACATTGGATTGGATTGAATTGGGATTTATTAGGTAGATGATACTGGCATTGCCATTGTCATTGGCATTGCTTTTTTAGGTAGATGATAGTAAACAGATTTAATAGGTATTGCATTTTAGGTTATCACTATGGTTTATTATATGTATGATCTTTGTATTGTACTATGGTAGCATACAATTCAACTTAGAGTTCAACATGTTATGTGTAGAATGGAGGAAGCACCATGTTGTGACGCCCGGATAATTAGGCTACAGTAATCACACGTTAATGATGCCACACCACCACGATTACTGTTGTTAATCTCGCGTTAGTGCAGAACCGATCCAAATTCAAATTCGAATTAAAGTCAAACAATTAAAGTTTTCAAAGGTCAAAACTAAAATGTTCTTAATGTGGCAAATAAATCATGGATATTATTGGTGGAGCAATAACATCTTTGTAAAATATTTAAATACCCGAAAGTGATTAAAACAACATCAACAATTAGTTATACTCCTAATATATTTTACCAAATACTAAACTATTTTTATTCTGAGGTAAAACTTCTTAGAATAGTGGATTAGTTTGACACACTATTTTTGGAGATATTTTCATATTTTACTAAACCAAAAATATAGTGCAACTAAAATAAAACAGAAAAAAATAAGAAAACAACAACAAAAGAAAAATAAAAGCCCCACCCCTCGCTGGGCCTCGGCCCAGCTGGCCATGGGGCTAGCCAGGCCGCCTAGCCGGCCCACTTGGCCCGACCCGGCCCCCACTCACTCCCTTATCCCGTCGCAACCTGAAACCCTAGCCCGATCCACCACCACTCCCCCTCGCCTCCTTCCCATGATCCAACCTGGATCGGGGACGAGACCCCCACTTGCCCCACCCCGCTCGCCCCCTCCTCGCTCCCTCCCCGATCTGGATCGGGGAAAGAGGCGCCCGGACGCCGCTCGACACCCCGCCGCCGTCGCGCACCATGGCGCCTCCGCCCTCGTCGCCGAACCCCGACGCCGCCCGGTTCTACCCCGCCTTCGCCGAGAGCCGCCCCATCCTCGACGACCACCTCGCCGGACGTCCTCGTCGCCTCCTTCCCCCTGCGTCGCCTCGACTCCGTCCTCCTCTTCGAACCCGGTTGCCCGTGCCCTACAACCCTGCGGTGAGGCCCCGGCCTCCTCTCTCCCTCGCCCCGCGTGCTTACCATGCGCCGTCCGCGCCGCCTCTACACCTGCGCCCCGCCGAAGCCATCGACCGCGCGCGCCCGCGTAGGCCAAGCCCCCCCCCCCCCCCCCCGCCTTCCCCTCCCTCGCAGAACGCGCTGCCCGCGCTCGGGCACGGTCTCACGTGGCCTCGCGCGCGCCCGTGCTTCGCCTCTCTGACGCTGGTGCCGCCCGCACATGGCCGAGCCCTGCCCGCTGCGTCTCCCCTGGCCGCTCGCCGTGCTCGCCGGCAGCTGGTTGCACCCGCCTGTGTCGCCGCCTCCTGGTTCCGCCGCGGCCACCCGCAGCCGCTACCGCACGCTGGCCTGCCGCTCGCCTCCTGCACCACCCGGCCACCTCTCGCCCCGGCCTCCCTCGACTCGCCGCAGACCACACGCCCGGCGCCGGCGCCCCGTGCACGCACGCGCCCATGCTTCGTTCGGGCGGGCGCCCACATCCCCCGCCCGCAGCCCCGCTAACGCCAGCGCCCGTTAGGCCCCCTCTGGGCCACTGACAAACGGGGCCCACGCCCCCCAGAACAAAAAAAAGAGGAAAAAAAGAATTAAAAAATAAATATATATATATAATAATTAAATAAATAATAATAATTAAATTAATTAATTAATTAAGGAATTAATTAAGTTAATTTATCATAATTATATTAACCTAATTAACTAATTAGTTTAATTAAACAGTAATTAGATTAGTTAGACATTAATTAGGCTAAACAGTCAATCACCAGTGGGACCCACACGTCACTTGACCAGTCAACGCCTCTGTTGACTGCTGACGTCGTGCTGACGTCATGCTGACATCAGCGTGCACTGTTCTGGATAATGTTGGATTAAAATAATTAAATAAATCCTAAAAATGATTTAAATCTTTTAAAATTAATATAAAATAAACCGTAGCTCGGATCGAAACACTTTGTACATGAAAGTTGCTCAGAACGACGAGACGAATCCGGATACGCAGCCCGTTCGTCCGCTACACATCCCTAGCATAGCAAACACGCAACTTCCCCCTCCGGCTACTCTGCCCGAAAACGCGAAACACCGGGGATACTTTCCCGGATGTTTCCCCCCCATCACCGGTATCACCTCATAACGCGTTAGGGCACCCCTAGCACCGTTACTTGTCTTGTCATGCATCGTTATTCATCTGTTTGCATTGTATTCATTGTTTCTTCCCCCCTCTTCTTCCGCTAGACACCGAGACCGACGCCGCTGCTACCCAGTACGACTACGGTGTTGACGACCCCTCTCTCTTGCCAGAGCAACCAGGCAAGCCCCCCCCCTTGATCACCAGATATCGCCTATTCTTCTCTACTGCTTGCATTAGAGTAGTGTAGCTTGTTACTGCTTTCAGTTAATCCTATACTGTTGCATAGCCTGTCCTTGCTACTACTGTTGTTATCTTTACCTGCTATCCTACTGCTTAGTATAGGATGCTAGTGTTCCATCAGTGGCCCTACACTCTTGTCCGTCTGCCATGCTATGCTACTGGGCCGTGATCACTTCGGGAGGTGATCACGAGCATTTGCTATATACTTTACACTGTTACTTTACATGTGGTACTGTTCGGAGATGGGGGCTGAAGGGGCAGGTGGTTCCATCCAGGTAGAGGTGGGCCTGGGTTCCCGACGGCCCCCGACTGTTACCTTGTGGCGGAGCCACAGGGCAGGTTCAGACCACCTAGGAGAGAGGTGGGCCTGGCCCTGGTCGGCGTTCGCGGATACTTAACATGCTTAACGAGATCTGGGTATTTGATCTGAGTCTGGCCATTTGGTCTATACGCACTAACCATCTACGCGGGAGTAGTTATGGGTATCCCGGCGTCGTGGTATCAGCCGAAGCCTTCGTGACGTCAGCGACTGAGTGGCGTGCGCCGGATTGGACCGTAAGCCTGCTCTTGTATTAAGGGGGCTAGTTCTGCTTCTGGCCGCGTTCGCAACGTGCAGGTGTGCAAAGGGCGATGGGCCCAGACCCCTGCGCCATAGGGTTTAGACCGGCGTGCTGGCCTCTCTATTGTGCCTAGGTAGGGCTGCGACGTGTTGATCTTCCGAGGCCGGGCATGACCCAGAAAAGTGTGTCCGGCCAAATGGGATCGAGCGTGTTGGGGTATGTGGTGCACCCCTGCAGGGAAGTTAATCTATTCGAATAGCCGTGTCCCTCGGTAAAAGGACGACCCGGAGTTGTACTTTGACCTTATGACAACTAGAACCGGATACTTAATAAAACACACCCTTCCAAGTGCCAGATATAACCCGGTGATCGCTCTCTAACAGGGCAACGAGGAGGGGATCGCCGGGTAGGTTTATGCTATGCGATGCTACTTGGAGGACTTCAGTCTACTCTCTTCTACATGCTGCAAGATGGAGGTTACCAGAAGCGTAGTCTTCGAAAGGACTAGCTATCCCCCTCTTATTCCGGCTTTCTGCAGTTCAGTCCACATATGATACCCTTATTCCATTTGATACCAATGCATACATATATAGTATAGCTCCTTGCTTGCGAGTACTTTGGATGAGTACTCACGGTTGCTTTCTCCTTCTTTTCTGCCTATCCCTTCTACCTGGTTGTCGCAACCAGAAGTTGGAGCCCAGGAGCCAGACGCCACTGTCGACGACGACTCCTACTACACCGGAGGTGCCTACTACTACGTGCTGCCCGCTGATGACGACCAGGAGTAGTTTAGGAGGATCCCAGGCAGGAGGCATGCGCCTCTTTCGATCTGTATCCCTATTTGTGCTAGCCTTCTTAAGGCAAACTTGTTTAACTTATGTCTGTACTCAGATATTGTTGCTTCCGCTGACTCGTCTATGATCGAGCTCTTGTATTCGAGCCCTCGAGGCCCCTGGCTTGTAATATGATGCTTGTATGACTTTTTTTTTATTTGTAGAGTTGTGTTGTGATATCCACCCGTGAGTCCCTGATCTTGATCGTACACGTTTGCGTGTATGATTAGTGTATGATTAAATCGGGGGCGTCACACATGTGGACGGTGCAAGTCATGGTGCCGGACCAGCCTTTGTACTGCCACGCTGTTCGGCATCTACTTCCAGCCTACTTTTGTTTTTGCAGCGGTAACAATTTATATGAACCTTCTGACAGTTAATTATTTTTGTTTTTTTCTATTTCCACTAATGCATTGTGTCTGTTATTTGTTTTTTTCTTGCACAGATCGTCCCATGCAATGCGAGATTGGCATTCAATGAGCTCGTCGGAGACACCGTGACCTTCGACGCTCTTGGGGGCTGTACACTATGCAGGTCGATAAGGGGCGAACGATGAAAGGGATCATTGTGATGAATGTGGGCGGCTTCATTCAACTCAGGCACACGCATTGTGATGAGCGTACGCACGATCCGCCCACACCTGGTGCATGGGGATCGTGGCGAAGTTTGTCAATGGAATAAAAATGGAATCCTATCTATTTAAAAATTTAGTCCTCGCTATTTTTATTATCTTAACATTCGCCCATGCTTGCTATCTCATTAACGGCCCACCATAAAATGCATGCCAAACTTTTATTATTACCAGAACAATGCATGTATTTTGCAACTGGATATAAATGTTGTAGTACGTTCACTTGTGATTTACCTGCCCATAGTATGCGATCGTGTAAATAAATGTTTATCAAATCTGCACGTGATTTACCTTATATTTTGACCAGAATTTGGTAAGTAAATTAAATGAAATTTGTTCAGAAGGTAAGTAAATTAAGATGATTGATTATTATACGGGGAAGTTTGGACAAAGGGGTGGTGGGAAGAACGGTGAAATGAGAACCTATGTTCTTTTTAAGTGTGTGTGTGTGTGTGTGTGTGTAAGATTATTAGTTGTTTCCCACTGTTTTTATTTATTTCATCATAAGAGAGTTTCATGTCACCACATATGCCACCTCATCAACTGCCAAATGAACATATGCATGGGAAAAGAATGTCATTATAATATGCTATTTATAGACAATAAATATTTTTTTGACTATTCCACATATTCATGTTTCATATAACAAAATCTCATTGAAATATATTGGAATGATTCCTACAGCAACACGCATGGTATCATCTAGTAAAATGAATGATGCTAAAATAAGTGACATAAATCTTATGTACATTATTATTGTAGGATGCTGGGATATATTGCTACTGAGAAACAAGCTCATCCTGGAGAATTAGCACGCATTAGTTAGCTCTTGTATTCAAGCATCTCAGGCTCGACCTCTTCATTCAACTCATGTGATGAATCTGGGCGTACACTCATCACAATGGGTGTGCCTGAGATGAGCGTACCCAGATTGGAGGAGATGGATGGGATCGTTTCATCGCCCGCTTGCGTCTTAGTGGGGGTGAATGGATCCTCTTCTCCTTAAGAGGAGAAAGGCCCAGGATTTCTGTTATCTATCTAAATTTGATTGCCGATAGTGAGGATGAAGTTCATGAGGAGGACGATGGTGAGGATTCAGATGATGATGAGAACCCACTTGATGAAGCCCTCTATGCCCAAGGAGTGAGGCTGAGCGACGAGGAAACCGGCAACCTCTGGTACATGCTTCCGCTACGTGAAGACTACATCGGGATGCCATTCGTGACCCGCCTCACAAGGACGAATGTTAAACAGCATCTCATGGTATGTTACTTAGTGTGGTAGTTACATGATATGTGTCGGTGTCAAAACCGGCGGATCTCGGGTAGGGGGTCCCGAACTATGCGTCTAGGCCGGATGGTAACAAGAGACAAGGGACACAATGTTTTACCCAAGTTCGGGCCCTCTTGATGGAGGTAAAACCCTATGTCCTGCTTGATTAATATTGATGATATGGGTAGTACAAGAGTAGATCTACCACGAGATCAAGGAGGCTAAACCCTAGAAGCTAGCCTACGGTATGATTGTTGTATGATGAAGTTGTCCTACGGACTAAAACCCTCCAGTTTATATAGACACCGGAGAGGGTTAGGGTTACACAAAGTCGGTTACAATGGTAGGAGATCTTGAATATCCGCATCGCCAAGCTTGCCTTCCACGCCAAGGAAAGTCCCATCCGGACACGGGATGGAGTCTTCAATCTTGTATATTCATAGTCCTGGAGTTCGGCTAAAGGTATAGTCCGGCTACCCGAACACCCCCTAATCCAGGACTCCCTCAGTAGCCCCTGAACCAGGCTTCAATGACGACGAGTCCGGCACGCAGATTGTCTTCGGCATTGCAAGGCGGGTTCCTCCTCCAAATTCTTCATAAAAGTTTGTAAACACCAAGAGTAGTGTCCGGCTCTGCAAAATAAGCTTCCACGTATTGCCATAGAGAGAATAATATTAACACCAATCTAATCTACTGACGTATTCCGCAGCGTGACATCACACTACGGCCAAGCCTTTATTCGAATCGTTTTCACTTCTCCACCTCAGCGTGTTTTGCGAGGCGGTTTCCTTGGCACGTCTTGTCAAAGCAGAGATCGTGTCCCCTTTGTTTACGGGATTCTCATTAATACGGACGTGGGTAACCCAACCGCGCCACTTATCACGGCGCTTGGGAGGCAAGCGAGTTTTACTAGGCTGGTGGGGACGTATAGTCGCATCCGCCCATATAAGGGGATAAGGATCCACCTTTTTACCTACGCCTTCTTCCTCCTTTGCCTATCCATCTTCTGCGCACCTGAGCTCCAGCGCCCAAGCCTGCACTTCCTACCTCAACCCTCTCCAACAATGTCCGGAGCGGGAGGCAAGTGGATGGTCTCCTCCGTCATGGAGGGCCATGTCAAAAGGTTAAGGAAGGCCGGATACTTGTCCAAAGACATCGCGCATCGGCTTCCTGAGGAGGGGCAGCTTCTCCCCACCCCAAGGCCCCATGATCTGTCCACCCATTTGTCCGCGGGCTCATGTTCTACTTGTTGGGGAACGTAGTAATTTCAAAAAAATTCCTACGCACACGCAAGATCATGGTGATGCATAGCAACGAGGGGGAGAGTCTGATCTACGTACCCTTGTAGATCGCAACGGAAGCGTTGACACGACGTAGAGGAAGTAGTCGTACGTCTTCTTTCTGATCCGACCGATCCAAGCACTGTTACTCCGGCACCTCCGAGTTCTTAGCACATGTACAGCTCGATGACGATCCCCGGGCTCCGATCCAGCAAAGCTTCGGGGAGGAGTTCCGTCAGCACGACGGCGTGATGACGATCTTGATGTTCTACCGATGCAGAGCTTCGCCTAAGCACTACAACGATATGATCGAGGTGGAATATGGTGCCAGGGGGCACCGCACACGGCTAAGGAACGATCACGTGGATCAACTTGTGTGTCTATGGGATGCCCCTGCCCCCGTATATAAAGGAGCAAGGGAGGAGGGGCGGCCGGCCTAGGAGAGGCGCGCCAGGTGTGGAGTCCCACTAGGACTCCAAGTCCTAGTAGGAGTCCACCAAGAGGGGAGGGGGGCGCAGCAGCCTTTTTCCTCTTCCCACTAAAGCCCATCAAGGCCCAATACTCTTCCCCGTATTCCCGTAACTCCCCGGTACCTCCGAAAATACCCAAATCACTCGGAACCTTTCCGATGTCCGAATATAGTCGTCCAATATATCGATCTTTACGTCTCGACCATTTCGAGACTCCTCGTCATGTCCCCGATCTCATCCGGGACTCCGAACTCCTTCGGTACATCAAAACTCATAAACTCATAATATAACTGTCATCGAAACCTTAAGCGTGCGGACCCTACGGTTCGAGAACAATGTAGACATGACCGAGACACGTCTCCGGTCAATAACCAATAGCGGGACCTGGATGCCCATATTGGCTCCTACATATTCTACGAAGATCTTTATCGGTCAGACCGCATAACAACATACGTTGTTCCCTTTGTCATCGGTATGTTACTTGCCCGAGATTCGATCGTCGGTATCCAATACCTAGTTCAATCTCGTTACCGGCAAGTCTCTTTACTCGTTCCGTAATACATCATCTCGCAACTAACTCATTAGTTGTAATGCTTGCAAGGCTTAAGTGATGTGCATTACCGAGAGGGCCCAGAGATACCTCTCCGACAATCGGAGTGACAAATCCTAATCTCGAAATACGCCAACCCAACATCTACCTTTGGAGACACCTGTAATGCTCCTTTATAATCACCTAGTTACGTTGTGACGTTTGGTAGCACCCAAAGTGTTCCTCCGGCAAACGGGAGTTGCATAATCTCATAGTCATAGGAACATGTATAAGTCATGAAGAATGCAATAGCAACATACTAAACGATCGGGTGCTAAGCTAATGGAATGGGTCATGTCAATCAGATCATTCATCTAATGATGTGATCCCGTTAATCAAATAACAACTCTTTGTCCATGGTTAGGAAACATAACCATCTTTGGTTAACGAGCTAGTCAAGTAGAGGCATACTAGTGACACTCTGTTTGTCTATGTATTCACACATGTATTATGTTTCCGGTTAATACAATTCTAGCATGAATAATAAACATTTATCATGATATAAGGAAATAAATAATAACTTGTTCCGAGGCCATATCTGTATATGCTTGGCTCGTCAAGTATAACCTGAGTATTCCGCGTGTGCAACTGTTTTGCACCTGTTGTATTTGAACATAGAGCCTATCACACCCGATCATCACGTGGTGTCTCGGCACGAAGAACTTTCGCAATGGTGCATACTCAGGGAGAACACTTCTTGATAATTTAGTGAGAGATCATCTTATAATGCTACCGTTAATCAAAGCAAGATAAGATGCATAAAAAGATAAACATCACATGCAATCAATATAAGTGATATGATATGGCCATCATCATCTTGTGCTTGTGATCTCCATCTCCGAAGCATCGTCATGATCACCATCGTCACCGGCGCGACACCTTGATCTCAATCGTAGCATCGCTGTCGTCTCGCCAATCTTAAGCTTCCACGACTATCACTACCGCTTAGTAATAAAGTAAAGCATTACATCGCGATTTCATTGCATACAATAAAGCGACAACCATATGGCTCCTGCCAGTTGCCGATAACTCGGTTACAAAACATGATCATCTCATACAATAAAATCAACATCATGCCTTGACCATATCACATCACAACATGCCCTGCAAAAAGAAGTTAGACGTCCTCTACTTTGTTGTTGCAAGTTTTACGTGGCTGCTACGGGCTTAAGCAAGAACTCATCTCACCTACGCATCAAAACCACAACGATAGTTTGTCAAATAGACTCCGTTTTAACCTTCTCAAGGACCGGGCGTAGCCATACTCGGTTCAACTAAAGTTGGAGAGACAGTCGCCCGCAAGCCATCTATGTGCAAAGCACGTCGAGGGAACCGGTCTCGCGTAAGCGTACGCGTAAGGTTGGCCGGGTCGTCTCGTCCAACAATACCGCCGAACCAAAGTATGACATGCTGGTAGGCAGTATGACTTGTATCGCCCACAACTCACTTGTGTCCTACTCGTGCAAATAACATCAAACCATAAAACCTAGGCTCGGATGCCACTGTTGGGGAACGTAGTAATTTCAAAAAAATTCCTACGCACACGCAAGATCATGGTGATGCATAGCAACGAGGGGGAGAGTCTGATCTACGTACCCTTGTAGATCGCAACGGAAGCGTTGACACGACGTAGAGGAAGTAGTCGTACGTCTTCTTTCCGATCCGACCGATCCAAGCACCGTTACTCCGGCACCTCCGAGTTCTTAGCACACGTACAGCTCGATGACGATCCCCGGGCTCCGATCAAGCAAAGCTTCGGGGAGGAGTTCCGTCAGCACGACGGCGTGATGACGATCTTGATGTTCTACCAACGCAGGGCTTCGCCTAAGCACTACAATGATATGATCAAGGTGGAATATGGTGGCAGGGGGCACCGCACACGGCTAAGGAACGATCACGTGGATCAACTTGTGTGTCTATGGGGTGCCCCCTGCCCCCGTATATAAAGGAGCAAGGGAGGAGGGGCGGCCGGCCTAGGAGAGGCGCGCCAGGTGTGGAGTCCTACTAGGACTCTAAGTCCTAGTAGGAGTCCACCAAGAGGGGAGGAAGGGAGAAGGAAGTGGAGGAGTAGGAAAGGTGGGCGGCCCCCTTTTCCCTAGTCCAATTCAGACTAGAGGGGAGGGGGGCGCAGCAGCCTTTTTCCTCTTCCCACTAAAGCCCATCAAGGCCCAATACTCTTCCCCGTATTCCCGTAACTCCCCGGTACCTCCGAAAATACCCGAATGACTCGAAACCTTTCCGATGTCCGAATATAGTCGTCCAATATATCGATCTTTACGTCTCGACCATTTGAAGACTCCTCGTCATGTCCCCGATCTCATCCGGGACTCCGAACTCCTTCGGTACATCAAAACTCATAAACTCATAATATAACTGTCATCGAAACCTTAAGCGTGCGGACCCTACGGTTCGAGAACAATGTAGACATGACCGAGACACGTCTCCGGTCAATAACCAATAGCGGGACCTGGATGCCCATATTGGCTCCTACATATTCTACGAAGATCTTTATCGGTCAGACCGCATAACAACATATGTTGTTCCCTTTGTCATCGGTATGTTACTTGCCCGAGATTCGATCATCGGTATCCAATACCTAGTTCAATCTCGTTACCGGCAAGTCTCTTTACTCGTTCCGTAATACATCATCTCACAACTAACTCATTAGTTGTAATGCTTGCAAGGCTTAAGTGATGTGCATTACCGAGAGGGCCCAGAGATACCTCTCCGACAATCGGAGTGACAAATCCTAATCTCGAAATACGCCAACCCAACATCTACCTTTGGAGACACCTTTAATGCTCCTTTATAATCACCCAGTTACGTTGTGACGTTTGGTAGCACCCAAAGTGTTCCTCCGGCAAACGGGAGTTGCATAATCTCATAGTCATAGGAACATGTATAAGTCATGAAGAAAGCAATAGCAACATACTAAACGATCGGGTGCTAAGCTAATGGAATGGGTCATGTCAATCAGATCATTCATCTAATGATGTGATCCCGTTAATCAAATAACAACTCTTTGTCCATGGTTAGGAAACATAACCATCTTTGATTAACGAGCTAGTCAAGTAGAGGCATACTAGTGACACTCTGTTTGTCTATGTATTCACACATGTATTATGTTTCCGGTTAATACAATTCTAGCATGAATAATAAACATTTATCATGATATAAGGAAATAAATAATAACTTTATTATTGCCTCTAGGGCATATTTCCTTCACTACTATGGCCTAGATTTCCACGATCTGGCCCCGAACTTCATCCTCAATATCTCGGCGTTTATCGTCGTGTGCGAGGCCCCCCATTTCGGCCTCTGGCTCAAGACCTTCAACGTCAAGCCAAAGGTGGTGCGTGGCAACCAGGTGGAGTGCGGAGGTGCCATGGCGGGCAAAATTGCCAACGCCCTATGGCTCGAGGGCTCCTTTGTGGAGACCTTGAAGGGGTGGCAGTCATGGTGGTTTTACATCACCGAGCCATGCGATCCGAAGTGGATCGCAGCCCCTGAATTCCGATCCAGACCCCCTACACGGCTTACGTCCTGGAAGGAGACGAGCTTGTTGTGGGGCGACGAAGAAGAGTTGACCGGACTACAAAAATGCATCCAGTCCCTGGTGAACAAGCAGCTCAAGCCTGTCAATGTAATCCAGGTCATGCTCGTCTGCCGGATCCTTCCGTGTCAAGAACGGGACTTCAATTTGTGGGAGTTCAACCCGGCGCAGCACCGCACTCTGAGCAGGCTCTTCGACATGACATACGAAGATGTCTGGAGGGGGCTAACCAAAGGCGCCGAGGCTCCCACATCCGCCTCCGAAGACCGCGGATTCAGCTCACAGCGTCCTCCTGGCGAGGTAATATATTTCCATCCTTTACAGGATGTTAAGTTTTTTCATAGTTTGACTCTATGCGGGATCTAAACTCCCTTACCTTTGAGAGGATTGGCGGGAGAAGTCCGGATAGATTAACTGTCCGGCTCCCTTGCCCGAAGACCCAGCCCCTGCTCTCCTAGAGAAGCTGCTGGTTCCAGCACCTTATGTGGTGCCGGTGAAGAAGGCCAAGAAGAAGGCCACGGGGACTCGAAAGAGTTCCCGGCATATGGTGGTGTCGGACTCGTCGTCCGACGAGTCCGAGACGCACTCCTCCCGTGAAAACGAGGAGGAAGAAGAGACCTCTCCCCCTTGAGAGGAGAGAAGAGGAAGGCCGCCCCAGTAGGGGAAGCCGAGGGATCCAAGAAGAGGAAAACCCCTCCGCCGGACTACGTCCCCGACGCCGACGAGGACGAAGAGGAGTGGCCGGACAGGGCCAAGCGTCCGGCGAGATCGTAAGTGTTTGGATACTAGAGTAACTCGTGATATTCCTTTTGTTGCATAGCTTTCCCTAATGTCGGATATAATCATGCAGTCCGCCCAAGGACGGGCTCGACGATTCGTCGAGCGGCTCCCTGGATTCATCGGACGTGAATTCAGTTCCGGCCGCTGCTTCCCCCTGTGCTGCGGATGACGCCGAAGTGGCGTCGCGACAAGCTCCGGGGCGAGAGGAGGTGGTCCAGGAGGAGCCGCGAGGCAACCTCCCGGACTCTAGGAGTGAAGGGGACAAGATCCCCCTGGGCTCCAAGTCCGGCTTTAAGCCGGACACTGCGCCGGAATCATCAACGATTCCGGACCGCAGTAGGCGAACTCCTGCCAAGAGGAGCAAGCCTACTGAGGCGGCGTCCTCCATCCAATCGGAGGCGCCGGACAATCTGCTGGAGGAGCTTAAGGGCGCCTCCATCGACGAGGAGCATGGTGCCATCATGAGTACGGTGGTCCAGAAGGTTCAGTCCGCCAAAATCGGACTGACTGAAGCTTGCGCTAGCCTTCTAACAAGCTTCGAGGTAAGTAAAAATATGTAAAAATATTACCGTATAGACAGTAGCCCCTGATGCTCTGTTTGGCATTCGGAAAGAAAAGCCGAATAGAGGATCTATTAAATGTCGCAGGAGTCTAACTAGAAAGGAGTCAATATACGTATGCAGGCTTCGCTGCTGGCCACCGCCGCACTGACTGCGGAGGTGGGTGCCCTGAAGCAGGGCCTCGAGCGGACCGAGCAAGAGCTCGGCCTTGCCAAATGGCAGCTCAAGGAGAAAGAAGGTAAGAGATACCTTATAGAAAAAATGCCTATAGGAAGGCGCAGTTGCAAAAAATGACAGGAGTATACTGCTTATTGTAGGGGCCACAACTGAGGTGGCGACCCTCAAGCAGGCGCTATCCGAGGCCGAGAAGAAAGCGGCCACGGAGCGCGCCGAGCAGGAGAAATTTGAGGCGCAGGTCGGCGAGGTGCGGCAAGAGCTTCAGGTTCTCATGCAAAAACATGAGAGTTTGGAGCTCGACTCGAAGACACGAGCGTCCGAGCTTGCTGCGGCCCTTAAAACTGCCACATCTGCCAAGGCCGAAGCCCAAAAGGCCCTCCAGGAATTGGATGCGGAGAAAAAGATAGTGGCGGGTAAGGCATTCTATATGCAAAGCAGACATACAAAAATAAACTACTTGTTACTTACCCGAATCCGGAGCTCTCCAGGGGCATTCGCAGATCTTCCCCGCAGCGTATCCGATGCCGCCGCATTCTACCGAGCCGAGGAAGGCAGCTAGACGGAGAAGGTGTTCTGGTCTCAGTACGCTGAGGCCGGACACCCTGTGCCCTTGAGCAACCAGCTGAAGCAGCTGGTCGAGCTCCACAAGGCAGCCGAACAGGCCCTGAAGGGCTTGATAGTTCGGCTGTGGCCTAGAGAGGCCCTTCCTGGGAGCTACTTCGGACTGGTGCGGCGGCTGGTGGAGGCTTGTCCAAGGCTCGAGGTCATCAAGCGCTCCGTCTGCATCGAAGGTGCCCGTAGGGCCCTTGCCCGTGCAAAGGTGCATTGGGGTAAGCTGGATAGTGAGAAGCTTGTGAAGGACGGGCCGCCGCCGGGGAAGGAGCATCGCAAGCCCAAGAACTATTACAAGGATGTTCTTGCTGGTGCCCGCCTTATGGCGGATGAATGTAACAAGGATGTAATTTTTGAATGAACTCGCTCGTGTTATCCTGTGCGCTGAAAACTTGTTCATATGTGCTAAGCAATGCTTGAATTTAAAATATTACTTTCTGTGCGGCCGTTTATCAAAAAATTGAGAGATGGCCAGTCGTCGGCTTCTCCCCCCATGCCACTAGTGCTGGGGTGTTCGGGATAAACCTGAGCGCTCTTTTTCCCATGATTGGGTCCGTCGAGGGAGGCGGTCAGCACTACGAACAAGGCAATCGGACTATAATGCTTGAACACTCTCACTTAGCCATAGAACTCTATAATTTTAAATTTCGGCGAAGCCCCTAGTATTCGGAAGACCGAGTTCGGGGCGCTATCCACGCCTTGGCCGGACAAAGCCGGTTCCTCGCTCGAAGCGGCATAAGCCTTTAAGGAATCGAAAAACCTCTCGAACAGCGACCAGTCTCTCGCCTCATCATGACAGTCAGTTTTAGCTTTCTCCACTGAGGTGCTTGGCCCAGCTCAACTTGGGCACAATCGCAGTGGTTCTCCTAGTGCTACCTTAGCCGATATAGCGAAACGTAAGGCACCAAAACATAGGAGCCGGGCAAACCCAACTATTGACCCAAATCATGATTCGGAGCCGATTCGTATAGTGCTACAAGTTTGGGGTGCCGCACTTGTGAAAGTGGACGGACTTCTCACGCCATATTGATGGGTACTGAAGCCCCTGGCGTATTTTTCCGTACCAGAGTGTACGGATGCAGCATGTTATTAATAAACATATATATATATATATATAAAAAGAGGGTAATGCAAAAAATAGACAAAAAGCTATGCATTGTTTATAGAAAGGCTGCTATGAAAGCGGAACAATACAAATAGTGCGATAAGCCAAATAAATTGGACTATTTAACATGTCCTGGCCAGGGGCAGGCCGCGGAATTGTATTAAAAAACAGGTATACTACTCGCAATAGAGACCACCTGGGAGTTCCATGATGTGGCATGGCTTGTCTGCTTTCCTGGATCTTGCATCGTTTGTGCGGCAGTTGAATTGCCGAACGGGCCGTCCGAAGTATGGAGTCCTGAGAGTAAGAGAAAAAAAAGAAGGAATCCGGCAGCCCCTGGTGCGGTTTAAGCCGTATTTCGGGCGTGCCGTGATAGTGCCCCTTCCCCTGTGCCCATGGTATTTCAAGAGCGTAGTTATGTACGCGAAGCGCTGGTTTTGCTATATCACAAGGGCTAGGGTTGGGGCCACATTGCTACGCTAGCTCGGAACGTGCCAGGCAGTCTTGTTGTAGGGTACTCCGGGCGCGCTTGACAGTGTCCGGCTTTTTGAAGGCCGAACTGGAGAACTGCCTAGAGAGGCTGCTTTGTACTTCTGCTGCGAGCGTTGCCGTGTGCTCCTCCGTTCGGAGGGAGCGTTCAGTGTTCCCATTGACCATGATTACTCCTCTAGGGCCTGGCATCTTGAGCTTGAGGTATGCATAGTGCGGTACCGCGTTGAATTTTGCGAATGCGGTTCGCCCGAGCAGTGCGTGATAGCCACTACGGAACGGGACTATGTCGAAGATTAACTCCTCGCTTCGGAAGTTATCCGGAGATTCGAAGACCACTTCCAGTGTAGCTGAGCCTGTACAGTTGGCTTCTATACCTGGTATGATGCCTTTAAAGGTCGTTTTGGTGGGCTTGATCCTCGAGGGATCTATGCCCATCTTTCGCACTGTATCCTGGTAAAGCAGGTTTAGGCTGCTACCGCCGTCCATGAGGACTCTTGTGAGATGAAATCCGTCAATGATTGGGTCTAGAACCAATGCGACGAAGCCGCCGTGATGGATGCTAGTGGGGTGGTCCCTTCGATCAAAGGTGATCGGGCAGGAGGACCATGGGTTGAACTTTGGGGCGATCGGCTCCATCGCATATACGTCCTGTAACGCATGCTTCCGCTCCCTCTTGGGGCTGTGGGTTGCGTATATCATGTTCACCGTCCGCACTTGATGGGGAAATCCCTTCTGTCCACTGTTGTTCGGCGTCATGGGCTCCTCCTCGTCGTCGCTATGCAGCCCCTTGTCTTTGTTTTCGGCTCTTAACTTGCCTGCCTGCTTGAACACCCAACAATCCCTGTTGGTGTGATTGGCTGGCTTTTCGGGGGTGCCATTTATCTGGCACAAGCGGTCGAGTATTCGGTCCAAACTGGACGGGCCCTGAGTTTTTCTTTTGAATGGCTGTTTCCGTTGACCGGATTTGTAGCCTCGGAATCCGGCATTAACTACCGTATCCTCATTGTTGTCGCTGTTAATGCGGCGCTTTTGTTTGTTCTGACGCGACCTGTCACTTTTTTCCTTGGTATTCGAATTACCAGTGTTCTTGGTTAAGTTGTTACTGCAAGCTAGCCAGCTGTCTTCTCCCGCGCAAAAGCGGGTCATGAGTGTCGTGAGGGCTGCCATAGATTTCGGCTTTTCCTGTCCCAGGTGCCGGGCCAGCCACTCGTCACGGATATTATGCTTGAAGGCCGCTAAGGCCTCTGTGTCCGGATAGTCGACTATCTGGTTTTTCTTTGTTAGGAACCGTGTCCACAATTGCCTGGCCGATTCTTCTGGCTGCTGAATTATGTGGCTTAGGTCATCGGCGTCCGGTTGTCGCACATAAGTGCCCTGGAAGTTGTCAAGGAATGCGGCTTCCAGGTCCTCCCAAGAACCGATTGAGTTTGCTGGCAAGCTGTTAAGCCAATGCTGGGCCGGTCCCTTAAGTTTGAGTGGGAGGTATTTGATGGCGTGTAGATCATCGCTACGGGCCATGTGGATATGAAGGAGATAATCCTCGATCCATACCACAGGATCTGTTGTGCCATCGTATGATTCGATGTTTACAGGTTTGAAGCCCTCAGGGATTTTATGATCCATTACTTCATCTGTGAAGCATAGTGGGTGTGCGGCACCTCTGTATTGGGCAATATCACGACGCAGCTCGAAGGAGCTTTATCTGTTGAGTTCGGCCCGGCCGGATTCATTGCGTCCGGAGTGACGATCACCGTCACGTGCCATGGGGCGCCTGCGTGATCTGTAGATCGATCTTGTTTGCCTTGCCTTGTCCTCCAGGATGTCGCGCGGGTCGGGCGCATTTTCCCGTGCCTTAGTATGCTTGACACGGTGCCAGGGCATGGCTTGAGTGGAGGGCCAAGACGCCTCTCTGTCGCAGCCACGAGGTGGCCGGTCGGCCATGTCATGCGCTGGTGATGTAGGTGCTTCCTCCTCTAGGCGGGGTAGCAGCCTGTGCTTTGGGTAACTCTTGGAGGGGTGTTCGTGTTCATACTCTTCGGCCGCAAGGACTCCAGTCCATCTGTGAGCTAGCAAATCCTGATCAGCTCTAAGCTGTTGCCGCTTTTTCTTGAGGCTGCTTGCCGTGGCCATGAGCCTGCGTTTAAAACGCTCTTGTTCGGCAAGATCCTCTGGCACGACGAACTCGTCATCGTCGAGGCTTGCCTCGTCTTCGGAGGGAGGCGTATAATTATCGTCCTCAACCTCTTGGTCCGCCGTCCTCTCGTGAGGGTTGGCTTCTCTGTCCTCCTATGCCGAATTTTGCTGGAGGGGGTGTTCTTCGGTGCTATCTGGAGTAGTATTTTCTCCTGTGCCGGAATCACCGTTTTTGTTTTGGCGGGATTTAGAGCGGCGCCGCTGACGCCGGCGCTTGGGCTGTTTCTTAGAGGTATCATCCACCGCTGTTCCATCGCCATCTCCATCCTTTGGAGTGTCCACCATATATATGTCATATGACGAGGTGGCCTTCCAACGCCCTATAGGTGCTGGTTCTTGTTCGTCTCCTACATCGTCGTCCATGCCGTCGATGTCTTCAGAGTCGAAGTCAAGCATGTCGGTTAAGTCGTCGACATTGGCTACGAAGTGGGTGGTGGGTGGGTTTTGAATTTCTTCATCGTCTGTATCCCAACCTTGCTGACCGTAGTCCGGCCAGGGCTCTCCTGATAAAGAGAGAGACTTTAGAGAATTCAGGATGTCGCCGAAGGGCAAGTGCTGAAAGATGTCCGCGGCGGTGAACTCCATTATCGGCGCCCAATCGGATTCGATCGGCGGGGGCACAGGGGGCTCGGAGTTCGGAGAGGAATCCGGCTCCTTGGAGTCACGGGCCATGCGGAGTGCGGGGATGGAGTTCGGCTCGATCGCCTCCGAGATCGCAGCCCCTGAGGCAGCGTCCAACCGCTGATCCTCGATTCACGCAGTGGGCTCCGAATCAATGGTCGGAACCGATGCGTGTGCGGCCTCCAAGGCGCTGTTCGGCAGCAGAGCTATATCATGCCCATCGAGACAGTGCGGCACGCTTGGCTGTGGCTCGAAGCCTTTGAAGATCAAGTCCCCGCGGATGTCAGCCATGTAGTTTAGGCTTCCAAATCTGACCTGATGGCCAGGGGCGTAACTTTCGATCTGCTCAAGGTGACCAAGCGAGTTGGCCCGCAGTGCGAAGCCGCCGAAGACGAAGATCTGTCCGGGGAGAAAAGTCTCACCCTGGACTGCATCGTGGTTGATGATCGAAGAAGCCATCGGGCCTGAAAGCGATGACACAGAGGAACTCTCAATGAAAGCACCAATGTCGGTGTCAAAATCGGTGGATCCCGGGTAGGGGGTCCCGAACTGTGCGTCTAGGCCGGATGGTAACAGGAGACAAGGGACACAATGTTTTACCTAGGTTCGGGCCCTCTTGATGGAGGTAAAACCCTACGTCCTGCTTGATTAATATTGATGATATGGGTAGTACAAGAGTAGATCTACCACGAGATCAAGGAGGCTAAACCCTAGAAGCCAGCCTATGGTATTATTGTTGTATGATGAAGTTGTCCTACGGACTAAAACCCTTCGGTTTATATAGACACCGGAGAGGGTTAGGGTTACACAAAGTCGGTTACAATGGTAGGAGATCTTGAATATCCGCATCGCCAAGCTTGCCTTCCACGCCAAGGAAAGTCCCATCCGGACACGGGACGGAGTCTTCAATCTTGTACCTTCATAGTCCTGGAGTTCGGCTGAAGGTATTGTCCGGCTACCCGAACACCCCCTAATCCAGGACTCCCTCAATATGCATGCTTAATTAGTGTAGTAGTTGATATGATATGCATGTTGTAGTACTGTGATGATATGCCTAGTGTAGAATTCATTTAGTGCAGAATTTTATGGTATGCATGTGTTGTAGTAATGTGATATATGCTTATGTAGTGTAGTAATATTCGATGATATGCTTAGTGTACGTAGTATATAATCTAATGATATGCTTAATTACTGTAGTAATTTGATGATTAGCATGTAGTGTAGTGATGTGATGTGACATATGTGTCTTGAAGTGTATGGTTTGTTGATAATTGCACGTGACATGCTCATATATCATATCAACTGTTTTCAGAAATTACCTAAGAGGTTATCTGATAGCTGTGGCATCGAGCCGGATGAAGAAGGCATGGCTGCTGGACTACGCCTTACCAGAACAGGCTCCATCACCACCTGTGCCTACGCAGTGGACACGGACGGTCGCACTATCTTCAACCGGGCGGGGTGGAAGAAGTTCCTTCATGGCAAGAATCTTCCGGTAGGTTAGGGCATCCTACTCACTGTTGAGAATACCCGTTGCCGTGACTTGAGGATGATGATCACCATCAACCTCATTTAGAACTGGTTGGGCCATGTTTCGATGTGAAATGAACTTGGTATGTTAGCTCTTGTTTCCGAGTACTTGCGATGTATTATCGTACCTATATATATATATATATATATATATATATATATATATATATATATATATATATATATATATATAGGTTCAGTAAATGGGCCATGTATCGATGTGAAATGAACTTGTTATGTTTGGGGCTTGTTTTGCTGTTGCCCCAACGGTTATTTGTGACTTCCTTGAACTTGAAACTGTCTTGACATGTTGTTGGATGCTTGAAGTTGCTGCTTTATAGTATACAGCTGGGGGCGTTGGGGGACCTTTTTCGTAGGTTCAGTTAATGGAGTTTAGCTCTAATTCTACTTATTGTTTTCTTTTCCATACAATTCTGAACCCAAACTACACATGGCACAACCTTCTGTGATTAGTTCCTTTGATAACTAGTACTCCCTCTATAAACTAATAAGAGCATTTAGATTACTAAAATAGTGATCTAGACGCTCTTATATTAGTTTACGGAGGGAGTATTGAAGAGCAGCCACAGTGTTCCATTCACAATTAAATTGAATTTTTGTTTTGATGGATAAACAAAATAGGAAGCTAGCAAACTTATTTAACGAGATAAGCAAACTATGTACTTGATTACATAAGCAAACTTGTTCAACCCTGACAAACAAGACATAAACAAACTGGTTCAACTTTGACACACATGACATAAACAAGCTGGTTTAACCCAAGAAAAGCAAACTACAAATTTCAAACAACAAGATAAAGGACAAGCACAAGCACAAGCAACACGCAGGCAGATTTTGATGTCTCCTCATCCTGCATAGTGGCAGTGGTAGTAGGGGTCCTCTTCCTGCTCTTTTAAAATTTCCAGACCTCTTTTGATGTTGTCGATTATCTTCCACGACTTGTAGGTGGAGTACGCATCTATTGTTGCATACTCGATGAGGTAATATGGCAGTGGGGTGCCCCCCACAGTTTATGGTCTACCTGCTTGTCGATCTTGTTCTTCATCTTGTTGTAGAATGGGTGGATGACGCTGGCTGCAACATCAGCCAAGGAGTCATACGGTTTTCCGTTGTATGGAACTCTCCAGTTGCGCTGAATGTCGATGTGCTTGTTGGGGTTTATCTCTAAACCAGACATCTTCAGCTTGTCACTGTCATTTGTAATGCTGAAACCGGCAAAGGTGAACAACTTCTCCTCCTGTAGGAACTCTTTGAGGCGCTTTGGCCTGCTAGGGGAGAGACAAGTGATGAATACATGGAGTACTACTGTTTATTTTTCAAGATTTAATCATCTATTTTTTACGGTTTACAAGTGAATAATACATGGAGTAGATGCTTATACAGTATACGTCATGGATGAATGTAGTTCAGAAACTAGTACACAAAGTTCTGAAATTAAAATCAAGTACACCATGTTATTTTTCTCTTTGAAATATATAGTTGAGTCAATGATCTATTTGCTTTCTTAGTGCCAGTTTAGTTTTATTTTGTTGAATAAAATAACATATACCTCTGCTTCACCAAGTTCTTAAGTTTTTTTTATGGTGAAAATAACACCAGACCAAGTTCAGAAACTACTTCACTACATCAAGTTCAGAAACTACACTAATAAATCAAGATGAGAAACTACACTGGTACATCAAGCTCACAAATTAATCTTGTGCAACAATTTCAGATACTATTCAAGTGCATCAGGTTCAAAATATATTCTAGTGCATCTACTTTGAGGAACTGCACTAGTGCATCCATTTTCACAAACTACACTAGTACATCTAGTATGAAACTAGTCTAACGAAATTTCGAGGGAGCAGTATTGATGAATGGAAGAGGGTGAATGAGTAGGATATTTCACCATTTTGTGACCACAGCGATGTGGTACACGAGGCAGAGACCTTCCACGCTGAACTGCAGAACTGCTGCCATCTGCGGAGGTTCATCATCTTTGGTAAACTCCACATGAACGCCGATGATGTGGGGATACGAGCCGCATGCGCTCCTCCTGATCCTAAAGATCATCTCGTCGGCCTTGTCTGGTTCGCTGGTGCAGACAACCTCCATTGTTTCCTTGCCGTGGAGCTCAAGCCCTTTGAGGGTTACGGTGTACTCGCGCTTCTAACCCGGAACGTGAACGACGTCGAGGTTGCCGCTCTGGTCAGACGTTTGGCCACAATGACGCTTGGCAGACGCTTCCTCGGACGTTGCCCTCCTCCTGCGACTGCGAGCTTCGAAGAGAGATGTTTGTGGGTTGTTTGTAGAAGAGATGGAAGCGGCAATGGAGGTTCTCGGAATGAGGCAGTGATGTAGTCGATTTGGGGCTTTTTCACGCCTGGGATGGGGACGTGGGGGAGGTGGTTCGTGTAGGACGTGGGGGTAGTGGTGGTGGGGCGCAGTTGTAATCCGTCGTGGCAACCGCGCTTTGTGCACTGCTGGGTGCGCGTGCATCTGAGTTTAGTCCCACCACGGGCCTGCAGCCTGGCCCATATCACTGAGTCTGTAGTCGTATGCGGGCCGTGGTGTGCGAAATATCATGATAGGTAGGTGGGCTTTTTTCTATAAAATCTTTTTTTACCTATGTGACATGTTGACTTATACTAAAATAACACTTCCTTTTTTTAGGTACACATTTCTTATGTGAAAATTTCAAGTTTTATAACAATTAAAAACATTTAAAACCTTGCCACATTGGCTTTCTTGGACATGTGTAAAAAATTTAAGTTTGAAAACATTTGAAAAACATGTAAAACCTTGCATCATTGAATTTTAATTTTAAAATAAAATTGAAATATTGCAGTTAATTTGTAGACCATCTCCAAATCAAACCAAATTTGTTTTACATTGTCACATATATGTGACAAACATTGTTATTTACAGATCATGTGTGCAAAAACTGAGGTGATTTAGATGTGGTCGACAAAGGTGATTTTTTTCACCACCTCCAAATCACCTCAAATTTGTTCTACATGCTCAAATAGATGAGCCAAACATGTCTATAAAAGAAATTTGGAAAAAATTTATCCTACAATGCCCGCTTAAGGTGTAGAGCGTTGTTTTGATCAGTCACTCTACACGGCAGAATAAATTCAAAACAAATTATAAAATTATAAAACATTGAAAACCTAGCTATGTTTGTGCAACATATCAAGTGTGCAAAATTAGAGATGATTTCGAGGAGGTCAGAAAAATCATGCTAAAACAAGAGAGACAATTTGGTTCACTTAAGCCAGTTTTTATACAAAATGTGATTTTTTTCCATCACCTCCAAATCACCACAAATTTGTTCTACATGCTTAAATAGATGTGCCTAGCATGTCTATGAGAGAAATTTGGAAAAAATTGTATCCTAAAGTGTCCGCTTAAGGTGTAGACCGTTGTTTTGATCAGTCAGTCTACAGGGCAGAATAAATTCAAAACAAAAATAAACAATTATAAAACCTTGAAAACCTAGCTATGTTTGTGCAACATATCAAGTGTGCAAAATTATAGGTGATTTAGAGAAGGTTGAAAAAATCATGCTTAAACACGAGGGACCATTTGGTCTCACTTAAGCTAGTTTTTGTACAAAATGTGATTTTTCCACCACCTCCAAATCACCCCAAATTTGTTCTAGATGCTCAAATAGATGTGCCAAGCATATCTATGAAAGAAATTTGGAAAAAAATGTATCCTACAATGCCTGCTTAAGGTTTAGACCGATGTTTTGATCAGTCAGTCGACGGGGCAGAATAAATTAAAAACAATTATAAAATTATAAAACCTTGAAAACCTAGCTATGTTTGTGCAACATATCAAGTGTGCAAAATTAGAGGTGATTTAGAGGAGGTCAAAAAAATCACGCTAAAACACGAGGGACCATTTGGTCTTCACTTAAGCCAGTTTTTGTAGAAAATGTGATTTTTCTCCACCACCTCCAAATCACCACAAATTTGTTCTACACGCTTAAATAGATGTGCCTAGCATGTCTATGAGATAAATTTGGAAAAAATGTATCCTACAATGCCCGCTTAAGATGTAGACCGTTGTTTTGATGAGTTAGTCTACAGGGCAGAATAAATTCAAAGAAAATTAAAAAATTATAAAACCTTGAAAACCTAGCTATGTTTGTGCAACATATCAAGTGTGCAAAATTATAGGTGATTTAGAGATGGTCTAAAAAATCACGCTTAAACACGAGGGACCATTTGGTCTCACTTAAGCCATTTTTTGTAGAAAATGTGATTTTTTTCCACCACCTTCAAATCACCCCAAATTTGTTCTAGATGCTCAAATAGATGTGGCAAGCATGTCTATGAAAGAAATTTGAAAAAAAATGTATTCTACAATGCCCACTTAAGGTGTAGACCGATGTTTTGATGAGTCAGTTTATAGCGCAGAATAAATTAAAAAAATAAAAAATTATAAAACCTTGAAAACCTAGCTATGTTTGTGCAACATATCAAGTGTGCAAAATTAGAGGTGGTTTAGAGGAGGTCAAAAAAATCACGCTAAAACACGAGGGACCATTTGGTCACTTGAGCAAGTTTTTGTAGAAAATGTGTTTTTTCACCACCTCCAAATCACCACAAATTTGTTCTACATGCTTAAATAGATGTGTCTACCATGTCTATGAGAGAAATTTGAAAAAAATGTATCCTACAATGCCAGCTTAAGGTGTAGACCCTTGTTTTGATCAGTCAATCTACAAGGCAGAATAAATTCAAAACAAATTAAAAAATTATAAAACCTTGAAAATCTAGCTATGTTTGTGCAACATATCAAGTGTCCAAAATTATAGTTGATTTAGAGAAGGTCGAAAAAATCACGCTTAAACACAAGGGGCCATGTGCTCTCACTTAAGCCAGTTTTTGTAGAAAATGTGATTTTTTTCACCACCTCCAAATCACCCCAAATTTGTTCTAGATGCTCAAATAGATGTGCCAAGCATGTCTATGAAAGAAATTTGAAAGAAATGTATCCTACAGTGTCCGCTTAAGGTGTAGACCGATGTTTTGATCAGTAAGTCTACAAGGCAGAATAAATTCAAAAAAATTTAAAAATTATAAAACCTTGAAGACCTAGCTATGTTTGTGCAACATATCAAGTGTGCAAAATTAGAGATGATTTAGAGGAGGTCGAAAAAATCACGGTTTAATTTGTGTGTGTGTCGGTGGGTGGGGGGTAGACCTCCCGAGAGCTGTTTACTGGTCATTTTCGTTCCGTATATGTGAAAACATTCCAAATTTTGCCCAACATGAAAAGCATATTATGCATGCATGCTCTATGTGGTCATGGGATGCAATGCAGCAAAATTGGGATCATTAGTGAATGTATACGCAAGTAGGGTCTTTGAAACGCGCTTTTCGAGGATAGCCTGTCACCACCCCGAGAGCACTAGCTCGGTTTCTCACCTATATGAAACCAACCCAACATTTCAGGATGACAGTCATGGCCATGTTAGGGCTACTTGCCATGTTTCAACCATCTTCAACAAATTTTGAAAGTTTCGTCACATGCGGGATTTTTTCGGTCATTAGTACAATGTGGACCATTTTCAACATTTATTGCAAGTTTTGTCATGTATGGCATTTTTTGGGCATATGCGACACGAGAAAACCATTTTTAATACTTAAAAGACAAGGACAATATTTTCTAGGTTTTTTGGGATATCATTGTGATATTATTGAAATCTCACGTAACTCACGCGGCCCACCCCTCCCAGAATCCCACGATTACAGCGCCTCATTCTAACCACCTGGCCGTGCCATCTGCACCTCCCATGACCGCTGCAAGATCAGATCGGAGACGCCGAGCTCACATGGATTACAGGAGTCGCCGTCCACCGCCCGCCGCCATGAGGGGTCGGACTTCAGTGTTCTTTTAGCCGCCCCCTCCGTTTATCCTTGCCACCGCCTACCGAGCTATAGGAGCACTTCTAGTTTCCGACGCACTATCCGTGGCCATCAACTCGGCGCCGCCATCTCTGAGAGAAGGTATTTCCTGATCGTAGCTTTTTTTAATCATTGTCGGGCGCTCCTTTAGGTTTTGCACAACTTCACGTGGTTAAGCAATTGGATATCCTTGTTAAACTGCACTTATTTTATGCACGACCAACTAGGTTGTGTGCTTAAATTCATAAGTGGATCATATGTTAAATGACCCACATAATTTTTTTAATATTAGTTGACTGCTAATTTTGTTATACATCTTTTAATTATTGTCTTCAGATCAATTGACCCGGTTTGCATCATTGCATACAAGCCAGCAATGTGAGTTTTAGATAAAAGTCTTTGTAATAGAGAAAAGCCTCGAAGAACTCAAACTAAAATTTGACAGCAAGACCGTAGGCAAACAAATGTTTTTTTATCATCACGGTCACGCAGAGCCATGAGCAGCTATGTTGAGCCCATTCAAACACAAATAGGTAGCATCAATTGATACATGAACTTGCTCATGCTCTACTTTTAGCATCATTTGATACATGTTCAGTTCTTATCATAAAGTGGATATATGTACCTTTGGCAATCATGAGCATCCTCTACTTATTGCAATAACTAATGCATCCTCAGTACAAAGCTTCAATTGGCAATAGGTAGAATTGGCAATCATTTGCATGCTTTACTTTTGGCAAAAACTAATGCATAGTTCAGTTGTAACTGGTCATAGATATGGCTGGAACATCCTGAGTTATAAACTGAACATAATCATGCCAAGATATAACTACCATAGTCATAGTAGTAGATTTCCTAGCATGCATCACAGTACGATTCTAGAACGGCAGAATTAACACAGCTAACATAACATAGACCACCGTATGATACTTGAGTTGCTATGGCCTTGTACAATGCAAGGTGATTAGGAGAGGTGTTTAGAGAGATAAACCAGGCTTTTCTTAAGCACCGGTGCTTATTGTGTACAGGGTAGACACATAACTAGGCGTCTGTCCTGTACAAATAGGCAATGGTGCTTCAGAAAAACCCGGTTTATTTTTCTAAGCACCACCCTTAGCATCTACCATTGTACAATGCCTAACATGCATAAGCAAAATAGTACTAATAACAACTTAGACCACTTAAGCAGGTTAGCAACAAACACTTAGATAAACGACATATTAACCACCGCACACCATAAGTTCACACCCACCATAGACCATAGGACATAAGTTCTTACACACCATATGTTGGGGAACGTAGCAGAATTTTAAAATTTTCTACGCATCACCAAGATCAATCTATGGAGTTATCTAGCAACGAGGGAGAGGGGAGTGCATCTACATACCCTTGTAGATAGCGAGCGGAAGCGTTCAAGAGAACGGGGTTGATGGAGTCGTACTCGTCGTGATCCAAATCACCGATGACCGAGCGCTGAACGGACGGCACCTCCGCATTCAACACACGTACGGTTGGGAGAGACGTCTCCTCCTTCTTGATCCAGCAAGGGGGGAGGAGAGGTTGATGGAGATCCAGCAGGACGATGACGTGGTGGTGGAAGCAGCGGTGATCTCGGCAGGGCTTCGCCAAGCTCAGCGAGAGGGAGAGGTGTTACGAGGGGAGAGGGAGGTGCCAGGAACTTGGGTGAGGCTGCCCTCCCTCCCCCCCACTATATATAGGGCCCCTAGGGGGGCGTCGGCCCTAGGAGATCCCATCTCCAAGAAGGGGCGGTGGCTAGGGGGGAAACTTGCCCCCCAAGCCAGGTGGAGGCGCCCCCACCCCTAGGGTTTCCAACCCTAGGCGCAGGGGGAGGCTCAAGGGGGGCGCACCAGCCCACCAGGGGCTGGTTCCCCTCCCACTGCAGCCCATGGGGCCCTCCAGGATAGGTGGCCCCACCCGGTGGACCCCCCGAACCCTTTCCGGTGGTCCCGGTACAATACCGGTGACCCCCGAAACTTTCCCGATGGCCGAAACTGGACTTCCTATATACAAATCTTCACCTCCGGACCATTTCGGAACTCCTCATGACGTTCGGGATCTCATCCGGGACTCCGAAAAACTTTCAGGTTACCACATACTAATATCTCTACAACCCTAGCGTCACCGAACCTTAAGTGTGTAGACCCTACGGGTTCGGGAGACACGCAGACATGACCGAGACGACTTTCCGGTCAATAACCAACAGCGGGATCTGGATACCCATGTTGGCTCCCATATGTTCCACCATGATCTCATCGGATGAACCACGATGTCGAGGATTCAATCAATCCCGTACGCAATTCCCTTTGTCTATCGGTACGATACTTGCCCGAGATTCGATCGTTGGTATCCTGATACCTCGTTCAATCTCGTTAACCGCAAGTCTCTTTACTCGTACTGTAATGCATGATCCCGTGATCAACCACTTGGTCACATTGAGCTCATTATGATGATGCATTACCGAGTGGGCCCAGAGATACCTCTCCGTCATACGGAGTGACAAATCCCAGTCTTGATTCGCGCCAACCCAACAGACACTTTCGGAGACACCTGTAGTGCACCTTTATAGCCACCTAGTTACGTTGTGACGTTTGGTACACCCAAAGCATTCCTACGGTATCCGGGAGTTGCACAATCTCATGGTCTAAGGAAATGATACTTGACATTGGAAAAGCTCTAGCAGGCGAACTACACGATCTTGTGCTATGCTTAGGATTGGGTCTTGTCCATCACATCATTCTCCTAATGATGTGATCCCGCTATCAATGACATCTAATGCCTATAGTCAGGAAACCATGACTATCTGTTGATCAACGAGCTAGTCAACTAGAAGCTCACTAGGGACATGTTGTGGTCTATGTATTCACACATGTATTACGATTTCCGGATAACACAATTATAGCATGAACAATAGACAATTACCGTGAACAAGGAAATATAATACTAACCATTTTATTATTGCCTCTAGGGCATATTTCCAACAGTCTCCCACTTGCACTAGAGTCAATAATCTAGTTACATTGTGATGAATCGAACACCCATAGAGTTCTGGTGTTGATCATGTTTTACTCGAGGAAGAGGTTTAGTCAACGGATCTGCGACATTCAGATCTGTATGCACTTTACAAATATCTATGTCTCCATATTGAACATTTTCACGAATGGAGTTGAAGCGACACTTGATGTGTCTGGTCTTCTTGTGAAACCTGGGCTCCTTGGCAAGGGCAATAGCTCCAGTGTTATCACAGAAGAGAGTCATCGGGCCCGACGCATTGGGAATAACTCCTAGGTCAGTAATGAACTCCTTCATCCAAATTGCTTCATGCGCTGCCTCCGAGGCTCCCATGTACTACGCTTCACATGTAGATCCCGCCACGACGCTTTGCTTGCAACTGCACCAACTTACTGCCCCACCATTCAAAATAAATACGTATCCGGTTTGTGACTTGGAGTCATCCAGATCTGTGTCGAAGCTCGCATCGACGTAACCCTTTACGACGAGCTCTTCATCACCTCCATAGACGAGAAACATATCCTTAGTCCTTTTCAGGTACTTCAGGATATTCTTGACCGATGTCCAGTGTTCCATGCCGGGATTACTTTGGTACCTTCCTACCAAACTTACGGCAAGATTTACATTAGGTCTGGTACACAGCATGGCATACATGATAGACCCTATGGCCGAGGCATAGGGGACTGTTGGAAATATGCCCTAGAGGCAATAATAAATTGGTTATTATTATATTTCCTTGTTCATGATAATCGTTTATTATCCATGCTAGAATTGTATTGATAGGAAACTCAGATACATGTGTGGATACATAGACAACACCATGTCCCTAGTAAGCCTCTAGTCGACTAGCTCGTTAATCAATAGATGGTTACAGTTTCCTGACCATGGACATTGGATGTCGTTGTTAACGGGATCACATCATTAGGAGAATGATGTGATGGAGAAGACCCAATCCTAAGCATAGCACAAGATCGTGTAGTTCGCATGCTAAAGCTTTTCTAATGTCAAGTATCATTTCCTTAGACCATGAGATTGTGCAACTCCTGGATACCGTAGGAATACTTTGGGTGTGCCAAACGTCACAACGTAACTGGGTGGCTATAAAGGTACACTACAGGTATCTCCGAAAGTGTCTGTTGGGTTGGCACGAATCGAGACTGGGATTTGTCACTCCATGTGATGGAGAGGTATCTCTGGGCCCACTCGGTAGGACATCATCATAATGTGCACAATGTGATCAAGGAGTTGATCACGGGATGATGTGTTACGGAACGAGTAAAGAGACTTGCCAGTAACGAGATTGAACAAGGTATCGGGATACCGATGATCGAATCTCGGGCAAGTATCGTACCACTAGACAAAGGGAATTGTATACGGGATTGATTAAGTCCTTGACATCGTGGTTCATCCGATGAGATCATCGTGGAACATGTGGGAGCCAACATGGGTATCCAGATCCCGCTATTGGTTATTGACCGGAGAACGTCTCGGTCATGTTTGCATGGTTCCCGAACCCGTAGGGTCTACACACTTAAGGTTCGATGACACTAGGATTATAAGGAATAGATATACGTGGTTACCGAATGTTGTTTGGAGTCCCGGATGAGATCCCGGACGTCACGAGGAGTTTTGGAATGGTCCGGAGGTAAAGATTTATATATGGGAAGTCCTGTTTTGGTCACCAGAAAGGTTTCGGGTTTTATCGGTAACGTGCCGGGACCACCGGGAGGGTCCCGGGGGTCCACCAAGTGGGGCCACAAGCCCCGAAGGGCTGCATGGGCCAAGTGTGGGAGGGGACCAGCCCCAGGTGGGCTGGTGCGCCCCCCCCCCCACAAGGGCCCAAGGCACCTAAGGGGAGGAGGGGGGCAAACCCTAAGGGCAGATCGGCTTTAGGGCCCATGCCTGGTGCGCCTCCCTCTCCCCTCCACCTGGCCGCCACCCAGTTGGGATCTGGAGGCTGCCGCCACCCCTAGGGAGGGAACCCTAGGTGGGGGCGCAGCCTCTCCCCTCCCCCTATATATACTTGAGGTTTGGGCTGCCCAAGACACACGAGTTCCTCTCCTTCTTGGCGCAGCCCTACCCCTCTCCCTCCTCATCTCTCGTAGTGCTTGGCAAAGCCCAGCTGGAGTACCACGCTCCTCCACCACCACCACGCCGTTGTGCTACTGCTGGATGGAGTCTTCCTCAACCTCTCCCTCTCTCCTTGCTGGATCAAGGCATGGGATACGTCACCGGGTTGTACGTGTGTTGAACGCAGAGCTACTGTCCGTTCGGCACTAGGATCTCCGGTGATTTGGATCACGACGAGTACGACTCCCTCAACCCCATTCTCTTGAACACTTCCGCTTAGCGATCTACAAGGGTATGTAGATGCACTCTCCTTCCCCTCATTGCTACTTTACTCCATAGATTGATCTTGGTGATGCGTAGAAAATTTTGAATTTCTGCTACGTTCCCCAACAGGGACGACACTCATCTTTTCTCTATCTTCTGCCGTGGTCGGGCATTGAGTCGTGCTCAATCGCACACCTTGCAATACAGGCAAGAACCCCTTCTTGGACTGATCCATATTGAACTTCTTCAATATCTTGTCAAGGTATGTACTTTGTGAAAGACCAATGAGGCGTCTCGAGCTATCTCTATAGATCTTGATGCCTAATATATAAGCAGCTTCTCTAAGGTCCTTCATTGAAAAACACTTGTTCAAGTAGGCCTTTATGCTTTCCAAGAATTCTATATCATTTCCCATCAATAGTATGTCATCCACATATAATATGAGAAATGCTATAGAGCTCCCACTCACTTTCTTGTAAGCACAGGCTTCTTCATAAGTCTGCGTAAACCCAAACGCTTTGATCATCTCATCAAATCGAATGTTCCAACTCCGAGACGCTTGCACCAGCCCATAGATTGAGCGTTGGAGCTTGCATACCTTGTTAGCATTCTTAGGATCGACAAAACCTTCCGGCTGCATCATATACAATTATTCCTTAAGGAAACCATTATGGAATGCCGTTTTGACGTCCATTTGCCATATCTCATAATCATAGAATGCGGCAATTGCTAACATGATTTGGACGGACTTCAGCTTCACTACGGGTGAGGAAGTCTCATCGTAGTCAACCCCTTGAACTTGTCGATAACCCTTAGCGACAAGCCGAGCTTTATAGATGGTCACATTACCATCCGCGCGTCTGTCTTCTTCTTAAAGATCCATTTATTTTCTATGGCTCGCCGATCATCGGGCAAGTCAGTCAAAGTCCATACTTCGTTTTCATACATGGATCTTGTTGGGGATATTACTACTGGGCGTAAACCGGCCTGTCTGGGCCGGGTTAACTTCACCAGTACCTAAGCATGTTAAAGCCCATGAAGGTAGATGAGGGCTCAAAGCCCATAGTCGATTCAATGCATGTAGCCGTAAAACTGGCGTCGGTATGTAACTTGTATTGTAAGTTAGGAATAAGTAGAGACCAAACCGGACACATCTATGAACTGGTGTTGGGACTCTATAAACTGACGGGCGTCACCCGTGTATATAAGGGGACGACCCGGCGGCGGTTCAAGGACAACAGACAACAACTCGAGACTAAGGCGAAGCTTATTTGCTCCCTAGTCATCGAAACCCCATCAATTCCATCACAACTAGACGTATCCTTTTACCTTCATCGAAGGGGCCGAACTAGTATAGACTCTCTTGCGTCCCTGTGTCCGCTTTAACCCCTTCAAGCTAACCCGTTGCGATGGCTCCACGACTAAGTCCTTTCATGAGGACATATGTCGTGACAAAACCACGACAGTTGGCGCCCACCGTGGGGCTATCGCACGATGGTTTCAAGTTCTTGGAGGGCAACTTCGAAGGACTCAAGGGCTACGCTGTGGGCTGGATGACCAAGAGGCGTCACGGCAAGCTCTACATCGATGACGCAGGATGGGGCCCCGAGGCCGGCTCGATTGAGTACGGGTACCGGGTCCCCTTTGGTGGCATACACGTCTTCATTGGCAAGATCGGTGAACCGGGCCCTGAGCCGGACATCTGCACCGACCTCGTCGAGACGGCTCAGCGCGCGCGATCTGCCCAGGTTAAGCCGGCCGTGAAGCATGCCTTCGTGGGAGTCATCCACGGATGAGATTATGAGGATGGATCGGAATCTGGTGGCGAGACGGTCGTTTATTCTGGCGACGAGTCATCAACCGGAGAAACCGAATCATTGTATCAGCTACAAGATGGCCGGATTGGGGGCTGTTCCGATGGCAACAGTATTCCGGACCCCTCCGATCTGCCCAACCGGGTTGGAATATTCATGGCCGGTACACAGGAGGCGAACCCCTCTTCGACCGCAGCAGCAATGATCTCCGGGTCACTAGCGGCGACGGCTGCCGGGCCAGGAGGCCCTGTGCGCCCGCCGGCTTAAGTTTTGTCTGATCTGTTTGACGCGTTGGCTACGCTTATGGAAGAGGCTAACCCGGCGGATCAGGACGCCCACAACATAGAAATTGCAAAGGTGAGGGACCAGATTACTCAAGCCAAGGCCGACCTAGCAGCTGAGAATGCCAGGATGACTGCAGAGCGGGCCGCTTTGGATGCACAGGCTTGTAGGCTTATGCTGGATCAGAACGTGTCACATGAAGTCCTGAAGAGGAAGCACCGATCTCGTTTGCCTCCGGTTTTTGAAGCCAGAGATCTCTTTAACACCCCAGGAGCGGGAACCAGTAACCCGTCGGTGGTAAACCGGGCAGAAGTACCAGGGACGGGCGCGCCGGTTCAGCCTCGCTTGATGGGTCCGCCTTGTCAGAACACTATCGTACTTCAGGCTGTCCCGACACCTCCAGGTCATTATTCCAATCCGATGGACAACCTTATTGCTGCCGCTTCACAACTGGAGGCCATCCCAATTGAAGGTGATTCCCCGCAGGCAGTGGAAACGCGCTGGGTTAAGGAGCTTCTTCGGACAACTTTGATCCAACAGGAAGCATACTCATGCAGTCATGACCGAATTCACTCCACCCCTCGTCCAAGCCGGAGCTATAGCAGGCGTATGGATGAACCAGCCGTGTCAAGTAATGCACGAAACCGTGAAGCACCCCGTGATAACAACCCGGCGGGTGGTGTTGGTGATGCTCAGGAAGTGGTAGACCGGGCCCGAGCACGCAGGGAAGCCGAGTTAGCTGCACAGCTGACGCCGGTTCGTCCAACCACCTCGGTCGAGCCAGGCGTTACTTCTAGTTCTTTGGGGGTGCCCTGTCTTGTCCCCGCTTTACGCAATGTGTGCCTGCCCAAGGACTTCACAGGCCCGCGCAAGGTGCCAAACTACACTGCCGATTTGCCTCCCGAAACATGGGTGGAGAGCTATGAGATGGCCATGGAGATGCTTGATGTGGATGATGCGGCGTGTGCAAAGTACTTCACCATAATGCTCGAAGGAACGGCCCGTACTTGGTTAAAGAGTTTACCGGCCAACTCTATCAGTTCATGGGCCCAGTTGCGAGCCCGGTTTATCCAAAATTTAAGGATACATGTAAACAACCTATGTCGATAGTGGACTTAGCGGCCTGTGTCCAGGAGGAAGGAGAATCGACGACCCGTTCGGTGCGCCGGGTCTCACAAATTTTACATTCATTAGACCGTATCAACGCCGATACCGCGGTTATAACCTTGGAAGGCAATTGCCGGTGTGGGCCTCTAAAGTTGAAATTGGGACGGTTGAAGCGCCATTGCAATGATATGGGGACGCTCATGGCTGCGTTAGTAAAGTATGCTGATTCTGATAGTACCAAGGATCCCGAGTCTGATGATGACAAGACAGGGAAGGGAAAGAAGAGCAGCAACTCCAAAGGGCAGTAGCACAACACGACAAGTAATGGAAACGGAGGCAAGCGTAAAGCGGATAGCAGCATGGACTTTGTGGCTAATACCAACACGCAGGACAAGGGCCAGCGACGAAAGGGTAAACCGCCGAATCGCAGTGGAGCGCCTAATCCTAACCCGGACCGCCTGACTTATCTGTTAAACTAGCCTTGCCCAAAGCACGGGACGAAGGAGATGCCTGGCAACCACCTTTGGAAGGATTGCTACATTATGCAGGAGTTCAAGAATTCTAATGCTTTCCGGTATGATCACGGATTAGGTGGTGGTTCAGGATCCGGCTCCCATGGGCCGGGTTACGGTGGAGGAAATTCCGGTTCAGGCTTCAATGGTAATCAGGGCGGACATAACAATCAAAGTAATCAGAGTAGCCAGGGTGGTTACAACCAGCAGCAGCAGCAGTTGGGTTATCAGAGCAACCCGAAGCAGTTGAATAGTGGGCAATATCATGTCTTCACCACTAGCTTGGACAAGCGAGACCGGAAGCTTCATAAGCGGGCGGTAAACTCTGTTGAACCGGCCGTGCCCCGTTATTTGCGCTGGTCTAAACAGCCAATAGTATGGAGCAGAGAGGATCACCCTCCCCGGGTTGACAATCCGGGTCAGCTAGCATTGGTGCTAGCACCTCAAGTGGGAGGTTATAAGTTTACCAAGGTGCTCATGGATGGAGGAAGCAGCATCAATATCCTATACTATGAGACCTTCTGCCGTATGGGACTAACAGATAAATATCTTAAACCGTCCAGTACGGTATTCCATGGTGTGGTACCTAGTAAATCGGCATATCCTGTTGGCAAGATAGCTCTGGAAGTGTCCTTTGGAGATTATGATGATTCCAGGTCAGAGACATTGACTTTTGAGGTGGTGAAGATCCAGAGTCCATATCACGCCCTGTTTGGGCGGCCGGCTTATGCCAAATTTATGGCACGACCCTGTTATGTTTATCTGCAGCTCAAGATGCCGGGTCACAAGGGAACAATAACTGTTCATGGAAGCCGCAAGATTGCTTTGGAGTGTGAAGAAGGTGATGCGGCCTATACTGAGTCGGTTTGTGCCACAGAGGAGCTGAAGTTTTACAAGGACAATGTTGATCCGGCAGACATGACTCCATTGAAGAAGCCAACTACAGAGCATGATCCGGCCCTGAAGTTCAAATCGGCAGCTGAGACTAAGCTTGTTGACTTCGTCCCCGGCGATTCGTCCAAGCAGTTCAGCATCAGCGCAAACTTGGATCTGAAATAGGAAAGCGCGCCCATCTAGTTCATCCGTGAGAATCGGGACATTTTCGCATGGAAGCCTTCTGACATGCCAGGTGTACCGAGGCAACTCGTTGAGCACACTCTTAATGTTGATCCCAAGTATAAACCGGTAAAACAGTTTCTCCGTCGGTTTAACGAAGAAAGACGCAAAGCTATTGGAGAGGAGGTGGCCGGGCTCTTAGCGGCTGGCTTTATCGTCGAAGTCTTCCATCCTGAATGGATGGCTAATCCGATACTGGTCCTTAAGAAAAATAGCACCTGGCGCATGTGTGTGGATTACACAGACCTTAACAAGGCTTGTCCAGCAGATCCTTTTGCCCTCCCCCGTATAGATCAAATTATTGATGCTATGGCGGGTTGCGAGCATTTGAGTTTTCTGGATGCATATTCTGGTTATCATCAGATTAAGATGGCAGTTAAGGACCAGGAGAAGACGGCATTCATAACTCCCTTTGGAGCCTTCTGCTATGTATCTATGCCCTTTGGGCTCAAGAGTGCCCAGGCAACTTATCAACGGTGTGTACAGAATTGCCTTCGTAAGCAGATTGGCCGTAATGTACATCCCTATGTGGATGACATTGTGGTTAAGTCAAGGGAGAAGGAGACTCTGGTTGATGACTTGAAGGAAACCTTTGATAACCTACGGACATACAAGATGATGCTTAACCCGGCCAAGTGTGTCTTTGGTGTACCGGCAGGCAAGTTATTGGGTTTTCTAGTGTCCAACAGGGGAATTGAGGCTAATCCAGAGAAGATCACATCAATCACCTCCCTGGCTAAACCGAAGTGTATCAATGACGTTCAACGCTTGGCAGGCCGGATTGCCGCGTTGAGCTGGTTTATCAGCCGCCTTGGTGAGAAGGCGAACCCTTTGTATCAAATGCTCAAGAAGATGGATCAATTCGTCTGGAGTTTTGCTGCTGATAAAGCGTTTGAGGATTTAAAGCGGCAGCTAGCCAATCCGCTAGTTCTTGCTGCTCCAATTAACAAGGAACCGTTGCTACTATATGTGGAAGCTAATGCTCGTGCAGTCAGCGTAGCTATTGTGGTGGAGCGCAAGGAGGCAGGCAAAGAATATCCGGTTCAGCGTCCGGTTTACTATATCAGCGAGGTGCTTATTGAGTCCAAGCAAAGGTACCTGCATTGGCAGAAGCTGGTATATGGAGTTTTCATGGCAAGACGGAAGCTTCACCAATACTTCCAGGGACACCCCATCACAGTGGTCAGTTTTGCTCCTTTGGGAGATATAATCCAGAATAGGGAAGCAATTGGCCGGATTGCCAAGTGGGCTATAGAGCTTGG
The DNA here is from genome assembly GCA_034509565.1 of Triticum monococcum. Taxonomy (NCBI): domain Eukaryota; kingdom Viridiplantae; phylum Streptophyta; class Magnoliopsida; order Poales; family Poaceae; genus Triticum; species Triticum monococcum. Next base: position 714,716,689 of record CM067845.1, read on the forward strand.
GCCACACGGATTGAAATATGTGCCTCGGACGGCGGTCAAATCTTTGGTACTTGTGGATTTCATCAATGATTGGACGGAGCTTCAAGCACCTGAAGAAAAGCCAGATCACACCTATTGGACTATTCATTTTGATGGGTCCAGGCAATTGGAGGGCTCGGGGGCTGGAGTCGTGTTAACTTCCCCACGAGGTGATAAGTTCTGTTACGTTCTTCGCTTAATGTTCCCTTGTACTAACAATGCAGCTGAGTACAAAGCTTTGCTCCATGGTCTCCGGATGGCTAAGGAGATGAATCTCGGCCGAGTTAAGTGCTTTGGTGACTCGGACCTGGTGGCTCAACAAGTGTCTGGCACTTGGGATTCCAAGGATCCACTCATGGCAGCATATCATCGTGAGGTAGATATTGTTGCAGGTCACTTCAAAGGTTATCAGGTGGATCATGTGGACAGACAGAAGAACGAAGCGGCGGACTCTTTAAGGCGGTTGGGCTCTCAACGTAAACCGGTCCCGCCTAATGTCTTCTTGGATGTTCTGCATAACCCGACTGTCAAGCTCCCTGGTGAAGAGGATTTGGCTATTCCTGATACGGAGGCTCAATTGGTGGTAGCTCTTCATGTCATTCCGGATTGGACAGTTCCTTATCTTGCATACATGAACCGGGGCGAGTTACCAGAGGATGAGACTCTGGGCAGGCAGATAATCCGGCGATCCAAGTCCATGACTATTGTCAATGGTGAGTTGCATCATTGCAGTGTGTCAGGGGCATTTCAACGCTGTGTGTCTCCTGAGGAAGGCTGTGAAATCTTGCGTGAGATCCACGAAGGAGATTGTGGTCACCACGCCGGTTCAAAGTCTTTGGTGGCTAAAGCGTTTCTCCACGGGTTTTATTGGCTGACTGCTCATGCTGATGCGGAAGACCTGGTCAAACGATGTGATGGCTGTTAGAAGTTCTCAAGACGCGCTCATGTACCGGCTCAAGAATTGAGGATGATTCCAATTACTTGGCACTTTGCGACTTGGGGGCTGGATATGGTTGGGCCTTTCAAAAGGTCCAAGGAAAAGAAGACCCACCTTTTGGTGGTGGTTGACAAATTTACAAAGTGGGTGGAGGCAGAACCCGTTAGCAAGTGTGACGCAGCCACGGTGGTTCAATTTATCAAAAAAGTGATTTTACGGTTTGGCTTTCCACACAGCATCATTATGGATAATGGTACCAACTTGTCCAAAGGTGCTATGAAGGAGTTCTGTGAACGTGAGCACATCCGGCTTGACGTTTCATCAGTGGCTCACCCACGGTCCAATGGCCAAGCAGAGAGGGCTAATCAAGAGATCTTGCGAGGTATCAAACCCCGGCTTATGGTTCCTTTGCAGCGGACGCCGGGTTGTTGGGTTGAAGAGTTACCATCTGTATTATGGAGCATCAATACTACACCCAACAGATCGACAGGATACACACCGTTCTTCATGGTCTACAGAGCGGAGGCGGTTCTCCCCAGTGATACCCGTCATGATTCACCTCGTGTAGAGGCTTATGTTGAAGCGGACAATGAGGCGGCACGGCAAGATGCTTTGGACCTGTTGGATGAGGAGCGTGACATAGAACTTGCCTGCTCGGCGATTTACCAGCAGGATCTTTGTCGCTATCACAGTCGCCGAGTTAGAACCAGAACTTTTCAAGAAGGAGATTTGGTGCTTCGGCTCATCCAAGACCATACTGATATGCACAAGTTATCCCCGCCTTGGGAGGGACCTTTCATGGTCAGCAAGAATCTGCACAATGGGTCATACTACCTGATCGATATTCAAGAGCATAAAGACTCACATACATCAGAGGAGGAGACCAACAGGCCGTGGAACATAGCTCATCTTCGGCCTTACTATACCTAAGCCATCGGCTCTACTTATGTACATATTATGACAATGTATATATTATGATCAATGCAATAAACCGGAGCCTCAGCTAAAGCGGGGTATCTGTTATTTTTACATCATGTGTGGTTACACGGAGTTTTTGTCTTAAAGCGGCATCCGGTTTACCCCTTGAGTTAGCTTTTTTTTCTTCAAAAAGGTCTTCAATCATGTCACTTGGGGGCTTGGTCGTGTCCAAACCAATGCAACACCTTTTGATAGGCGAAAGCCACAAAATCACTTGGGGACTTGGTCACGTTTGAACCAGTCACGCCTCTTGATCGGCCTAAGGCCACAAAATCACTTGGGGGCTTTGGTCGAACCCGAACCATCGCTACACGTCTTGATCGGCATAATGCCAATGCATCATTTGGGGACCTGGCTGACTTGAACCATAGCTACGCCTATTGGGGGCTTGGTCGTGTCCGACCATGGTAATGCCACTTGATCGGCTCAACAGCCTCTTTTTGCAAATAGTTTTATCTCTGCCTTTGCTTGAATTTTGTTTCTCTTTTGATAAATATTTCTTTTGTTGTGTTTTTAAACTGACGATTATTAAACCGGTTCGACTGTCAATTGACGGAACACGGTCCATTCTTAATCCGGAGACTATTTGCCTGGTTTGATTTTTTGTTAACATCCTATTATGGAGTAACACCGGTATTTATCATAACCCGGAACAGTTTACCTGGTAAACCAGCATTAATACACATGAGCTGCTTTCTCCTCCATCAGTATGGGTTTATAAAACTCCGCTTCAAGATTGGCCAAGCCAACTTCATGCCCAACGATGGCAGGTATTATGCATCACAATATTTGATCATATGCTTAAATCTAAGATATTCGATTTCATATATATAGATATCATAACCCGCCGGGCGGTACAACCGCGGTGGCGCTTTAAGAATTTTTTACTGCAGAAAATAGTTTGGAGATTGATCATCCAAAGGAAGCATAAGTTGCAATAACTATGAACGAAGGCATATCAAAATCAAGTGTATCAGCTAGCTTATTACAAGGCAACACGGTGCCCAGACACGATCATTGTTTTTTCTGCGTAACACACATGAGCAGTAATTTAAACTGGTCTCAGGTTCATGCTTGGTCACCCACTTGGCCTGAAGGTTGCGGGTCATCCCGCGCCGCTTCAACTTCTGCTTCTCTACCCAGCGGCTGGAAATCAACAGTTGTCCAGTCGATTCCAGTTAATGCTTGAAAGACAGCTTCATCATTTATCAGCAACGACGACTCAATGTCAGGAGCGTAAGTATGCTTACGGATTGGAGGGATAAGGTTCTCCGCTTCAGGAATTGGTGCAGCCATTCGTTTGTTTTGGTCATCATATTGGGCTTGATAGTGAGACAAATCTGCCTCTTCAACCAATTGACAAGCTAGAGGGCGCACCTCCCGGTTTATCGCTTGCAGATCCTCTTCACTGAACTCTGACCTGTCTTCCTTCAAGCTAGGATAGCCCTGAGCCACTTCAACAGGATCAAAATCCGGCACCCATGCTTTTGCCTGGATTAAGGCATTGATAGCACCGGTTCGAGCAGTAGATTTTTTCAGCTCTTCAACCCGGGCATGAAGCATCAACAGCCTCTTAATAGTGTCCTGAATCAAGGTGGGCGCCGGGTTGTTATGGGAAGCAGTAGAGATGATCCGCTGCGCACCAGTGTACAATTGCTCTATCAATGTGTAGGCGGATTTCAGTTTCTTCCGCACATCTGACCCCAAGTGACCAATACGTGTCCCTGTATCATTAAAAGGATTAACAAACCGGCAATTACATGAGAAGGCCTCGCTACCACAGCAATCAAGAAGGCTTACCAAAAACTGAAGGAAATATGCCCTAGAGGCAATAATAAAGTTATTATTTTATTTCCTTATATCATGATAAATGTTTATTATTCATGCTAGAATTGTATTAACCGGAAACATAATACATGTGTGAATATATAGACAAACAGAGTGTCACTAGTATGCCTCTACTTGACTAGCTCTTTAATCAAAGATGGTTATGTTTCCTAACCATGGACAAAGAGTTGTTATTTGATTAACGGGATCACATCATTAGGTGAATGATCTGATTGACATGACCCATTCCATTAGCTTAGCACCCGATCGTTTAGTATATTGCTATTGCTTTCTTCATGACTTATACATGTTCCTATGACTATGAGATTATGCAACTCCCGTTTGCCGGAGGAACACTTTGTGTGCTACCAAACGTCACAACGTAACTGGGTGATTATAAAGGAGCTCTACAGGTGTCTCCAAAGGTACATGTTGGGTTGGCGTATTTCGAGATTAGGATTTGTCACTCCGATTGTCGGAGAGGTATCTCTGGGCCCTCTTGGTAATGCACATCACATAAGCCTTGCAAGCATTGCAACTAATGAGTTAGTTGCGAGATGATGTATTACGGAACGAGTAAAGAGACTTGCCGGTAACGAGATTGAACTAGGTATTGAGATACCGACGATCGAATCTCGGGCAAGTAACATACCGATGACAAAGGGAACAACGTATGTTGTTATGCGGTCTGACCGATAAAGATCTTCGTAGAATATGTAGGAGCCAATATGGGCATCCAGGTCCCGCTATTGGTTATTGACCGGAGACGTGTCTTGGTCATGTCTACATTGTTCTCGAACCCGTAGGGTCCGCACGCTTAAGGTTTCGATGACAGTTATATTATGAGTTTATGAGTTTTGATGTACCGAACGAGTTCGGAGTCCCGGATGAGATCGGGGACATGACGAGGAGTCTCGAAATGGTCGAGACGTAAAGATCGATATATTGGACGACTATATTCGGTCATCGGAAAGGTTCCGAGTGATTCGGGTATTTTTCGGAGTACCAGAGAGTTACGGGAATTCGCCGGGAGAAGTATTGGGCATTGATGGGCTTTAGTGGGAAGAGGAGAAAGGGCCTGCTGCGCCCCCCCTCCCCTCTAGTCCGAATTGGACTAGGGAAAAGGGGGCCGGCCACCTTTCCTTCTCCTCCACTTCCTTCTCCCTTGCTACCCTCTTGGTGGACTCCTACTAGGACTTGGAGTCCCAGTAGGACTCCACATCCTGGCCGCACCTAGCCTTGGCCGGCCTCCTCCTCCTCCATCCTTTATATACAGGGGCAGGGGGCACCCCATAGACACACAAGTTGATCCACATGATCGTTCCTTAGCCGTGTGCGGTGCCCCCTGCCACCATATTCCACCTCGATCATATCGTTGTAGTGCTTAGGCGAAGCGCTGTGTCGGTATAACATCATCATCGTCACCACGCCATTGTGCTGACGGAACTCCTCCCCGAAGCTTTGCTGGATCGGAGCCCGGGGATCGTCATCGAGTTGTACGTGTGCTAAGAACTCGGAGGTGCTGGAGTAATGGTGCTTGGATCAGTCGGATCAGGAAGAAGACGTACGACTACTTCCTCTACGTTGTGTCAACGCTTCCGTTGCGATCTACAAGGGTACGCAGATCATACTCTGCCCCTCGTTGCTATGCATCACCATGATCTTGCGTGTGCGTAGGAAATTTTTTGAAATTACTACGTTCCCAAACAAAAACAGTAGCAGTCATGGCATGCACTTGCCGCTTTATGCTGGTCAGTTCATCCACTACCGGTTTGAGTGCAGCCTCGGCATTCTCTGCTCGCTGAGCTAAAGAGGATTTTTCAGTGGCCCAATCCGCCCGCTCTTTGTTGAAGCCCTCCTTAAGCTGTTCCATGACACTTAAAGCGCTGGTTAATTCTTCTTTTGCCTTGGAGGTTTCAGCTTGTTGGGACTTCAGATTTTCTTGCAGATCGGTGATCTGGCTTTCTCTTTTGCTCAGCTCAGCTTGCATACAGACAGTAATATGATTCAGATGGCTGTACATAATTGAAGCACCAACCACATAACAAGTTATGCCCTTGGTACTTGGGGGCTAATGCATATTTGCTCTTCATCCTACAATTTTTCATAAAGTCCCAAGCTCAATACAAGTATTCAACTTGGCACTTGGGGGCTAATGGCTATTTGCTCAATAATTACTGATGCTGCAATCTTGATTACCTAAAGTCCCAGTTTAACTACACTAAGTTGAACCGGCCCTTGGGGGCTACATCAGCAAAATTTAGATACATTGAAGTTTACATTGACAAGTCCCGGTTTAAGTTCATATCTTTAACCGTCACTTGGGGGCTACTGGAGTTGACGGATTGAAACATACAAACGGAGAAGCATATGGAGGTTACCTCATATTTGTCCTTCATCATATCAACTAGACCGGCTTCATAGTCACGGCTGGTGTATAGCCGGTTCAGATAGCCGGAATGGAGATCTTGGGCGTTCAGAGCAGCATAAGTGGCCAAATCGGCATTCCATTTGCCTTTACCAATAGCAGCAAATTCATCTTTGGCAGTGTGTTTAGATAAAGCGATAGGATTGCTGGGCTCGGTACGACCAATGCCAGTGATAACAACGTCATCATCTTTTGCTTCGCCGGTTCGTACCGGAGCGGCCGGTTTGTCAGCTTGCTTTGACAGGCTAGTTGTACTGTCAATCCGGACAGGGCTTGTGGGCTGATCAAGAGGGCCTATGGTATCAATATGTGCCTCTTCAGTGACGAAGTCATGGTCTTGCGGTGGTGGATCATTCGGCACGTCCTCACAAATAGCTGCTTCAGGATCTGGAATTTTGTCCGGTTCAGGAACGGTATTTTCTTCGGCCGCTTTATCCAGACAAGCTTTCTTGCTTGGCCTAGGTTTGGCCCTGAAAACAGAATAAGAAGGATCATACAGTATATATTAAAAAAATATAGAAAACATCAGCAATATTATAAGGAATATGGCTCACCCAAGCACCGTTATGAGTGGTGGAAGCTGGGTGGCTGATGAGTCGCCAGAAGACGAATGGGAAGTGCCCTGATAATCGGAGTCAAATGGATTAAGAGGTTGACGAAAACAGCCCACTTTAGGACAAGCATTGACAAGAGAGTTAGACACCTCTGAACGGCGTTTCCGAACCGGACTGTTCGGTAAACCAGCGGAGGTAACTACTTGGCCGCTGTGCCGGGTTGTGCGGCGAGCTTCGTGCTGTTGTGTCTTCACAAGAAAGTTTGGGTCCAAATAAGCAAGAGGATGAGAAAATTTAACTTTCCGGTTTGCCTGACAGATTTTTAGTGAAGGCAAAGGGTTTGAATTGGAGGAGAGAGCAATTACCTCTACAGCATCAGCATGACTGACTTCGGCGTCATCCTGGCAATGATCATTATCAATTAGGCGTGTGAAAAGTAAACCAAGTGAATCAAGCTCTACCTCAAGGTACGGGTTACCCACATCGTCGTCAGCCGCCGGATCAGAAGACGCAGTGGTCTTCTTCCTATTAGTGGGCTTCTTCACAACTCTGGTTTTGGGCCGGGTTGGTTTCTCCGGCTTCTCCGGTTTCTCTTGCGGAGGTTTCTTGCTCCAAAATGGATCATCGCCCTATTTGAGAGATGTTGATATTAACAGTTGATAAATTTGAAAAGGCAGATTCAGTAAAAAGTATAAGGTATGAGTCTTACAGCTGGCGGTTTGTTAATGGCACAAAAGGGAGCCAGGCCGGTTTGAGCACAGACAGCTTCCGGTTCATTCAGTATCTTTTTCACAGCTTCTGTAACTTCGTCGTCTGTGAGCTGGATATCAATGTGTCGAAGAGGGTCTTTTTCACTTCCTGTGTACTCGCACATCAAACCGGAGCGCTGGCTTAAGGGCAATATGCTCCACGATATCCAGCAGCGAGCAAGGTCAACCCCTGTCAACACGTTAGCCATGAAGGCCCTGAGTTTGGATAATTGAGGAGCATATTTGCTTCTCTCCTTAGCAGTTAGCCTTTGCGGGAAAGGATGTGTGTTACATAGCCGCTCTGGACGGTAACCCGGCAAAGGATTCTCGTCAGAAGGAGAGGTATCTTTGCAGTAAAACCATGTTTGATTCCACTCTTTGGGATGGCTGTGCAGTTTGGCGTGAGGATAAGTGACCTCTTTCCTCTTTTGAATCGCCATACCGCCTAACTCGGTGTTGGGACCGTCAGTAAATTCAGTGCGGCGGTTTAGATGGAAGCAATCTCTGAACAATTCAACTATGGGCTCCTCTTGGAAGAACACCTCATAGAGCACTTGAAAGTGACAGATGTTGGTTACGGAGTTTGGGCCAGTATCTTGTGGACGGAGTTGGAAATTGGCCAAGACGTCCCGGTAAAATTTTGAACCGAGAGGGTTAAAGCCCCGGGCTAGATGATCAGCAAAAACAACAACCTCTCCCTCTTGAGGCGTGGGAGGACATTCTATACCAGGGACCCTCCAATGAATAACATCTCGACTGCTTAAAGTGCCAGTTTTAACTAAATTATTCAGCTGAATCTCGGTCACGCGAGAGGGAACTCAGTTGCACTCATACACTTGTTTGTCCATAGCGTAGTCTGCACGATAGTAGTTACCAGTTCAAGACCATGTTGGAAAGGTACACCCTGATTCATGTATTACTAAACCGGAGACAGCTGTTTCTAAACCGGAGTTTTACAAAGCAGCAGTGCCTGGCTAAGGAATTCTGGCAGTTCAACAAGGGGACTAATGGTATGTACCGGTTTGGCAATTTTTCTACAAAGTTAAACCGCCTGGTCTACACATTGAAACAGTTGAGATTGCAGATGAGTAAGTATGCAGAAACAGATTTCACAAAATTATACTATAGCGTTGGATCTGGAACATGTTCATAAAAGGGATAAATATTCAAGGCCCAGAAGGAACAGTGTTGAATCAGTGAAGTGAAGTTATGGATCAGATCTATGGTCTTAACATACGAAAGTGAAAACAGAGGATAAAAACTACTGCTACACAAAGAGCAAAGATTCACAGACTCGTCTAAAGATCTAGCCTACGAACAAGGAGCAGGGGATGAACACTAGAGAACATGGAAACCCTAGGACAGATCTGTAGTGAAAAGGACAGAAGACTTACTGGAGTTGAGGAAGACGCTGAAGATCGCCGCGGGGCTCTGGAACGATCAGGGTGATGCAGTGGCCGAAGTTGGTGCAGAAGTTGACAGCGGCGGCGGAGCTCCAAAGCTGGGCGACGCAAGGAAGACGAAGCAGAAAGGGCACGAAGGGGAAAAAAGAAATGACCCTTCGATCCTATTTATAAAGTAAGGACATGTGTCAGGCGCGAGAATCAAGGGGCCACGAGTTTGGAAACGGAGTTGTCGCCTCAGTTATCGCGGATCTATTAAACAAGAAGGTATCATGGATAATTTCTTTATGACAGATGACGTCACTCCAGTTTACAGCAATCAGAGAAGATGACATCACGGTGGTTCACCAAACTACAAGAAGATGTTGAAGATGAAGTTTTTTGCTAAGGATTGACATGAACCTTGTTCAAATCAATCTGGGGCCTAATGTTGGGGATATTACTACTGGGCGTAAACCGGCCTGTCTGGGCCGGGTTAACTTCACCAGTAGCTAAGCATGTTAAAGCCCATGAAGGTAGATGAGGGCTCAAAGCCCATAGTCGGTTCAATGCATGTAGCCGTAAAACCGGCGTCGGTATGTAACTTGTATTGTAAGTTAGGAATAAGTAGAGACCAAACCGGACACATCTATGAGCTGGTGTTGGGACTTTGTAAACTGACGGGCGTCACCCGTCTATATATAAGGGGACGACCCGGCGGCGGTTCAAGGACAACAGACAACAACTCGAGACTAATGCGAAGCTTATTTGCTCCCTAGTCATCGAAACCCCATCAATTCCATCACAACTATACGTAGGCTTTTACCTTCATCGAAGGGGCCGAACTAGTATAAACTCTCTTGCGTCCCTGTGTCCGCTTTAACCCCTTCAGGCTAACCCGTTGCGATGACTCCACGACTAAGTCCTTTCATGAGGACATCTTCCGTGACAAAACCACGACAGATCCTATCTCGGATTTCATGGCTTCTAGCCATTTGTCGGAATCTAGGCCCGCCATCGCTTCTTCATAGTTCGAAGGTTCACCATTTTCTAACAACATGATTTCCAGGACAGGGTTGCCGTACCACTCTGGTGCGGAACGTGTCCTTGTGGACCTTCGAAGTTTAGTAGCAACTTGATCTGAAGTTTCATGATCATCATCATTAACTTCCTCCCTAGTCGGTGCAGGCACCTAAGGAACATTTTCTTGAGCTGCGCCACTCTCCGGTTCAAGAGGTAATACTTCATCAAGTTCTACTTTCCTCCCACTTACTTCTTTCGAGAGAAACTCTTTCTCTAGAAAGGATCCATTCTTGGCAACAAAGGTCTTGCCTTCGGATCTGAGGTAGAAGGTATACCCAATAGTTTCTTTAGGGTATCCTATGAAGACACATTTTTCCGATTTGGGTTCGAGCTTTTTAGGTTGAAGTTTCTTGACATAAGCATCGCATCCCCAAACTTTTAGAAACGACAGCTTAGGTTTCTTCCCAAACCATAATTCATACGGTGTCGTCTGAACGGATTTCGACGGAGCCCTATTTAAAGTGAATGCGGTAGTCTCTAAAGCATAGCCCCAAAATGAGAGCGGTAGATCGGTAAGAGACATCATAGATCGCACCATATCCAATAGAGTGCGATTACGATGTTCGGACACACCATTACGCTGTGGTGTTCCAGGCGGCGTGAGTTGTGAAACTATTCCACATTTCCTTAAGTGCGTGCCAAATTCGTGACTCAAATATTCTCCCCCACGATCTGATCATAAGAACTTGATTTTCCTGTTACGTTGATTGTCAACCTCACTCTGAAATTCCTTGAACTTTTCAAAGGTCTCAGACTTGTGTTTCATTAAGTAGACATACCCATATCTACTTAAGTCATCAATGAGGGTGAGGACATAACGATAGCCACCGCGAGCCTCAACGCTCATTGGACCGCACACATCAGTATGTATGATTTCCAATAAGTTGGTTTCTCGCTCCATTGTTCTGGAGAACGGGGTCTTGGTCATTTTTCCCATGAGGCATGGTTCGCACGTGTCAAATGATTCATAATCAAGAGACTCCAAAAGTCCATCTGCATGGAGTTTCTTCATGCGTTTGACACCAATGTGACCAAGGCGGCAGTGCCACAAGTATGCGGGACTATCATTATCAACTTTACATCTTTTGGTATTCACACTATGAATATGTGTAACATCACGTTCGAGATTAAATAAGAATAAACCATTGACCAGCGGGACATCACCATAAAACATGTCTCTCATATAAATAGAACAACCATTATTCTCAGATTTAAATGAGTAGTCATCTTGCATTAAACGAGATCCAGATACAATGTTCATGCTCAAAGCTGGTACTAAATAACAATTATTGAGGTTTAAAACTAATACCGTAGGTAAATGTATAGAGGTAGCATGCCGACGGCGATCACATCGACCTTGGAACCATTCCCGATGCGCATCGTCACCTCGTCCTTTGCCAGTCTCTGTTTATTCCGCAGTTCCTGTTTTGAGTTACAAATATGAGCAACTGCACCGGTATCAAATACCCAGGAGCTACTATGAGCGCTGGTTAGGTACACATCAATAACATGTATATCACATATACCTTTGGTATTGCCTGCCTTCTTATCTGCTAAGTACTTGTGGCAGTTCCACTTCCAGTGATCGTTTCCCTTGCAATAAAAACACTCAGTCTCAGGCTTGGGTCCATTCTTTGGCTTCTTCCCGGCAGCTTGCTTACCGGGCGCGGCAACTCCCTTGCCGTCCTTCTTGAAGCTCTTTTTACCCTTGCCTTTCTTGAACTTAGTGGTTTTATTCACCATCAACACTTGATGTTCCTTTTTGATTTCCACCTCCGCTGATTTCAGCATTGAATATACCTCAGGAATGGTCTTTTCCATCCCCTGCATATTGAAGTTCATCACAAAGCTCTTGTAGCTAGGTGGGAGCGACTGAAGGATTCTGTCAATGACCGCATCATCCGGGATATTAACTGCCAGCTGAGACAAGCAGTTGTGCAAGCTACACATTTTGAGTATGTGCTCGCTGACAGAACTATTCTCCTCCATCTTACAACTGTAGAACTTGTCGGAGACTTCATATCTATCGACCCAGGCATGAGCTTGGAAAACCATTTTCAGCTCTTGGAACATCTCATATGCTCCGTGTTGCTCAAAACGCTTTTGCAGCCCCGGTTCTAAGCTGTAAAGCATGCTGCACTGAACCAGAGAGTAATCATCACTACGCGTTTGCCAAGCGTTCATAACATCTTGTTCTGCAGGGAAAACAGGTGATTCACCTAGCGATGCATCAAGGACATATGCTTTCCTGGTAGCTATGAGGATAATCCTCAGGTTACGGACCCAGTCTGTGTAGTTGCTGCCATCGTCTTTCAGCTTGGTTTTCTCTAGGAACACATTGAAGTTGAGGGCAACATTAAAGTGGGCCATTTGATCTACAAGACATATTGCAAAGATTTTTAGACTATGTTCATGATAATTAAGTTCATCTAATCAAATTATTAAATGAACTCCCACTCAGATAGACATCCCTCTAGTCATCTAAGTGATACATGATCCGAGTCAACTAGGCCGTGTCCGATCATCATGTGAGACGGACTAGTCATCATCGGTGAACATTTTCATGTTGATCGTATCTTCTATACGACTCATGTTCGAACTTTCGGTCTTCCGTGTTCCGAGGCCATGTCTGTACATGCTAGGCTCGTCAAGTCAACCTAAGTGTATTGCGTGTGTAAATCTGGCTTACACCTGTTGTATGCGAACGTTAGAATCTATCACACCCGATCATCACGTGGTGCTTCGAAACAACGAACCTTCGCAACGGTGCACAGTTAGGGGGAACACTTTCTTGAAATTATTGCGAGGGATCATCTTATTTAAGATACCGTCGTTCTAAGCAAATAAGATGTAAAACATGATAAACATCACATGCAATCAAATAGTGACATGATATGGCCAATATCATTTGCTCCATTTGATCTCCATCTTCGGGGCGCCATGATCATCATCGTCACCGGCATGACACCATGATCTCCATCATCGTGTCTTCATGAAGTTGTCTCGTCATCTATTACTTCTACTACTATGGCTAACGGTTTAGCAATAAAGTAAAGTAATTACATGACGTTTATGTTGACACGCAGGTCATAAATAAATTAAGACAACTCATATGGCTCCTGCCGGTTGTCATACTCATCGACATGCAAGTCGTGATTCCTATTACAAGAACATGATCAATCTCATACATCACATATATCATTCATCACATCCTTTTGGCCATATCACATCACATGGCATATGCTGCAAAAACAAGTTAGACGTCCTCTAATTGTTGCTGCAAGTTTTTACATGGCTGCTATAGGTTTCTAAGCAAGAATGTTTCTTACCTACACCAAAACCACAACATGATATGCCAATTTCTATTTACCCTTCATAAGGACCCTTTTCATCGAATCCGATCCGACTAAAGTGGGAGAGACAGACACCCGCTAGCCACCTTATATGCAACTAGTGCATGTTAGTCGGTGGAACCTGTCTCACGTAAGTGTACGTGTAAGGTCGGTCTGGGCCGCTTCATCCCACAATGCCGCCGAATCAAGATAAGACTAGTAACGGCAAGTAAATTGACAAAATCAACGCCCACAACAACTTGTGTTCTACTCGTGCATAGAAACTACGCATAGACCTAGCTCATGATGCCACTGTTGGGGAACGTAGCAGAATTTTAAAATTTTGTATGCATCACCAAGATCAATCTATGGAGTTATCTAGCAACGAGGGAGAGGGGAGTGCATCTACATACCCTTGTAGATTGCGAGCGGAAGCGTTCAAGAGAACGGGGTTGATGGAGTCGTACTCATCGTGATCCTAATCACCGATGACCGAGCGCCGAACGGACGGCACCTCCGCGTTCAACACACTACGGTTGGGAGAGACATCTCCTCCTTCTTGATCCAGCAAGGGGGGAGGAGAGGTTGATGGAGATCCAGTAGCACGACTGCGTGGTGGTGGAAGCAGCGGTGATCTCGACAGGGCTTCACCAAGCTCAGCGAGAGGGAGAGGTGTTACGAGGGGAGAGGGAGGCGCCAGGAACTTGGGTGCGGCTACCCTCCCTCCCCCCCCCCCCCCACTACATATACGGCCCCTAGGGGGCGCCGGCCCTAGGAGATCCCATCTCCAAGGAGGGGCGGCAGCCAGGAGGGAAACTTGCCCCCCAAGCCAGGTGGAGGCGCCCCCACCCCTAGGGTTTCCAACCCTAGGCACAGGGGAGGCCCAAGGGGAGCGCACCAGCCCACCAGGGGCTGGTTCCCCTCCCACTTCAGCCCATGGGGCCCTCCGGGATAGGTGGCCCCACCCGATGGACCCCCGGGACCCTTTCGGTGGTCCCGGTACAATATCGATGACCCCCGAAACTTTCCCGATGGCCGAAACTGGACTTCCTATATACAAATATTCACCTCCGGACCATTCTAGAACTCCTCGTGACGTCCGGGATCTCATCCGGGACTCCGAAAAACTTTCGGGTTACCGCATACTAATATCTCTGCAACCCTAGCGTCACCGAACTTAAGTGTGTGGACCCTACGGGTTCGGGAGACACGCAGACATGACCGAGACGACTCCCTGGTCAATAACCAACAGCGGAATCTGGATACCCATGTTGGCTCCCACATTGTAACGCCCGGATAATTAGGCTACAGTAAAACTCTTCTGATGATGCCATGTCATCTATGTTACTGTTGCTAATCAACTAGTAGTTCCAAAAACATTGCAAATTCAAAATTGAATTAGTGACAAACACCCAATGTTTTCAAAAGCCAAAACAAAAATGTTCGGTGGGTGCCAAATATTGCAATGGTAATTATGGTGAAGTAAACACATTTTTAGAAAATGCCTAATTACTTTAAAATGAAATAAAACAGAAAAGGAAATAAATGAAAATAAAAAGTGAAAATAAAACAAAAGGAGAACCCCCCCTCCCCACTGGGCCAATCGGCCCAGCTGCTAGCCAGGCCGGTCCCAAACCGGCGAACCCACCCGCACGGCCACATCCCCTGCCCCCTGGCCCGCAACCAGCCTGTTCGGCCCAGCCGGCCCAGCTCCCCGCACCGCACCCCCCTTCCTGTTCCTCGGTCGCGCGCCGCTACAGGGCGCGGTCGCCACCGGACTGCTCACCGGCGTCAAGGTGGATAAGGACGCCGACGCCGCGCCCCCTCGGGCTCCCCTCCCCACTCGCCCCCACTCTCGCCTCGGTTCCTGCGCCTCTCCCACTCCCCTCCAGATCCACCTCGCCCTCTCCTTTCCCTCCGCATCCGAGCGCCACCGCCGCCATTGCTCCGGCCTAGCCATGGCCACCGTGCCCACCTCGCCGCCCCACGGTGTCTCCAAAGGCCGCCATCGTCCGCTGCTTCGACTGGTGCAACCCGTTGGAGACCGGAGCCACCGCAACGCCCCTGACGCCGCCGTCTTCCTCCTCTGCTCCGACAAGCTCCGCCGCTGTTCTTCACCGACTCTGGCCGCGCCCCTGCAGCTACTAAACTCCCAAGGGCCACCGTGTGCGCCGCTCGGTGAGCCCCTGCTCTCTCCTCTCTCTCTCTCATGCGCCCTAGATAGTTGTCGCCGTAGCACCCGAACGCTCCGCCGCGGATCTCGTCGTCGGCGAGACTCCGATGACCAAATGGTCACGGGCGTCATTCCGTTGAACGCGCTACGTCGACTAGGGCCCGGCTAGCCCTCCCATTTTCCCATTAACGCGCGGCACCACCGTTCCCTCTCGCGGCCGAGCGCTGGCGTCCGCCGCACCACTCGTCGCCGTCGCTACACAGCCTCTCCGGCCACTGTGTCACTACCGTTCGACGCGGCTTCGTCTCTGCGTTCGAACGCGCCCAGCCCCGCAATGAACCATGCCCCGCAGCCTCGCCATCAAACTCACCCGAGCCCCGGCATCCACCTCGCTCGTCGCCAGCGACGCTGCGGCCCTCCTCCGACCAAGCCACCACCTCCATTGAATGCGCCACGACGCGGGCCTTGGAATGGGCCTAGCCCCGCTCCTCCCCGAGCCCCGTAGCGCGATTCCGGCCAACTCTGGTGAGGGGCCGCCTCTGTTTGGGTCACCGGAGTCGCTCCGACGCCGTCCGCCGACGTGGCTAGGCGGGCCCCACCCCCTGGGTCGCTGACTGTGGGCCCCAACTGGCCACGTTGACCGAAGTCAACTTCACTGACGTGGCAGCTACTGCCACCGACATGCGGGGCCCATGCCATAAAACAAATATATAAACTGCTAATTAATTAAGTTAATTAACTAAAACCTAATTAGACACTGACTGCTGGGGCCCACCCACTAATTAACCTATTTAGTTAGTCTAAACCCCTTATTATTGCCCCCTGACAATGACATGTGGGTCCCACTGGACCCACCTGTCTGTTTGACTAGTCAAGCAACCAGTTGACCTGCTGACATCACTCTGATGTCATGCCTGCGTCATCATTCACTGTTTTGGATAATGTTAGAATTAAATAACTAATTAAAATCAGAAAATGATTTAAATCTTTAGAAAATCATATCTTTTAATCCGTAACTCAGATGAAAATACTTTCTACATGAAAGTTGCTCAGAACGATGAGATGAATCCGGATACGCAGCCCGTTCGTCCGCCACACACCCCTAGCATACTGAACACGCAACTTCCCCCCCCCCCCCCCCCTCCGGCCCCTCTGCCCGAAAACACGAAACACCGGGGATACTTTCCCGGATGTTCCCTCCCTTCCCCGGTATCACCTCTTACCGCGTTAGGGCACCCCTAGCACCGATACATGTCATGTCATGCATTGCTATGCATCTGTTTGCTTAAATATTTATTGTTTCTTCCCCCTCTTCTTCCGCTAGACACCGAGACCGACGCCGCTGCTACCCAGTACAACTACGGAGTTAACGACACCTCTCTCTTGCCAGAGCAACCAGGCAAGCCCCTCCCCCCTTGATCACCATATATCACCTACTCTTCTCTATATGCTTGCATTAGAGTAGTGTAGCATGTTACTGCTTTCCGATAATCCTACTCTGCTGCATAGCATGTCATTGCTACTACTGTTGTTACCTTTACCTGCTATCCTACATGCTTAGTTTAGGATGCTAATATTCCATCTGTGGCCCTACATTCTTGTCCATCTGTTGTGCTATACTATTGGGCCGTGATCACTCGCGAGGTGATCACAGGTATATACTTATACATAATATATATGATACCTGTGGTGACTAAAGACGGGTCGGCTCGTAGGAGCACCCGCGAGTGGATCTTTGTGGCAGAGCGATAGGGCAGGTTGAGACCACCTATGCGAGAGGTGGGCCTGGCCCTGGTCCGCGTTTGCGGATACTTAACACGCTTAACGAGATCTTGGTATTTGATCTGAGTCTGGCCATTTGGTCTATATGCACTAACCAACTACATGGGAAAGTTATGGGCACTCGACGTCGTGGTATCAGCCGAAGCCTTTGTGATGTCAGCGACTGAGCGGCGCGTGCCAGATTGGACCGCGTAATGTGGCTTCCGTTGTACTGGAGGTTGCTAGGTCTACTTCCGGCCGGCCACGCAACGTGCAGGTGTGCTAAGGGCGATGGGCCCAGACCCCTGGGCGCTTAGGTTTAGACCGGCGTGCTGACCTCTCTGTTGTGCCTAGGTGGGGCTGCGACATGTTGATCTTCCCCGGCCGGGCATGACCCCGA
Organism: Triticum monococcum; assembly: GCA_034509565.1. Lineage (NCBI taxonomy): Eukaryota > Viridiplantae > Streptophyta > Magnoliopsida > Poales > Poaceae > Triticum > Triticum monococcum. The sequence goes on from CM067845.1 coordinate 714,734,311, forward strand.
AAAGTGTGTCCGGCCAAATGGGATCAAGCGTGTTGGGTTATGTGGTGCACCCCTGCAGGGAAGTTAATCTATTCGAATAGCCGTGTCCCTCGGTAAAAGGATGACCCGGAGTTGTACCTTGACCTTATGACAACTAGAACCGGATACTTAATAAAACACACCCTTCCAAGTGCCAGATACAACCCGGTGATCGCTCTCTAACAGGGCGACGAGGAGGGGATCGCCGGGTAGGATTATGCAATGTGATGCTACTTGGAGGAATTCAGTCTACTCTCTCCTACATGCTACAAGACGGAGGCTGCCAGAAGCGTAGTCTTCGACAGGATTAGCTATCCCCCTCTTATTCTGGCATTCTGCAGTTCAGTCCACTAATATGGCCCTTTACACATATACCCATGCATATGTAGTGTAGCTCCTTGCTTGCGAGTACTTTGGATGAGTACTCATGGTTGCCTTGTTCCCCCTTTTCCCCATTTCTCTACCCGATTGTTGCGACCAGACGATGGAGCCCAGGAGCCAGACGCCACCTTCGACGACGACTCCTACTACACTGGAGGTGCCTACTACTACATGCAGCCCGCTGACGATGACCAGGAGTAGTTAGGAGGATCCCAGGCAGGAGGCCTGCGCCTCGTTCGATCTGTATCCCTGTTTGTGCTAGCCATCTTATGGCAACTTGTTTAACTTATGTCTGTACTCAGATATTGTTGCTTCTACTGACTCGTCTATGATCGAGCACTTGTATTCGAGCCCTCGGGGCCCTTGGCTTGTATTATGATGCTTGTATGACTTAATTATGTTTTTAGAGTTGTGTTGTGATATCTTCCCGTGAGTCCCTGATCTTGATCGTACACATTTGCGTGCATGATTAGTGTACGATTGAATCAGGGGCGTCACACACATGTTCCACGATGATCTCATCGGATGAACCACGATGTCGAGGATTCAATCAATCCCGTACGCAATTCCGTTTGTCCATCGGTACGATACTTGCCCAATATTCGATCGTTGGTATCCCGATACCTCGTTCAATCTCGTTAACGGCAAGTCTCTTTACTCGTACTGTAATGCATGATCCCGTGATCAAGCACTTGGTCACATTGAGATCATTATGATGATGCATTACTGAGTGGTCCCAGAGATACCTCTCCATCATACGGAGTGACAAATCCCAGTCTTGATTCACGCCAACCCAACAGACACTTTCAGAGACACCTGTAGTGCACCTTTATAGCCACCCAGTTACGTTGTGATGTTTCGTACACCCAAAGCATTCCTACGGTACCCGGGAGTTGCACAATATCATGGTCTAAGGAAATGATACTTGACATTGGAAAAGCTCTAGCAGACGAACTACACGATCTTGTGCTATGCTTAGGATTGGGTCTTGTCCATCACATCATTCTCCTAATGATGTTATCCCGTTATCAATGACATCTAATGTCCATAGTCAGGAAACCATGACTATCTGTTGATCAACGAGCTAGTCAACTAGAGGCTCACTAGGGACATGTTGTGGTCTATGTATTCACACATGTATTACGATTTCCAGATAACACAATTATAGCATGAACAATAGACAATTACCGTGAACAAGGAAATATAATAATAACCATTTTATTATTGCCTCTAGGGCATATTTCCAACACCATAGACAATAAGTTTTAGAGTCAATCAGCGAATACCGATAACATAAAAGGACACGGCGGTCCTGGGGCAGCAGCAGCAGTCTAGCAGCACATCACTTGTCTCCCTTGTTCAGCAGCGGCGCGGCGGGATGTAGTAGGGCTCATTGACTTTGACAATCTTTAGGAAGCGCTCGTAGGCCACATGTTTGGCCAGAGTACTGGCCTTTTGCTTCCTACTGTAGGAGTTGCCAGTGGTGACGGCATGCTGCATCAATCCATCTATGCCGCCCTTGATCGCCTTTCCATAGAAGGGGCAGCCAAGCTTGCCATAGAAACAGTACTTAAATTTTCCAGCAATCAGCTGCCTCATGATGTAGCGGCTCTTGTTGTGCCTGTTGTCCATGTCATAACCCACATTATCGTCATCCTCCTATGAATCAGTACACAAAGAAGAACTCAGTTAATCTATTCTGCTACATTGCTCTTAATTAGAATGTTTGAAGAGTACAGACGTGTAACATGACAACTATCTATTTGCTGGAAATAAGGCATATATGCACATACATAATTGACCCAAATAATACATGCATAAATATGGACGCTGGAATAGTTGCATTGATAGATTAGTGCACAAGAAGTACATAATTAACACATGAAAGAATTCATGATGTGGCTTGGTTTAATGATACTAGATACTTGTTACAGGTGTAATTCTGATTGGAATCAGAAAAAGGCTTCATTATACTCCTCCATGTTACACACAAGGGGGTATTCTTCTATCTACTGGAATCAAGAAACCATTATTCTTTCTGAGAGCAGCAATACTAATTCTCCAACATTGTTAGCCCCTGATAAGTTTTAGAAGGAAATTGATAAAGGAGCTATGGGCTACTATCTTTATCCCTTATCTTGTGACTTTGATGATACCGGTGAGGAAAATACTTTGGAGGAACTTAACTTGGAAAAGGGAATGTTGTCATGCAAAACAAAGTGTTTTTTCTATTTATTGGAATTAGAAATTGAATTCTAGTTTTACAAATATATGCTAAAAAAGTTTCATTCTAGTGGTCTAAAAAAAGATTCAGAACTTGAATTCTAGTTTTATAAATACAAGTTGAGTATTTAGGGCATGTTGTCTAAAAAACATTCATTCCAGTGGTCAGATGCTCAAATTGAGGCCTTCACAACATTGAAGAATTGTCTGGTCACTGCTCTTGTTATGGCTTTGCCTTATTTTACCCTACCATTTACTTTTTAAACAGATGCATCAGTTCAAGGTATTGGTTCTATCCTCATGCAACAAGGCAGACCAATTGCTAGAAAAGGAAATGTTGTCATGCAAAACAGGGGTTGTCAAAGAAATAATCAAGTGGTCAGAACAGGATTCTTACCAATTAAAACTGAATGTAGAAGCATCATATGATAGTTAAGAAGGAGATGAGTCGACGGGTGGTGTTTTAAGAGATCAGTATGGCAACTTTGTGTCAATTCAGTAAATTACCATTATATTCCAAATGCATCATCTGCCTGCTTGATGGAGTCGGTGGCAATGAAAGAAGGCCTATCTTTGGTAGCACCTGTAGGCTATCATCAAATTATTGTAGAATGGGATTGCTTACAAGTTGTTCAAGCTTTTACTTGAGGTAACACATGGTGGAACGAAGGATCATGTATTATTGCTGATTGTTTTGATCTAGTTCTGGAGATAGGAACTGCCGCATTTTCTCACTATCCTCGGGAAGCCAATGGTGTCGCATAGGAGATCGCTAGAAATAGCTATGAGAATCATCTGTCTTGTATTTGGGTTGATTACCCCACTTCTTTCATTCATGTATCCCTTGTGAACGATGTAAGTTTGCTTAATCAATAAAGCATGTCGTGTTGGAATCAGATAATGAATCTCTGTTTTAGCTATACTAGTGGGTTTTTTCTTCTATCTATTCGAATCAGAAAATGAATCAGATTCTAAAGCCACCATCCAACAAGAAAATATATGCTAGATCCCTACATTCCTACATGTACGCAAACATTATGGCTGGGCCAGTACATGAGTAGAAATACCTCATCAATACGTGAAGAAAATGATTTAGATTCAAAAACCACCATTCATTATGCAAGAAAATCTATGCTAGATCCTTTCAAATAGCACGCCCATATGAAATTGATGCTCATGCACTTAACAAGAAAAACCCCAATGCCATGAAAAAAAGTGTACTTACAGGAAATATAAATCTGATAAAATCAGATTAGTACCTCAGATAGCTCGTCAATGACGTCCTCGTCGAAGTCGCTGCCCTTCCTGGGATCCACAACCATCTCAAACTCTATATCCTCCACGTCGTTCCCCTCGTAGAACTCCTCCTCGATTTTGTCATAGAGCTCGCGCTTCAGCCTCGCCTTCTGCTCATCCAGATCTTCATCGACCTTCTCCTGCACAGGCTCGCCGTCGGGTAGCTCGCCGGCTGGGATGACAGTGGGAGGAGGCACAGCAGTTGTTGCACCGCCTCCGTCACCGCTACGGCGGACTCAGCCGCTGCAACCACGGCGGCAGCCACGGCAGCAGACTGCTCTCCACCGATGGTTGCCTCCGGCTCGTCCGCCGCATCTTCACGGCCGCGCTTCATCGGTGGTCGATGAGAGGACGAGGGACGTGTTGGAAGGGAGGAGAGGAGTGGAGTGGTGAGGAAGGGAGGAGGGTTTGGGATAGGACGAGGTGGTATGGCTGGAGTGGGAGAGGACGAGGGTTTTCTACCCAATTTGTGGAAGAAAATGAATGTGGCTGCCTCTTGGAGTTACTGAGGGGTCGACGGGGGGTGATTTGTCTCACCTACCAGGGCCTTCCACAGTGAGGACGCGTGGGGTTTGCCCCGCGCCGTGCACCTCACGTGCAGTTTGCCCCGCGCCGCCCTTCAAACAGCTGACACATGGACACCAGCAGTGGTTACACATGATAGATATGGTAAATGAATTTCTTAAATCTGAGGGTACATAATTTGTATCAAAATGCATCATCAGCTTAGCGGTAACTCCCTCACGATCACATACTAATGCCCTTGGTTCGAAACTCCGTCGTGCAGTTTAGTTCCCTCTTTTTTGCCTATGTGGTTTTTACATGTGGATCCCACATGTCATTCACACACACGGAGAACACGTACAAACAAACTTGCCGGACATGATGTAAATGGACCCAAAAAAATTCTACTTCTTTGTATCATTCTTGTATGGATTTTCTAGTACGATTAAGTGCTTAAAATACTTCTCGGAGGTGATGCGACAAGTGCAAGTTGGCGATCCACTGGGGTGGCCATGCCCACTGGGGCGGCCGTTCAGGTAGGAGGTAAGGGCCCGTGTGGAAGGACGGTTTTTTCTCGACATGCTTCAAATGGACCTATATTCTTTCTACACACTTGTACCAACATGAGAAGCATCCATGACTGTTCCATTGATTTTTGATGTTTTTATTATTTTTCTAGGGTTATCATGACGATAAAACCCTAAAATATTTCCCACTGGCGCCACACTTCCCTCTGATCACTCTGACTAGCATGTACTTGACTTAGCATCAAGGCCATGAAAACATGAATCAGAATCGTATTAGATTTTGATCCCACACATACAAAACAGATAACACAAATCACAGATTGCAGGTACTACGATTATCTGAGTGAACTTCTAATGCATAACAACTTCTGGTATTCAAATACATCACATGAAATACTGAGACAACTAGAAATGCAAAACAGCTTCTGATGTTGAGATTGAGCAAGGGCTTTTTATTGTGAGGCGCAGCATCTTCAGCAACCTATCCATGATTCCACCTGTAGCATATAAGTAACTAAAAAATTTAGATTGAATACAGTTGGTATTGGAAAAATGATAGTACGGTAATTTGAAGATGCCAAGGAAATCTGTCACAACAACTGTAGGAGGATACAAATTTGAATACCAAGTTCATAGAAGTCAATGTTGAATTAATAAGACCTTTGAAAGATGCAAAATCACTGTTGTGATGAGAGTAAATAGCATGTAGGCCATAGCACATGCAAGAAGCACTTACAGGAAGTGAAGCAAAAGGTTGTACAGCACGGTAACATGAGTAAGCCAACATCCCTACTAAAATTATTTCACTGCTTATGTCTAGTTTTTGTCTTGAATCATTAGGAATCCCTAAATATTTTGATGCAAGATCACCGACAGGGCACTACTGAAATATTTCAATGTCTACATCTCTCTACTGAAAGTGCGTTACTGAAATATTTCAGTGGCTACGTGTGTGGGTGTACTGAAATAGCACCACTGAAATATTTCAGTTGCTACATGCGTGTACTGAAACAGCACCACTGAAATATTTCAGTTGGTACGTGTGTGTACTGAAAGTGAACCACTAAAATATTTCAGTGGATACGTGCGTGTACTGAAAGTGCACAACCGAAATATGTCAGCGGCTACTTGCTTGTGCTGAAATAGCACCCCAAAAATATTTCAGTAGCTACACGCGTGTCCTGAAACTGCTACACTGAAATATTTCAGGGGTTGTGTGCGTGTACTAAAACTGCAGTATTGAATTATTTCAGGGGGTGCATGCGTGTACTGAAACTGCAGTACTAAATTTTTTCAGTGTCTACCCGTGTGTACTGAAATTGCGTTGCACTACTGAAATATTTCAGTGTGTACCGTGTGTACTGCAATTGCACTACTCAAATCTTTCAGTGTGAACCGGTCAGTACTGAAATATTTCAATGCCTACAACTATCTACTGAACTTGTAGTATTGAAATATTTCAGTGTCAACCCACAGTCTATCACTCTAAAACTGTGTACTGAACTTGTCTGGAGGCACTTCTTGTAGCCTCGATGGTGCAAGTTCGATTTACACAGATTGCATCACGTAATTTGAACACAACTCTGGAGGTGACAGAAAAAATTTCCTATCATGGATACCACTCCAGCACATCAAAACATAGCAATGATGGAGAATCAGAGTATAGATCTGAAGCCGAAAAATGACAAAGTGAGGAAGAACAAGTTTCACATTAGCATTTCAGATCTACCACATGACAGGAAAAGGAAAATATTTAGACCTAAAGGTTGGTGCTTGAGCAGTTCATGAAGTTACAGATCGGGTTTTTATACACAAAAGAGATGATCTGATGATAAAAGAAGGATTATCATTACTACCGCATAAGCGTATATCACGTTTGGAGTCTATCCTATAGGCCTTAATGAAGGACAGGGGAAGAACACCATGAAGCTTTGAGGAGCCCATGCAAACCCTAAACAGATCTATGGAGGAAAGGAAGAAGAACTCACCAAAAACTGTTGAACAGCGGAGAGGCGCCGCGATTTTCTGGTACGGGCAGGGTGATGCAGCGGCCAAGGTCGGGGCAGAGGTGAAGGTCGACAGCAGCGGCAGCACTCGAGTGCTGAGACGACGTGAGGTGGAAGAAAGACGAAGAGCCAAGGGGAGAAAAGGAAAGGGACCCTCGGCCCTATTTATAAGACGAAGAGATAAGCGACAGGTGCGGGAATCGAGGAGCCCAAAAAATGGATATGTCCCAGAGTTGTCGCCTCGATTTTCGGAGGCTCATTAATAAAAGTAAGGTATATACGGTTTTTTAATGAACATGCGACGTCATGGCGATTTATTATAATCCTAGAAGATGATGTCATGGGGGTCTATTATAATCCTGGAAGATGACGTCATGGCGGATTACAAGGTTTACTCGAAGGTACTGAAGAACAAGTTTTTCTAAAGTGTTGAAGATTGACATGAACAGGTTTAAATCAATCTGGGGCCTAATGTTGGGGGTATAACTACTGAGTATAAACCGCCCAGGAGGGGCCGGGTTATACCTGTAATGAGTTATTCATATTGAAGCCCATGAAGACAAGGAGTATGGCACTTTAATATAAGAGATCTAAAAGCCCAGGGCCCAAAGGCGGATTGGGGCCCGTAGACATAAACCGCCATAAGGTGCCTGTCGGTGTCAAAACCGGTGGATCTTGGGTAGGGGGTCTCGAACTATGCATCTAGGCGGATGGTAACAGGAGACAAGGGACACGATGTTTTTACCCAGGTTCGGGCCCTCTCGATGGAGGTAAAACCCTACTCCTACTTGATTAATATTGATGATATGGGTAGTACAAGAGTAGATCTACCATGAGATCAAGGAGGCTAAACCCTAGAAGCTAGCCTATGGTATGATTGTTGTTCGTCCTACGGACTAAAACCCTCTGGTTTATATAGACAACGGAGAGGGTTAGGGTTACACAGAGTCGGTTACAATGGTAGGAGATCTACATATCCGTATCGCCAAGCTTGCCTTCCACGCCAAGGAAAGTCCCTTCCGGACACGAGACGAAGTCTTCAATCTTGTATCTTCATAGTCCAGGAGTCCGGCCAATGGTTATAGTCTGGCTATCCGGACACCCCCTAATCCAGGACTCCCTCAGTAGCCCCCGAACCAGGCTTCAATGACGACGGCTCATGGGCGGGATGACTAAGACCCCGTTTTCAGGTAAAATGAAACGGGCAAGTGACTTGTTGGAAATCATGCATGCTGATACGTGTGATCAAAAGAAAATTGAAGCGTGCAGTGGATATCGCTATTTTCTCATCTTCACTGACGATTTGGGTAGATATAGGTATATCTACTTAATGAAGCACAAGTCTGAAACGTTTGAAAAGTTCAAGCGATTTCAGAGTGAAGTTAAGAATCATCATAACAATAAGATCATGTTCCTATGATCTGATCAATGAGAATTTCTGAGTTATGAGTTTGGCAATCACTTAAGACATTGTGGAATTGTTTCATAGTTGAAGCCACCTGGAACACCACAAGGTAATGGTGTGTCCGGACATCGTAATCGAACCCTATGAGATATGGTGCGATCTATGATGTCTCTTACCAATCTACCGTTTTCATTTTGAGGTTATGCATTAGAGACAGCTGCATTCACTTTAGATAGGACACCATATAGGTCCGTTGAGACGACGCCGTGTGAACATTGGTTTGGCAAGAAACCAAAGTTGTCGTTTCCTAATGTTTGGGGCTGCGATGCTTAAGGCTTCAGCCGGAGAAGCTCGAACCCAAAGCGGAGGAACACATCTTCATAGGATACCCAAGGGTGACAGTTGGGTATACCTTCTATCTTAGATCCAAGGGCAAATTGTTTGTCGCTAAGAATGGGTCCTTTCTCGAGAAGGAGTTTCTCTCGAAAGAATTGAGTGGGAGGAAGATAGAACTTGATGAGGTTGTCGAACCTTTACTTCAACCAGAGAGTGACGCAACACAGAAAGATGTTTTCTGTGGCGCCTACGTCTGTTGAATAGGAAGTTACTGATAGTGATCATGAGGCTTCGGATCAAGTTGCTATCGAACCTCGTAGGTCGACAAGGATATGTACTACTCCTAAGTGGTACGGTAATCCTGTCTTAGATATCATGTTGTTAGACAACAATGAACCTACGATCTATGGAGAAGCGATGGTGGGCCCGTATTCCAACAAATGGTTAGAAGCCATGAAATCCAAGATAGGATCCATATATTAGAACAAAGTATGGACTTTGGTGGACTTGCCCGATGATCGGCAAGCCACAGAGATAAATGGATCTTTAAGAAGAAGACGGACGTGGGCGGTAATGTTACCGTCTATGAAGCTCGACTTATGGGAAAGAATCTTTTCACAAGTTCAAGGAGTTGACTACGATGAGAATTTCTCACCCGTAGCGATGCTTAAGTCCGTCGGAATCATGATAGCATTAGCTGTATTTTTCAATTATGAAATCTTACAGATGGATGTCAAAACAAGTTTTCTTACCAGTTTTCGTAAGAAAAGTTGTATGTGATACAATAAAAGGTTTTGTCGATCCTAAGGATGCTAAGGGTATGCTGGCTCCAACAATCCTTCTATGGACTAGAGCAAGCATCTCGGAATCGGAATATATGTTTTGATGGAGTGATCAAAGCTTTTAGGTTTATACAATGTTTGCTAGAAACTTGTATTTACAAGAAAGTGAGTGGGAGCACTACAACATTTCTGATAAGTATATGTGGATGACATATTGTTGATCCAAAATAATGTAGAATTTCTGGAAAGCATAAATGGTTGTTTGAAGAGTGTTTTTCAAACGAAGACCTGGATAAAGCTGCTTACATATTGGGCATCAAGATCTATAGAGATGGATCAAGACGCCTGATGGTACTTTCAAAGAACACACACCTTGACATGTTTTGAAGGAGTTCAAAATAGATCAGTCAAATAAGGGGTTCTTACCTGAGTTGTAAGGTGTGAAGTTGAGTAAGATTCAAAGCTTGACCACAGCAGAAGAAAGAGAAAGGACGAAGGTCGTCCCCTATGCTTTTGTCATAGGCTCTATACGGTATGCCATGCTAAAGTACCGCACCTGATGTGTGCCTTGCCACATGTCTGGCAAGAGGGTACAAAGGTGATCTAGGAGTAAATCACCAGATAGAGGTCAAAATTATCCTTAGAGGAATAAGGAAATGTTTATCGGTTATGGAGGTGATAAATAGTTCGACGTAAAGAGTTACGTCGATGCAAGCTTAACACCTATCCGGATAGCTCTGAGTAGAGATACCGGATACGTATAATGAAGCAATAATTTGGAATAGCTCCAAGTGGAACGTGGTAGCAGCATCTATGATATAAAGTTTTGCAAAATACATAGGGATCTGAATATGGCAAGACCCGTTGACTACAACCTCTCTCACAAGCATAACATGATCAAACCCAGAACTCTTTGAGTGTTTATCACATAGTGATGTGAACTAGATCATTGAGTCTAGTAGACTCTTGGATGTTGGTCACATGGCGATGTGACCTGTGAGTGTTAATCACATGGCGATGTGAACTAGATTATTGACTCTAGTGCAAGTGGGAGACTATTGGAAATATGCCCTAGAGGCAATAATAAATTGGTTATTATTATATTTCCTTGTTCATGATAATCGTTTATTATCCATGCTGGAATTGTATTGATAGGAAACTCAGATACATGTGTGGATACATAGACAACACCATGTCCCTAGTAAGCCTCTAGTTGACTAGCTTGTTGATCAATAGATGGTTACGGTTTCCTGACCATGGACATTGGATGTCGTTGATAACGGGATCACATCCTTAGGAGAATGATGTGATGGACAAGACCCAATCCTAAGCCTAGCACAAGATCGTGTAGTTCGTTTGCTAAAGCTTTTCTAATGTCAAGTATCATTTCCTTAGACCATGAGATTGTGCAACTCCCGAATACCGTAGGAATGCTTTGAGTGTGCCAAATGTCACAATGTAACTGGGTGGCTATAAAGGTACACTACAGGTATCTCCGAAAGTGTCTGTTGGGTTGGCACGAATCGAGACTGGGATTTGTCACTCCATGTAAACGGAGAGGTATCTCTGGGCCCATTCGGTAGGACATCATCATAATGTGCACAATGTGACCAAGGAGTTGATCACGGGATGATGTGTTACGGAACGAGTAAAGAGACTTGCCGGTAACGAGATTGAACAAGGTATCGGGATACCGACGATCGAATGTCGGGCAAGTATCATACCGATGGACAAAGGGAATTGTATACGGGATTGATTAAGTCCTTGACATCATGGTTCATCCGATGAGATCATCGTGGAGCATGTGGGAGCCAACATGGGTATCCAGATCCCACTGTTGGTTATTGACCGGAGAGTTGTCTCGGCCATGTCTGCATGACTCACGAACCCGTAGGGTCTACACACTTAAGGTTCGATGATGCTAGGGTTATAGGGAAAGTATGTAGGCGGTTACTGAATGTTGTTCGGAGTCCCGGATGAGATCCCGGACATCACGAGGAGTTCCGGAATGGTCCGGAGGTAAAGATTGATATATAGGAAGTATGGTTTTGGCCATCGGAAGTGTTCCGGGCATCATCGGTAGTGTACCGGGACCACCGGAGGGGTCCGGGGGTCCACCGGGAGGGGCCACCAGCCTCGGAGGCTTGCGTGGGCCATAAGTGGGAAGGGACCAGCCCCTATGTGGGCTGGGGCGCCTCCCACCAAGGCCCAAGGCGTCCTCAAGAGGAGAGGGGGCAAACCCTAGGCGCAGATGGGCCCTAAGGCCCACTCTAGGTGCGCCCCCCTCTCTCTCCCCCTTGGCTGCCTTCCAGATGGGATCTGGGGCTGCCGCCGCCCCTAGGGAGGGAACCCTAGGTGGGGGCACAGCCCCTCCCCTCCCCCTATATATACTTGAGGTTTGGGGCTGCCCAACACATGTGATTTGCTCTCCCTGTTGGCGCAGCCCTGCCCCTCTCCCTCCTTGTCTATCGTAGTGCTTGGCGAAGCCCTGCTGGAGTCCCGCACTCCTCCACCACCACCACGCCGTTGTGCTGCTGCTGGATGGAGTCTTCCCAACCTCTCCTTCTCCCCTTGCTGGATCAAGGCGTAGGAGATGTCACCGGGCTGTACGTGTGTTGAACACGGAGGTGCCATCCGTTCGGCACTAGGATCATCGGTGATTTGGATCACGACGAGTACGACTCCATCAACCCCGTTCACTTGAACGCTTCCGCTTAGCGATCTACAAGGGTATGTAGATGCACTCTCCTTCCCCTCGTTGCTAGATTACTCCATAGATTGATCTTGGTGATGCGTAGAAAATTTTGAATTTCTGCTACGTTCCCCAACACTAACATTTCTAAGTGCAGGAAGAAAATTTGTCTTGACAGTATGAAGATCCTCAAGCCATGAAACATAATGACTTATCTCCTCGCAGTTTAGTTCAGCTTCGGGACTGTAGTAGGTCGTGTCTACCAAGCGCCGGACATGTTTGCTTGAATGGAAATAAGCTGTCAATAGAAATTAGTTGTCAATTATTTTTGAATAAGAAATATCAAAGACAAAAATGAAGTGCCCGTTGAGGGAGTCCTGGATTAGGGGGTGTCCGGATGGCCGGACTATATCTTCCGCCGGACTCCTGGACTATGAAGATACAAGATTGAAGACTTCGTCCCGAGTCCGGAAGGGACTTTCCTTGGCGTGGAAGGCAAGCTTGGCGATGCGGATATTTAGATCTCCTACCATTGTAACCGACTTTGTGTAACCCTAACCCTCTCCGGTGTCTATATAAACTAGAGGGTTTTAGTCCATAGGACAATATACAACATACAACAATCATTACCATAGGCTAGCTTCTAGGGTTTAGCCTCCTTGATCTCGTGGTAGATCTACTCTTGTACTACCCATATCATCAATATTAATCAAGCAGGACGTAGGGTTTTACCTCCATCAAGAGGCCTGAACCTGGGTAAAACATTGTGTCCCTTGTCTCCTGTTACCATCCGCCTAGACGCACAGTTCGGGACCCCCTACCCGAGATCCGCCGGTTTTGACACCGACATTGGTGCTTTCATTGAGAGTTCCTCTGTGTCGTCGCAATGAGGAAGGATGCCTTTTCCCGTCTTTAAAGACGACACCGTGGATAAGGGAGCTTTGGCTGTCGGCCAAACTCTCCAGCTAGGTGGTTTTCTTATGACCGCCTGTTCGGCTGTTGCGCCGACGATGACCTCTTGGGTCATCAAAAGCAATCTTCACGTCAGCTCGGAACTCGCCGAGCAGCTAGATCCAATGGAGCTCTCTTCCATAAACGAGCTCTTGGATCGCATCGCCTCCCTAGGGGTCGCTACGGATTATGACCAGGTTGGGCTTAAACCCGATCTAAGAGAGATTAACTCTCCCCAAGTCACCCATCACGTCACCGTGATAGAGGTGCGGTGCGGCGACCCTTCATCTATCTTAAGGACTAGCTACGTCCGGATTCCCGATCCATCCAAGCCGGATACCCGCGGAGGGGAGGATGTAACTCAAGACCTGAACTTAGAATCAGGCAACGGGCTAGATTCATTGGACAACATCCAAGAATCCAAACTTCAGAGTTCGGAAACTCCTTGGCCTCTCAGTCTCAGATTGGGTGAGATTTCGGATTTAATTCCACCCACCCACCCGGGCATAAGCGATCTATCCCAAATCAGGCAAAAGCCCGAAGAAACAGTACATCATTACTAGGCCAGATTCCTCCTGGTTATGAACAGGATAAAGGACTGCCACGAGGAAGACGCCATCTCAATCTTCTGCAATAATTGCACGGACAAGGGAATCCTCAACGCCATAAGTCATCGTGATATTACACGCTTCGCTGACTTGGCGTCCATAGTACAAAAATATTGTGCGATGGAAAGCGCCTGGAAAACCGAAATAAAATTTTGGGACAATCCGGCCCTGAATAGAAACCTCGTCCGAAATAAAAGGGTGCATCATCGTCAGACACCCGGGTTAAACACCAAAAAACCAAAACCCTCTACAGGGCATGGAACCGTACTGGAAGGGTGGCTTAATGGACCCTGTAAAATTCATAGTACAGAGGACGCCACACCAACTCACAGCCTTAGAGCATGTTGGATACTCCGGCAGGTGGCCAAAATTGGTGAAGACCTCCTAATTCCGGAGGCCGCAGAAAGCCACCCCAGGGACACCAGTACAGTCTTCACAGTCTTCGAGACTTTCGCATCAAATAATATGCGAAAAAGAACACTCCGCAGCCTTCCCGAAGTTTATCAAGTAGCGACAATAAACCCATGGAGTGACACGGCTATTACTTTAATGCCAACGACGAACCTAAATTCCGAACAGCCCGAGCACCAGCCGCATTGGTCCTCTGTCCAATTGTGGATGGCTTTCGCCTCACCAAGGTACTCATGGATGGAGGCAGCGGATTGAACCTCATTTATGAGGAAACTCTTCAAAAAATGGAAACAGACTGGAACCGCATCGAGGGGAGCAGCACAACCTTTAGAGGAATAATCCCCAGTCGGGAAGCGCGCTGTACAGGAAAAATCACACTAGATGTGGTGTTCGGCACGCCGGATAATTACAGGTCCGAAGAAGTCACGTTCCAGGTGGCCCCGTTCAGTAGCGGATACCACGCTCTGCTAGGGCGGGAAGCGTTTACAATCTTCCAAGCAATACCCCATTACGGGTACATGAAGCTAAAGATGCCCGGGCCGAACGGTATTATCACTCTCGCTAGTGATCCGGACATGGCACTCCATGCCGAAAATAAGATAGCCGCACTGGCCCTTGAGGCACTGTCCGAAGCCCTAGTGGCTGAAGAACTGACTGCGCTGCGCTCCACGGTGAACAAGGACGATGTGATACTCGACAAAAGATCCAAGTCCACCTCCTTTAAACCAGCAGACGAAATAGTCAAATTTCAGGTCCACCCAACGGACCCCAACAAGACAGCTTCCATCGGGGCACAATTAAACCCTGATGTAGACGCCGCACTGCGAAAATTCCTACGGGAGAACTGCGACATTTTCGCCTGGCACCCTTCAGACATGCCAGGAATCCCACGCAGGCTGGCCGAACACAGCTTAAATATCCTAAAAGGATTCAAGCCTGTCAAACAAGCTCTTCGGCGTTTTTCTGAACCCAAGAGACAGGCCATGGGAGAGGAGCTAGCCAAGCTATTGGAGGTCGGATTCATCAGAGATATAAAACATCCGGACTGGCTAGCAAACCTGGTGATGGTACCAAAGAAGGACAAATCCTGGCGCCTGTGCTTTGATTTTAAAGACCTTAACAAGGCTTGCCCAAAGGACCCCTTCCCCCTCCCCCGCATCGATCAAATTATCGATGCTACCGCAGGACACGATTCGTTGTGTTTCCTTGACGCATACTCCGGCTACCATCAAATCAAGATGGCAGAGTCAGACCAAGCCGCAACGGCATTCATCACTCCATACGGCCCATTCTGCTTCAACACAATGCCCTTCGGGCTCAAAAACACCGGCGCAACATATCAGCGCATGATTCAGACATGTCTGGCAAACCAGATCGGCAAAACAGTGGAGGCATACGTGGATGATGTGGTCATCAAAACAAGACATGTCGAATCTCTAGTAGACGACTTGAGGCTTACATTTGACAACCTCCGAACATATGACATCAAGCTCAACCCAGAAAAATGCGTTTTCGGCGTTCCAGCCGGAAAGCTCTTGGGCTTCATTGTATCCGGTAGAGGAATCGAAGCAAATCCAGCCAAGATCCGAGCTTTGTCACAATTGGATATCCCAAAGGACCTCAAACAAATACAAAAATGAACCGGATGCGTGGCGGCTCTAAGCCGCTTCATCTCCCGCTTGGGAGAAAAGGCACTACCCCTCTATCGCCTCCTTCGGCGCACCGAACACTTCGAGTGGACGGATGCCGCCACGGCCGGACTCGACGAAATAAAAGCCATATTGGCAACAAATCCAGTCCTGGCCGCGCCAAACATCGGCGAACCAATGCTATTGTACATTGCAGCAACCCATCAGGTTGTCAGCGCAGTGCTCGTCGTCGAGCGGGAAACGGACGGACACAAATTCCCCCTTCAAAAGCCGGTCTACTACATGTCCACTGTCCTCACTCCATGCAAATCACGATACCCGCATTATCAAAAGATTTCATACGCAGTATTCATGGCATCCCGGAAGCTACGACACTACTTTCAAGAGTGTTCGATAACAGTAGCCTCGGAAGTACCACTCAATGATATTATAAACAACCGCGATGCAACGGGCCGGATTGCAAAATGGGCCATCGAGCTCCTCCTGTTTGACATAACTTATAAGCCTCGGCGAGCTATTAAGTCGCAAGTTTTGGCCGACTTCGTCGCAGAATGGACGGAGGCCGAACTCCCTAAAGAGTACGGCACATATTCAAACTGGATCATGCATTTCGACGGCTCCAAAATGTTGGCCAGACTAGGGGCTGGTGTTTTCTTGACGTCCCCCACAGGAGACACAGTTCAATATGTACTCTAGATTATGTACACAGACTCCAACAATGCAGCCGAATATGAGGCCCTTTTACATGGTCTCCGGATGGCAGTATCCATGGGCATTCAACGCCTAGAGGTGCGCGGGGATTCGAACCTCGTGATATTCCAAATAAATGGAGACTTCGATGCCAAGGATCCAAAAATGGCAGCTTACCGCAACACCGTCTTAAAAATGTCAGCTCGGTTCGAGGGACTCGAATTTCGCCATATAGCCCGGGAAAACAATCAGGCGGCAGACGTCCTGGCACACATCGGCGCGAAACGCGATGCGGTCCCCCCAACATCTTCTTGGAAAGGCTGTTCAAGCCATCCGTAGTATGGGAAGGGGAACCTGACAATACCAGCCCGGACCCAACCGCACTATCCGACACCGAACAATCTGACATAGTTGGAGGCTCTGCCAATGACATTACAACTTCAGCCCACGTAATAATGGCCGTCATCGCCCCGTGGACAGAAACATTCCTAGCCTACCTTACCAGGCAGGAACTCCCAGAGGACCAAAACGAGGCACGTGCATAGTGTGGCGATCTAAAGCCTATAAAGTCCATGAGGGAGAACTTTATAAGAAAAGCACTACTAGAGTCCTTCAAAGGTGCATCTCCGAAGAGGAAGGGCAGAACTTGCTGACTGAAATTCATGCCGGACTCGGTGGTCATCACGCTGCAGCTCGGTCCCTTGTAAGCAAGGCTTTCCGTACAGGCTTTTATTGGCCGACGGCCCGGGCAGACGCTCAGGACTTGGTCCAACGATGCGTCGGTTGCCAGCTTTTCACAAACCAAAGCCATATGCCACCCACCGCCCTCCAAACTATCCCCATCACTTGGCCTTTCGCGGTCTGGGGGCTTGACATGGTTGGACCCCTTAAAGGCGGAACCCACAAGAAAAAATACTTACTAGTCATGGTTGATAAGTTCACCAAATGGATAGAAGCCAAGCCTGTTAAGATGGCTGAATCCGGACCAGTGATAGACTTCATATCTGGGGTGGTACACCATTACGGCATCCCCCCACAGCATCATCACTGATAACGGCACGAACTTTACGGCCGATGAGGTAAAACTCTGGTGCAAAAACATGGGCATCAAGCTCGATTATGCTTCCGTCTATCACCCACAAACCAACGGACAGGTCGAACGTGCAAATGGTATTATTATGAGCGGCCTTAAACCCAGATTAGTGTGGTCCCTCAAGGAGTCTAACACGCACTGGGTAGAGGAGCTCGACTCCGTACTCTGGGGGCTGCGGACCACGCCGAATCGCACCACCGGATACACACCATTTCTTCATGGTGTACGGCGCAGAGGCAGTTTTACCTTGCGACATAATTCATTACTCACCTCGAGAGCGCATGTACGAAGAAAGAGAAGCCGAGCTCGATCGACGGGACAGTTTGGACGCTTTGGAGGAGGAGCGTGACGTGGCAAAAGCCCGTTCCGCATTCTATCAACAGTAGGCTCAAAGATATCAAAGCAGAGAAGTACGGGCCAAAAATTACAATGTTGGCGAACTAGTTCTACGCCTGCCGGACAAGAAAAAGGACAAACTTAACCCCAAATGGGAAGGTCCCTTCATAATTGACCAAGTCCTGACTGGTGGAGCGTACCGCCCGCGAGAAGCATCGGATAACCGACTCAAGCCGAACCCATAGAACGTCGCCCGTCTCCGAAGATTCTATGCCTAGCACTGGACTCTATGTTTGTCTCCTTTCTCTGTCCATTTTTTACATTTTCTGTCTTACATTTCTCTCCTTCCCCTCTTTTCTCTTATAGCCCTTAAAGGCTCATCAAGTGACGCGCTACCCGCGCTCATTAAACTTGGGGGCTTCTTTACACAGAAGCTTATTTATACGGGCTTCATGCCCAACACATGTGTCACACTTCCGCATGTACCTTTTCTTCACCATTATATGCATCGATATGACTTAAGTTTTGGCCAAGCTGGGTTGCCTGGCTCCTGTGCTTACCCCTACGTTCCTGATTGTTCGGCTAGGTGGTAAAGGGAGCACCTCTGCGATTGTTACTGTCGGGTCAGCCGGATGTGTACCTCAGACTGGGTGAAGCCGAAAGCTAGCGTTCTTAAGGGAATATTCGGTCGGTGAACTAAAGATGATCTTTTTACTTATTTATTTGCCCCCAGATGTTTTTCCCTGCGTTTTTTTCGCAGTCCGGACATGCACTTTAGGGCATGCCTCCCAGGGAAAGGAACCCCTAATGGAACTATTCTCCCTGGAAGATGTTTCTTACTAACCATGTAATATAACATAACTAGTTGGGCACTTGTCTGTTAAAGCACTAATGACCCCTACGCCTGGTCTCCATGCATACCCCGGTTCTTCCATAACCGCAAGGGTATTCAGACACACTCCGGACCGTCAGGTCCCGAGGTCGAAGCAAAAAGGTCGGCCATGACAAACAATCTACAATCTGGCTAGAAGGCATTACACATGTCAATTAAACTTACATAGTCATTATGAGTGATTGTATTCCTCTTCAATACCATCTAACAGGCTGTCTAGCTTACAGTCCTGCTGGGAATACTTTGCAGCCAATTCTACTTGGCTGTACACTAAGCTTATAGGGATCTCCTTCCCATCTGGCCCCACAGGTCCGACCTCGGCCATGTGGTTTGGGTCACCCTTTGTGTACCGCGTCTTCACCATGGCCCAGGCCTCCCTTGCGCCTTGATGGCAGGCCGATATCTTCCACAATCGGAAGCGCTGCCGCGCTCCCTTCAGCTTCTTTGCAAGCTCTCCAAGGCCCTCGGGCATGGAGAGGGAAGGCCATAAGGCTTGGGCAACACCTTGCATCACCTGCCGAACTCGCTCATGCAGTTGCGAGAGCTCGGGAAGAAGGTCACCCGTAGAACCGGGCATCTCCTCTGTAGGACGACCTATTAGCATACCTACAGACATTACTCTGTTATTAGACTTCCTCGCCGAACTCTTTTTTTCTAAAGGTTCATTCAAGCACTTACTAAATATGCCGCGTCGAAGCCGCCGATTCTCCTTAACGGAGTCCGACAGCTGGGCACGAACATCTTTTAGTTCAACGTCCAGCTTGGTGTTGGCATCCTGAAGATCATTCTTCTCCCGCCTCACCTTTGTCAGCACGCTCTCACCAGCCTTTAGCTGGCGCAGGAGTTGTTGCCTTTCCGGATCTAGTCCGGCGCCATCTGCAATTTTATTTGTTAGATTCGTACATACGCCGCATAATACTTATCCTTTTTTAAGCATATATTACCAGAGGGGGTCTCCTTGGGCTCCGCTGTTGTGGCTAGTGCGGCCTCAAGTTGGGCTTTGCACTCTTCTAGCTCCTGGGACAGTTGGGTATTCTTCTTTAAAAGAACCTGTGCATTACATGATCCTTAAATCAGTTATTCTAAACTGTTTCAAGTCTCGGGGGCTACTAATATATATAACCATTAAAATTTCTCACCCGTATGTCTTTTACATATTGCTCTGTGGCTCTGGCTAGACCATCTTGAGCGGCACGGAGATACGCATCTCCCGAATTGAAGGCGTCCAATGCCTCTCGGGAGAAACAAATGTCGCGAAGAACTGTCTGGCGATGCCTGTGGTTCATGGTACTCTCCACCTCAGAATTTGTGGCAGACAGCATGTCCGCATCCTCTGTCGGAGGAGCATCCGGTGCACGCCTCGTGTTCGCCTCCGCCTCTGGACCGGGCTGTGGAGCCTGGCTGGTGGAAGCGCGATTGGCAGCCTCTCCAGATATAGTCCGGCGAGGTCTCTTTGTCCTGAACAAGAGCACGAGTGTTAATATGCCTTGAAGGAATAACACCTGGGAATGAGAAGGCGTGATATACCTTTGTGCCGGCGCCTCAGTCCGGACTACACTTCTTTTTATCCCACGGGGCCCTGCAGCCCCTCGTTGGCTAGCCGCTGTAGGCCCGGCCTCCTGCCTCAAGAACCTCCCCTGCAAAACACGGTTGTTGTCAGGAGACAGAAAACACGTGAGGATGGATCCCTTTTCAAGGTGCTGGGATTTCGGTCTCAGTTACCTGGGAGGCCGGGATTAACCCTGGATAATCGGTCGTAATAGCCACCAAGGTATTGTCCTTGCTCAGCTGATAAAACACCCCGTCAATCAGCTCCACAGATAAATCCGGATCCTCTTCGGAGGCCGAATCAAGGGACCGTTCTGGATCCTCGGGCTGCGGAGGAGGGCTGTTTATTTCCTTTACTTCCTGGCGCAGTTCCTGCGCTGAAGTCGTTAGACTATATAATTAATAATGGACGGATGGACAAGTAAAATTGCCCACTTACACAACTCGGAGGATTATACATAGCAAATCCACCCTGAGGGTTGACGCGGAGGAATTCCTCCTCTTCTCCCTTGTACAAAGCGGACAAGATCTTTATTAGAGCGGCAGCCGAGTCCGGCCCCTTACAGCCGTGACGGGTGGCGCCATCCTCCCCGTTGAAGTCCCACATGGGGTGGCTTCTATACTGAAGCGGCTGCACCCCCCGCATGATGCATACGGCCATGACTCCGATCATGGTTAGTCCGGAATGAGCCAGTAGTCTTATCCGGCCCATCAGGTAAAGGACATCCCTGTCACTTTCTCTCTGAGAGCTCCGTGGACGCCAGCTTAGGCGTTTCTTCAGGGGAGCACTGTTGAATTCAGGGAGGCCGATCCGAACAGGATCCGGCAGCGAGGCGTCCTCTATATAGAACCATTCCGAAGGCCAATCCTCGGACGCCTTCTTTGGGGTTCCAGATAGATATCCGGTCCCGGCGATGCGCCACACTTCGGCTCCGCCCACTTGATATATTGACCCCTCCTGAGAACGGGGCACCAGGCAGAACAGCCTCTTCCACAGCGTGAAATGTGAAGGAAATATGCCCTAGAGGCAATAATAAATTTATTATTTATTTCCTTATATCATGATAAAGGTTTATTATTCATGCTAGAATTGTATTAACCGGAAACATAATACATGTGTGAATACATAGACAAACAGAGTGTCACTAGTATGCCTCTACTTGACTAGCTCGTTAATCAAAGATGGTTATGTTTCCTATCCATGGACAAAGAGTTGTCATTTGATTAACGAGATCACATCATTAGTTGAATGATCTGATTGACATGACCCATTCCATTAGCTTAGCACCCGATCGTTTAGTATGTTGCTATTGCTTTCTTCATGACTTATACATGTTCCTATGACTATGAGATTATGTAACTCCCGTGTGCCGGAGGAACACTTTGTGTGCTACCAAACATCGCAACGTAACTGGGTGATTATAAAGGTGCTCTACAGGTGTCTCCAAAGGTACATGTTGGGTTAACGTATTTCAAGATTAGGATTTGTCACTCCGATCATCGGAGAGGTATCTCTGGGCCCTCTCGGTAGTGCACATCACTTAAGCCTTGCAAACATTGCAACTAATGAGTTAGTTGCGGGATGATGTATTACGGAACGAGTAAAGAGACTTGTCGGTAACGAGATTGAACTAGGTATGGGATACCGACGATCGAATCTCGGGCAAGTAACATACCGATGACAAAGGGAACAACGTATGTTGTTATGCGGTCTGGCCGATAAAGATCTTCATAGAATATGTAGGAGCCAATATGGGCATCCAGGTCCCCCTATTGGTTATTGACCGGAGACGTGTCTCGGTCATGTCTACATTGTTCTCGAACCCGTAGGGTCCGCACGCTTAAGGTTTCGATGACAGTTATATTATGAGTTTATACGTTTTGATGTACCGAAGGTTGTTCGGAGTCCTGAATGTGATCACGGACATGACGAGGAGTCTCGAAATGGTCGAGACATAAAGATTGATATATTGGAAGCCTATGTTTGGATATCGGAAGTGTTCCGGGTGAAATTGGGATTTTACCGGAGTACCGGGAGGTTACCGGAACCCCCTGGGAGCTATATGGGCCTTAGTGGGCCTTAATGGAAAAGAGAAGAGGCAACCAGAGATGGGCCGCGCGCCCCTCCCCTCCCTTGGTCCGAATAGGACAAGGAGAGGGGCCGGCCCCCCTTCTCCTTTTCCCCCCTCCGCGAATCCTATTCCAACTAGGATTGGGGGGGAATCCTACTCCCAAAGGGAGTAGGACTCCTCCTGGCGCGCCACCTCTAGGCCAGCCGCACCCCCCCCCCTTTGAGCCTTTATATACGGAGGCAGGGGCACCCCCTAGAGACACAAGTTGATCCACGTGATCATATTCTTAGCCGTGTGCGGCGCCCCCTGCCACCATAGTCCTCGATAATATTGTAGCGGTGCTTAGGCGAAGCCCTGCGACAGTAGTACATCAAGATCGTCACCACACCGTCGTGCTGACAGAACTCTTCCCCGACACTTTGCTGGATCAGAGTCCGGGGATCGTCATCAAGCTGAACGTGTGCTAGAACTCAGAGGTGCCGTAGTTTCGGCGCTTGATCGGTCAGGCCGTGGAGACGTACGACTACATCAACCAAACGCTTCCGTTGTCGATCTAAAAGGGTACGTAGATCACACTCTCCCCTCTCATTGCTATGCATCACCATGATCTTGCGTGTGCGTAGGAAATTTTTTGAAATTACTACGTTCCCCAACAGTGGCATCCGAGCCTAGGTTTTATGTGTTGATGTTATATGCACGAGTAGAACACAAGTGAGTTGTGGGCGATATAAGTCATACTACTTACCAGCATGTCATACTTTGGTTCGGCGGTATTGTTGGATGAAGCGGCCCAGACCGACATTACGCGTACGCTTACGCGAGACCAGTTCTCCCGACGTGCTTTGCACATAGGTGGCTTGCGGGTGACAGTTTCTCCAACTTTAGTTGAACCGAGTGTGGCCAGGCCCGGTCCTTGCGAAGGTTAAAACAGCACCAACTTGACAAACTATCGTTGTGGTTTTGATGCGTAGGTAAGATTGGTTCTTGCTTAAGCCCGTAGCAGCCACGTAAGACTTGCAACAACAAAGTAGAGGACGTCTAACTTGTTTTTGCAGGGCATGTTGTGATGTGATATGGTCAAGACATGATGCTAAATTTTATTGTATGAGATGATCATGTTTTGTAACTAAGTTATCAGCAACTGGCAGGAGCCATATGGTTGTCGCTTTATTGTATGCAATACAATCGCGCTGTAGTGCTTTACTTTATCACTAAGCGGTAGCGATAGTCGTGGAAGCATAAGATTGGCGAGACAACAACGATGCTACGATGGAGATCAAGGTGTCGCGCCGGTGACGATGGTGATCATGACGGTGCTTTGGAGATGGAGATCATAGGCACAAGATGATGATGGCCATATCATATCACTTATATTGATTGCATGTGATGTTTATCTTTTATGCATCTTATCTTGCTTTGATTGACGGTGGCATTATAAGATGATCTCTCACTAAATTATCAATATAAAAGTGTTCTCCCTGAGTATGCACCATTGCCAAAGTTCGTCGTGCCCAGACACCACGTGATGATCGGGTGTGATAAGCTCTACGTCCATCTACAACGGGTGCAAGCCAGTTTTGCACACGCAGAATACTCAGGTTAAACTTGACGAGCCTACCATATGCAGATATGGCCTCGGAACACTGAGATCGAAAGATCGAGCGTGAATCATATAGTAGATATGATCAACATAGTGATGTTCACCATTGAAAACTACTCCATTTCACATGATGATTGGTTATGGTTTAGTTGATTTGGATCACGTGATCACTTAGAAGATTAGAGGGATGTCTATCTAAGTGGGAGTTCTTAAGTAATATGATTAATTGAACTTAAATTTATCATGAACTTAGTACCTGATAGTATCTTGCTTATGTATGTAGATAGATGGCCCGTGCTGTTGTTCCGTTGAATTTTAATGCGTTCCTTGAGAAAGCAAAGTTGAAAGATGATGGTAGCAATTACACGGACTGGGTTCGTAACTTGAGGATTATCCTCATTGCTGCACAGAAGAATTACGTCCTGGAAGCACCGCTGGGTGCCAGGCCTGCTGCTGGAGCAACACCAGATGTTATGAACGTCTGGCAGAGCAAAGCTGATGACTACTCGATCGTTCAGTGTGCCATGCTTTACGGCTTAGAATCGGGACTTCAACGACGTTTTGAACGTCATGGAGCATATGAGATGTTCCAGGAGTTGAAGTTAATATTTCAAGCAAATGCCCGGATTGAGAGATATGAAGTCTCCAATAAGTTCTATAGCTGCAAGATGGAGGAGAACAGTTCTGTCAGTGAGCATATACTCAAAATGTCTGGGTATAATAATCACTTGATTCAGATGGGAGTTAATCTTCCAGATGATTGCGTCATTGACACAATTCTCCAATCACTGCCACCAAACTACAAGAGCTTCATGATAAACTATAATATGCAAGGGATGAATAATACTATTCCTGAGCTCTTCACAATGCTGAAAGCTGCGGAGGTAGAAATCAAAAAGGAGCATCAAGTGTTGATGGTCAACAAGACCACTAGTTTCAAGAAAAAGGGCAAAGGGAAGAAGAAGGGGAACTTCAAGAAGAACAGCAAGCAAGTTGCTGCTCAAGAGAAGAAACCCAAGTCTGGACCTAAGCCTGAAACTGAGTGCTTCTACTGCAAGCAGACTGTTCATTGGAAGCGAAACTGCCCCAAGTATTTGGCGGATAAGAAGGATGGCAAGGTGAACAAAGGTATATGTGATATACATGTTATTGATGTGTACCTTACTAGAGCTCGCAATAGCACCTGGGTATTTGATACTGGTTCTGTTGCTAATATTTGCAACTCGAAACAGGGAGTACGGATTAAGCGAACACTGGCAAAGGACGAGGTGACGATGCGCGTGGGAAATGGTTCCAAAGTCGATGTGATCGCGGTCGACACGCTACCTCTACATCTACCTTCGGGATTAGTATTAGACCTAAATAATTGTTATTTGGTGCTAGCGTTGAGCATGAACATTATATCTGGATCTTGTTTAATGCGAGACGGTTATTCATTTAAATCAGAGAATAATGGTTGTTCTATTTATATGAGTAATATCTTTTATGGTCATGCACCTTTGAAGAGTGGTCTATTTTTGATGAATCTCGATAGTAGTAACACACATATTCATAATGTTGAAGCCAAAAGATGCAGAGTTGATAATGATAGTGCAACTTATTTGTGGCACTGGCGTTTAGGTCATATCGGTATAAAGCGCATGAAGAAACTCCATACTGATGGGCTTTTGGAACCACTTGATTATGAATCACTTGGTACTTGTGAACCATGCCTCATGGGCAAGATGACTAAAACACCATTCTCCGGTACTATGGAGAGAGCAACAGATTTGTTGGAAATCATACATACAGATGTATGTGATCCGATGAATATTGAGGCTCGTGGCGGATATCGTTATTTTCTCACCTTCACACATGACTTAAGCAGATATGGGTATATCTACTTAATGAAACATAAGTCTGAAACATTTGAAAAGTTCAAAGAATTTCAGAGTGAAGTTGAAAATCATCGTAACAAGAAAAATAAAGTTTCTACGATCTGATCGTGGAGGAGAATATTTGAGTTATGAGTTTGGTGTACATTTGAAGCATTGCGGAATAGTTTCGCAACTCACGCCACCCGGAACACCACAGCATAATGGTGTGTCCCAACATCGTAATCGTACTTTACTAGATATGGTGCGATCTATGATGTCTCTTACTGATTTACCGCTATCGTTTTGGGGTTATGCTTTAGAGACGGCCGCATTCACATTAAATAGGGCACCATCAAAATCCGTTGAGACGACGCCTTATGAACTATGGTTTGGCAAGAAACCAAAGTTGTCGTTTCTTAAAGTTTGGGGCTGCGATGCTTATGTGAAAAAGCTTCAACCTGATAAGCTCAAACCCAAATCAGAGAAATGTGTCTTCATAGGATACCCCAAAGGAGACTGTTGGGTACACCTTCTATCACAGATCCGAAGGCAAGACATTTGTTGCTAAGAATGGATCCTTTCTAGAGAAGGAGTTTCTCTCGAAAGAAGTGAGTGGGAGGAAAGTAGAACTTGACGAGGTAACTGTACCTGCTCCCTTATTGGAAAATAGTACATCACAGAAACCTGTTTCTGCGACAACTACACCAATTAGTGAGGAAGCTAATGATAATGATCATGAAACTTCAGGACAAGAAACTACTGAACCTACGAACTATGAAGAAGCGATGGTGAGCCCAGATTCCGCAAAATGGCTTGAAGCCATGAAATCTGAGATGGGATCCATGTATGAGAACAAAGTATGGACTTTGGTTGACTTGCCCGATGATTGGCAAGCAATTGAGAATAAATGGATCTTCAAGAAGAAGACTGACGCTGATGGTAATATTACTGTCTACAAAGCTCGACTTGTCGCAAAAGGTTTTCGACAAGTTCAAGGGGTTGACTACGATGAGACCTTCTCACCCGTAGCGATGCTTAAGTCTATCCGAATCATGTTAGCAATTGCCGCATTTTATGATTATGAAATTTGGCAGATGGATGTCAAAACTGCATTCCTGAATGGATTTCTGGAAGAAGAGTTGTATATGATGCAACCGGAAGGTTTTGTCGATCCAAAGGGAGCTAACAAAGTGTGCAAGCTCCAGCGATCCATTTATGGACTGGTGCAAGCCTCTCGGAGTTGGAATAAACGCTTTGATAGTGTGATCAAAGCATTTGGTTTTATACAGACTTTCGGAGAAGCCTGTATTTACAAGAAAGTGAGTGGGAGCTCTATAGCATTTCTGATATTATATGTGGATGACATATTACTGATTGGAAATGATATAGAATTTCTGGATAGCATAAAGGGATACATGAATAAGAGTTTTTCAATGAAAGACCTCGGTGAAGCTGCTTACATATTAGGCATAAAGATCTATAGAGATAGATCAAGACGCTTAATTGGAATTTCACAAAGCACATACCTTGACAAGATTTTGAAGAAGTTCAAAATGGATCAAGCAAAGAAAGGGTTCTTGCCTGTGTTACAAGGTGTGAAGTTGAGTCAGACTCAATGCCCGACCACTGCAGAAGATAGAGAGAAAATGAAATATGTTCCCTATGCTTCAGCCATAGGCTCTATCATGTATGTAATGCTGTGTACCAGACCTGATGTGTGCCTTGCTATAAGTCTAGCAGGGAGGTACCAAAGTAATCCAGGAGTGGATCACTGGACAGCGGTCAAGAACATCCTGAAGTACCTGAAAAGGACTAAGGATATGTTTATCATATATGGAGGTGACAAAGAGCTCGTCGTAAATAGTTACGTTGATGCAAGCTTTGACACTGATCCGGACGATTCTAAATCGCAAACCGAATACGTGTTTACATTAAACGGTGGAGCAGTCAGTTAGTGCAGTTCTAAACAAAGCGTCGTGGCGGGATCTACATGTGAAGCGGAGTACATAGCTGCTTCAGAAGTAGCAAATGAAGGAGTCTGGATGAAGGAGTTCATATCCGATCTAGGTGTCATACCTAGTGCATCGGGTCCAATGAAAATCTTTTGTGACAATACTGGTGCAATTGCCTTGGCAAAGGAATCCAGATTTCACAAGAGAACCAAACACATCAAGAGACGCTTCAATTCCATCCGGGATCTAGTCCAGGTGGGAGACATAGAGATTTGCAAGATACATACGGAGCTGAATGTAGCAGACCCGTTGACTAAGCCTCTTCCACGAGCAAAACATGATCAGCACCAAAGCTCCATGGGTGTTAGAATCATTACTGTGTAATCTAGATTATTGACTCTAGTGCAAGTGGGAGACTGAAGGAAATATTCCCTAGAGGCAATAATAAAGTTATTATTTATTTCCTTATATCATGATAAAGGTTTATTATTCATGCTAGAATTGTATTAACCGGAAACATAATACATGTGTGAATACATAGACAAACAGAGTGACTAGTATGCCTCTACTTGACTAGCTCGTTAATCAAAGATGGTTATGTTTCCTATCCATGGACAAAGAGTTGTCATTTTATTAACGGGATCACATCATTAGTTGAATGATCTAATTGACATGACCCATTCAATTAGCTTAGCACCCGATCGTTTAGTATGTTGCTATTGCTTTCTTCATGACTTATACATGTTCCTATGACTATGAGATTATGTAACTCCCGTGTGCCGGAGGAACACTTTATGTGCTACCAAACATCACAATGTAACTGGGTGATTATAAAGGTGCTCTACAGGTGTCTCCAAAGGTACATGTTGGGTTGACGTATTTCGAGATTAGGATTTGTCACTCCAATCGTCGGAGAGGTATCTCTGGGCCCTCTCGGTAGTGCACATCACTTAAGCCTTGCAAGCATTGCAACTAATGAGTTAGTTGCGGGATGATGTATTACGGAACGAGTAAAGAGACTTTCCGGAAACGAGATTGAACTAGGTATTGGATACCGACGATCGAATCTCGGGCAAGTAACATACCGATGACAAAGGGAACAACGTATGTTGTTATGCGGTCTGACCGATAAAGATCTTCGTAGAATATGTAGGAGACAATATGGGCATCCAGGTCCCGCTATTGGTTATTGACCGGAGACGTGTCTCGGTCATGTCTAAATTGTTCTCGAACCCGTAGGGTCCGCACGCTTAAGGTTTCGATGACAGTTATATTATGAGTTTATACGTTTTGATGTACCGAAGGTTGTTCGGAGTCCCGAATGTGATCACGGACATGACGAGGAGTCTCGAAATGGTCGAGACATAAAGATTGATATATTGGAAGCCTATGTTTGGATATCGGAAGTGTTCTGGGTGAAATCGGGATTTTATCGAAGTACCGGGAGGTTACCGGAACCCCCCGGGAGCTATATGGGCCTTAGTGGGCCTTAGTGGAAAAGAGATGAGGCAACCAGAGATGGGCCGCGCGCCCCTCCCCTCCCTTGGTCCGAATAGGACAAGGAGAGGAGGCCGGCCCCCCTTCTCCTTTTCCCCCCTTCGCGAATCCTATTCCAACTAGGATTGGGGGGGGAATCCTACCCCCGGAGGGAGTAGGACTCCTCCTGGCGCGCCACCTCTAGGCCGGCCGCACCCCCCCCCCCTTTAAGCCTTTATATACGGAGGCAGGGGCACCCCCTAGAGACACAAGTCGATCCACGTGATCATATTCTTAGCCGTGTGCGGCGCCCCCTGCCACCATAGTCCTCGATAATATTGTAGCGGTGCTTAGGCGAAGCCCTGCGACAGTAGTACATCAAGATCGTCACCACACCGTCGTGCTGACGGAACTCTTCCCCGACACTTTGCTGGATCAGAGTCCAGGGAGCGTCATCCAGCTGAACGTGTGCTAGAACTCGGAGGTGCCGTAGTTTCGGCGCTTAATCGGTCAGGCCGTGGAGACATACGACTACATCAACCAAATGCTTCCGTTGTCGATCTACAAGGGTGCGTAGATCACACTCTCCCCTCTCGTTGCTATGCATCACCATGATCTTGCGTGTGCGTAGGAAATTTTTTGAAATTACTACCTTCCCCAACAAAGTGAACCTTGACACCCAAGAACAGCTCGCAAAGGGCAATGAAGCACGCGATATGCAATATAGAGGCGGGCGTGAGGTTGTGTAGCTGGAGGCCATAGAACTCCAGAAGCCCCCGGAGAAACGGATGAATTGGAAATCCAAGTCCTCTTATTAGATAAGGGACGAGGCATACCCGCTCTCCTTTGGAGGGATTGGGGGCGCTCTCCGCTTACCCTCCGCCATTATAGGTGGCGAGTCCGGCTCGGACCGGGATCATATAGGCCGGAGGGAGGAATCCCTTGGTCTGAAGCGATACTTGCTCGCTATGCAGGATGGAGCACCTCTCCCAGTCTTCGGGCTTAGGGATGGAAGAGCGAGAGGAGGAGTTGCGACGGCTGGCCATGATGGAATGGACCTTTGCTGGATGCGCTCTGATGACTACTCGCGGAGGGAAGAAGGTGTGGTTTGGATCTAAATCCCCATCTCTTTAAGTGGGCGGCTTATTTACGCGGCTAGGGGTGTGGATGTAAAAACACACAGACTTTTCGTATTCATTTGACACGTGGAAGGCGACCTTTATTGGGCGTAGAAGCCAAGGAGCGCTGCATTTACAAAAAACAGGACATTATTCAACAGGTACACGGAAACTGGAGGAGAACACGCCTTGCAATGCCGAAGACAATCTGCGCGCCGGACTCGTCGTCATTGAAGCCTGGTTCGGGGCCTACTGAAATGCAAAAATGAAGTGCCCGTTGAGGGAGTCCTGGATTAGGGGGTGTCCGGATGGCCGGACTATATCTTCCGCCGGACTCCTGGACTATGAAGATACAAGATTGAAGACTTTGTCCCTTGTCCGGAAGGGGCTTTCCTTGGCGTGGAAGGCAAGCTTGGCGATGCGGATATTTAAATCTCCTACCATTGTAACCGACTTTGTGTAACCCTAACCCTCTCCGGTGTCTATATAAACTGGAGGGTTTTAGTCCATAGGACAATATACAACATACAACAATCATACCATAGGCTAGCTTCTAGGGTTTAGCCTCCTTGATCTCGTGGTAGATCTACTCTTGTACTACCCATATCATCAATATTAATCAAGCAGGACGTAGGGTTTTACCTCCATCAAGAGGGCCCGAACCTGGGTAAAACATTGTGTCCCTTGTCTCCTGTTATCATCCGCCTAGACACACAGTTCGGGACCCCCTACCCGAGATCCGCCGATTTTGACACCAACACCCGTGTAAATGATGAGTTCTCGTCCTAAACCGGTGAAGACTTATATTGAGTCCACAAATTATACACATAGAGTTCAATGAAGACCAAATGCTTGTGATAGTTTGAAAAATAACATATTTAAATTGTGCTGAACGCAGAAAAATACATTGATCAGTACCGCCTTTCAGCCAAAACGTGCTACTGCTACAGAGAAGTACATATAAAAAATACATTGATCATCAATGATCTTTTTATATAGAATCTAAATCGTTAATAGGAACCTACAACCGATTTAGAACCGGCGAAGACTCCTATTGCAGCCATAGATCCTACACATAGAGTTCAATGAAGACCAAATGCTTGTGATAGTTTGAGAAGTAACATATTTAAGGTGGTCAAATTGTTGTTAGGGGAGCGAGGTGGGACTAAAAATAGCGCCTGCCACAACCTCTTTAGTACCGGTTTGTGCCACGAACCGGTACTAAAGATGCTGGTGCCTGGCCAGCACTACCGGCCGGTACTAAAGATTCGCAATGAACCGGTACTAAAGGTCTCCTCCCGCCTAGTCATTTGAACCGGCACTAATGGACGCACTAGTGCCGGCTCATATGCAAACCGGTACTAATGTTTCTCATATTTTATGTACCCTTTTGTCCCAAAATAAGTGTCATGGTTTTAGTTTTAAATTTAAACTAAAAGCACGACACTTATCAGGGAGTACTTAGTACGTAGTTAGTACAGAATATTTACCCCAAAAAAAAAAGTTATTGTGCTTGGAGGTTTTAGTACATGCGCTCACCAGCCTCTTCTTATAGGCAGACAGGTGCGCTACCTTGTCAGTGAGAGTAGAAGAGTGGGCGGCGAGCTTGGACATCAACTCCTTCAACAGAGTAGGGCAGCTTCTGGAGACATGATCGATCGAAGTCGTGTGCCGATCGCCATGGCCTCGTCTAGTTTTTTTTAGCGGGAGGCCTCGTCTAGTTTGGTGGGAGAGTTGATGAGCAAGTCAAAGCACGCGTCATTCATCCCCCCCCCCGCCGCGTCGCCCCTCCTCTAGCGACACGGGGGAACCCGCCGTCGCGCCGCCGAGTCCCCCTCCCCCTCCCCCTACCTTGCCGCCACCCGAGGAGGCCGCCGGCGAAGGCCGCGCGCGCTCCAGGGAAGGTGGCGGCCGGGCGTTTCTGCTGGTTCTCGTGCGCGCTCGAGGAGGGGCGTTGACTCGCGGTGGATCTGGGGGCCGAGCTCGGGTCGGGCGGCGGCGTTTGGCCCGTCGGCGCGGAGATGGTGGCCGGCCGGTCGGCGCAGAGGTGGCGTCTCGCAGGTGCTGCTGCTTCCTCGCGCCGCGGTGCTGTGGGCGGGTGCGGATCTGGCGCAGCGAAGAGCGGCGCCTTTGGTCCGTGCAGGATGGCGGTGGGAGGCGTGCGTGGGGCGCGGCGACTCGCCGGCGCAGGCAGGCCTTGCGGTGGGCCACCGTGGGGGGGCAGGCTGGTCGGGACGCGGCTGTTCCGGCCGGCGTCTGCAGGCTCGTGGCGGCGGCAGTGTGCCACAAGTGAGGACGGCGACGCGGCGGCGTCGCACGGGACGGGCGGCGCGCAGCTTCTCTTCTGCGGCCGGTGGAGGAGAATATTTGAGTTATGAGTTTGGTGTATATTTGAAGCATTGCGGAATAGTTTCGCAACTCACGCCACCCGGAACACCACAGCGTAATGGTGTGTCCGAACATCGTAATCGTACTTTACTAAATATGGTGCGATCTATGATGTCTTTTACTGATTTACCGCTATCGTTTTGGGGTCATGCTTTAGAGACGACCGCATTCACGTTAAATAGGGCACCATCAAAATCCGTTGAGACGACGCCTTATGAACTATGGTTTGGCAAGAAACCAAAGTTGTCGTTTCTTAAAGTTTGGGACTGCGATGCTTATGTGAAAAAGCTTCAACCTGATAAGCTCAATCCCAAATCGGAGAAATGTGTCTTCATAGGATACCCCAAAGGAGACTGTTGGGTACACCTTCTATCACAGATCCGAAGGCAAGACATTTGTTGCTAAGAATGGATCCTTTCTAGAGAAGGAGTTTCTCTCGAAAGAAGTGAGTGGGAGGAAAGTAGAACTTGACGAGGTAACTGTACCTGCTCCCTTATTGGAAAATAGTACATCACAGAAACCTGTTTCTGCGACAACTACACCAATTAGTGAGGAAGCTAATGATAATGATCATGAAACTTCAGGACAAGAAACTACTGAACCTACGAACTATGAAGAAGCGATGGTGAGCCCAGATTCCGCAAAATGGCTTGAAGCCATGAAATCTGAGATGGGATCCATGTATGAGAACAAAGTATGGACTTTGGTTGACTTGCCCGATGATTGGCAAGCAATTGAGAATAAATGGATCTTGAAGAAGAAGACTGACGCTGATGGTAATATTACTGTCTACAAAGCTCGACTTGTCGCAAAAGGTTTTCGACAAGTTCAAGGGGTTGACTACGATGAGACCTTCTCACCCGTAGCGATGCTTAAGTCTATCCGAATCATGTTAGCAATTGCCGCATTTTATGATTATGAAATTTGGCAGATGGATGTCAAAACTGCATTCCTGAATGGATTTCTGGAAGAAGAGTTGTATATGATGCAACCGGAAGGTTTTGTCGATCCAAAGGGAGCTAACAAAGTGTGCAAGCTCCAGCGATCCATTTATGGACTGGTGCAAGCCTCTCGGAGTTGGAATAAACGCTTTGATAGTGTGATCAAAGCATTTGGTTTTATACAGACTTTCGGAGAAGCCTGTATTTACAAGAAAGTGAGTGGGAGCTCTATAGCATTTCTGATATTATATGTGGATGACATATTACTGATTGGAAATGATATAGAATTTCTGGATAGCATAAAGGGATACATGAATAAGAGTTTTTCAATGAAAGACCTCGGTGAAGCTGCTTACATATTAGGCATAAAGATCTATAGAGATAGATCAAGACGCTTAATTGGAATTTCACAAAGCACATACCTTGACAAGATTTTGAAGAAGTTCAAAATGGATCAAGCAAAGAAAGGGTTCTTGCCTGTGTTACAAGGTGTGAAGTTGAGTCAGACTCAATGCCCGACCACTGCAGAAGATAGAGAGAAAATGAAATATGTTCCCTATGCTTCAGCCATAGGCTCTATCATGTATGTAATGCTGTGTACCAGACCTGATGTGTGCCTTGCTATAAGTCTAGCAGGGAGGTACCAAAGTAATCCAGGAGTGGATCACTGGACAGCGGTCAAGAACATCCTGAAGTACCTGAAAAGGACTAAGGATATGTTTATCATATATGGAGGTGACAAAGAGCTCGTCGTAAATAGTTACGTTGATGCAAGCTTTGACACTGATCCGGACGATTCTAAATCGCAAACCGAATACGTGTTTACATTAAACGGTGGAGCAGTCAGTTAGTGCAGTTCTAAACAAAGCGTCGTGGCGGGATCTACATGTGAAGCGGAGTACATAGCTGCTTCAGAAGTAGCAAATGAAGGAGTCTGGATGAAGGAGTTCATATCCGATCTAGGTGTCATACCTAGTGCATCGGGTCCAATGAAAATCTTTTGTGACAATACTGGTGCAATTGCCTTAGCAAAGGAATCCAGATTTCACAAGAGAACCAAACACATCAAGAGACGCTTCAATTCCATCCGGGATCTAGTCCAGGTGGGAGACATAGAGATTTGCAAGATACATACGGAGCTGAATGTAGCAGACCCGTTGACTAAGCCTCTTCCACGAGCAAAACATGATCAGCACCAAAGCTCCATGGGTGTTAGAATCATTACTGTGTAATCTAGATTATTGACTCTAGTGCAAGTGGGAGACTGAAGGAAATATGCCCTAGAGGCAATAATAAAGTTATTATTTATTTCCTTATATCATGATAAAGGTTTATTATTCATGCTAGAATTGTATTAACCGGAAACATAATACATGTGTGAATACATAGACAAACAGAGTGTCACTAGTATGCCTCTACTTGACTAGCTCGTTAATCAAAGATGGTTATGTTTCCTATCCATGGACAAAGAGTTGTCATTTGATTAACGGGATCACATCATTAGTTGAATGATCTAATTGACATGACCCATTCGATTAGCTTAGCACCCGATCGTTTAGTATGTTGCTATTGCTTTCTTCATGACTTATACATGTTCCTATGACTATGAGATTATGTAACTCCCGTGTGCCGGAGGAACACTTTATGTGCTACCAAACATCACAATGTAACTGGGTGATTATAAAGGTGCTCTACAGGTGTCTCCAAAGGTACATGTTGGGTTGACGTATTTCGAGATTAGGATTTGTCACTCCAATCGTCGGAGAGGTATCTCTGGGCCCTCTCGGTAGTGCACATCACTTAAGCCTTGCAAGCATTGCAACTAATGAGTTAGTTGCGGGATGATGTATTACGGAACGAGTAAAGAGACTTGCCGGTAACGAGATTGAACTAGGTATTGGATACCGACGATCGAATCTCGGGCAAGTAACATACCGATGACAAAGGGAACAACGTATGTTGTTATGCGGTCTGACCGATAAAGATCTTCGTAGAATATGTAGGAGCCAATATGGGCATCCAGGTCCCGCTATTGGTTATTGAACGGAGACGTCTCTCGGTCATGTCTAAATTGTTCTCGAACCCGTAGGGTCCGCACGCTTAAGGTTTCGATGACAGTTATATTATGAGTTTATACGTTTTGATGTACCGAAGGTTGTTCGGAGTCCCGAATGTGATCACGGACATGACGAGGAGTCTCGAAATGGTCGAGACATAAAGATTGATATATTGGAAGCCTATGTTTGGATATCGGAAGTGTTCTGGGTGAAATCGGGATTTTATCGAAGTACCGGGAGGTTACCTGAACCCCCCGGGAGCTATATGGGCCTTAGTGGGCCTTAGTGGAAAAGAGAAGAGGCAACCAGAGATGGGCCGCGCGCCCCTCCCCTCCCTTGGTCCGAATAGGACAAGGAGAGGAGGCCGGCCCCCCTTCTCCTTTTCCCCCCTTCGCGAATCCTATTCCAACTAGGATTGGGGGGGGGGGGGTCCTACTCCCGGAGGGAGTAGGACTCCTCCTGGCGCGCCACCTCTAGGCCGGCCGCACCCCCCCCCCCTTTAAGCCTTTATATACGGAGGCAGGGGCACCCCCTAGAGACACAAGTTGATCCACGTGATCATATTCTTAGCCGTGTGCGGCGCCCCCTGCCACCATAGTCCTCGATAATATTGTAGCGGTGCTTAGGCGAAGCCCTGCGACAGTAGTACATCAAGATCGTCACCACACCGTCATGCTGACGGAACTCTTCCCCGACACTTTGCTGGATCAGAGTCCGGGGAGCGTCATCTCGCTGAACGTGTGCTAGAACTCGGAGGTGCCGTAGTTTCGGCGCTTAATCGGTCAGGCCGTGGAGACATACGACTACATCAACCAAATGCTTCCGTTGTCGATCTACAAGGGTATGTAGATCACACTCTCCCCTCTCGTTGCTATGCATCACCATGATCTTGCGTGTGCGTAGGAAATTTTTGGAAATTACTACCTTCCCCAACAAAGTGAGCCTTGACACCCAAGAACAGCTCGCAAAGGGCAATGAAGCACGCGATATGCAATATAGAGGCGGGCGTGAGGTTGTGTAGCTGGAGGCCATAGAACTCCAGAAGCCCCCGGAGAAACGGATGAATTGGAAATCCAAGTCCTCTTATTAGATAAGGGACGAGGCATACCCGCTCTCCTTTGGAGGGATTGGGGGCGCTCTCCGCTTGCCCTCCGCCATTATAGGTGGCGAGTCCGGCTCGGACCGGGATCATATAGGCCGGAGGGAGGAATCCCTTGGTCTAAAGCGATACTAGCTCGCTATGCAGGATGGAGCACCTCTCCCAGTCTTCGGGCTTAGGGCTGGAAGAGCGAGAGGAGGAGTTGCGACGGCTGGCCATGATGGAATGGACCTTTGCTGGATGCGCTCTGATGACTACTCGCGGAGGGAAGAAGGTGTGGTTTGGATCTAAATCCCCATCTCTTTAAATGGGCGGCTTATTTACGCGGCTAGGGGTGTGGATGTAAAAACACACAGACTTTTCGTATTCATTTGACACGTGGAAGGCGACCTTTATTGGGCGTAGAAGCCAAGGAGCGCTGCATTTACAAAAAACAGATGGGGATTCAACAGGTACACGGAAACTGGAGGAGAACCCGCCTTGCAATGCCGAAGACAATCTGCGCGCCGGACTCGTTGTCATTGAAGCCTGGTTCGGGGCCTACTGAAATGCAAAAATGAAGTGCCCGTTGAGGGAGTCCTGGATTAGGGGGTGTCCGGATGGCCGGACTATATCTTCCGCCGGACTCCTGGACTATGAAGATACAAGATTGAAGACTTTGTCCCTTGTCCGGAAGGGGCTTTCCTTGGCGTGGAAGGCAAGCTTGGCGATGCGGATATTTAAATCTCCTACCATTGTAACCGACTTTGTGTAACCCTAACCCTCTCCGGTGTCTATATAAACTGGAGGGTTTTAGTCCATAGGACAATATACAACATACAACAATCATACCATAGGCTAGCTTCTAGGGTTTAGCCTCCTTGATCTCGTGGTAGATCTACTCTTGTACTACCCATATCATCAATATTAATCAAGCAGGACGTAGGGTTTTACCTCCATCAAGAGGGCCCGAACCTGGGTAAAATATTGTGTCCCTTGTCTCCTGTTATCATCCGCCTAGACACACAGTTCGGGACCCCTACCCGAGATCCGCCGATTTTGACACCAACAC
The DNA here is from genome assembly GCA_034509565.1 of Triticum monococcum. NCBI lineage: Eukaryota > Viridiplantae > Streptophyta > Magnoliopsida > Poales > Poaceae > Triticum > Triticum monococcum. Next base: position 714,772,269 of record CM067845.1, read on the forward strand.
CCGTGTAACTGATGAGTTCTCGTCCGAAACTGGTGAAGACTTATATTGAGTCCACAAATTATACACATAGAGTTCAATGAAGACCAAATGCTTGTGATAGTTTGAAAAATAACATATTTAAATTGTGCTGAATGCAAAAAAATACATTGATCAGTACCGCCTTTCAGCCAAAACGTGCTACTGCTACAGAGAAGTACATATAAAAAATACATTGATCATCAATGATCTTTTTATATAGAATCTAAATCGTCAATAGGAATCTACAACCGATTTAGAACCGGCGAAGACTCCTATTGCAGCCATAGATCCTACACATAGAGTTCAATGAAGACCAAATGCTTGTGATAGTTTGAGAAGTAACATATTTAAAGTGGTCAAATTCTTGTTAGGGGAGCGAGGTGGGACTAAAAATAGCGCCTGCCACAACCTCTTTAGTACCGGTTTGTGCCACGAACCGGTACTAAAGATGCTGGTGCCCGGCCAGCACTACCGGCCGGTACTAAAGATTCGCAATGAACCGGTACTAAAGGTCTCCTCCCGCCTAGTCATTTGAACCGGCACTAATGGACGCACTAGTGCCGGCTCATATGCAAACCGGTACTAATGTTTCTCATATTTTATGTACCCTTTTGTCCCAAAATAAGTGTCATGGTTTTAGTTTTAAATTTAAACTAAAAGCACGACACTTATCAGGGAGTACTTAGTACGTAGTTAGTACAGAATATTTACCCCAAAAAAAAGTTCTTGTGCTTGGAGGTTTTAGTACATGCGCTCACCAGCCTCTTCTTATAGGCAGACAGGTGCGCTACCTTGTCAGTGAGAGTAGAAGAGTGGGCGGCGAGCTTGGACATCAACTCCAACAGAGCAGGGCAGCTTCTGGAGACATGATCGATCGAAGTCGTGTGCCGATCGCCATGGCCTCGTCTAGTTTTTTTTTAGGGGGAGGCCTCGTCTAGTTTGGTGGGAGAGTTGATGAGCAAGTCAAAGCACGCGTCATTCATCCCCCCCCCCCCCCGCCGCGTCGCCCCTCCTCTGGCGACACGGGGAACCCCCCGTCGCGCCGCCGAGTCCCCCTCCCCCTCCCCCTGCCTCGCCGCCACCCGAGGAGGCCACCGGCGAAGGCCGCGCGCGCTCCAGGGAAGGTGGCGGCCAGGCGTTTCTGCTGGTTCTCGCGCGCGCTCGAGGAGGGGCGTTGACTCGCGGTGGATCTGGGGGCCGAGCTCGGGTCAGGCGGCGGCGTTTGGCCCGTCGGCGCGGAGATGGTGGCCGGCCGGTCGGCGCAGAGGTGGCGTCTCGCAGGTGCTGCTGCTTCCTGGCGCCGCGGTGCTGTGGGCGGGCGCGGATCTGGCGCAGCGACGAGCGGCGCCTGTGGTCCGCGCGGGATGGCGGTGGGAGGCGTGCGTGGGGCGCGGCGGCTCGCCGGCGCAGGCAGGCCTTGCGGTGGGCCACCGTGGGAGGGGGGGGGCAGGCTGGTCGGGACGCGGCTGTTCCGGCCGGCGTCTGCAGGCTCGTGGCAGCGGCGGTGTGCCACAAGTGAGGACGGCGACGCGGCGGCGTCGCACGGGACGGGCGGCGCGCAGCTTCTCTTCTGCGGCCGGTGGAGGCGTGGCTGCACTTCCTCGAGGGAGGTTGTGTGACGATGCGTGGACGAGCCTGCCAGCCCTGTGGTGCGGGGTCGGGCTCGGGCGGCGGCTTCGGCCGCGAGGGGCGCGGCAGGACGTCGCGAGGACGCCCTGGTGATGCGCGGGTCGGGGGCCCGGGTTGTCGGCGAAGAGCGCCCCAGCTGTGGGTGATGCCGATTCGTCGTTGGGCAGCTCCGATGGTGGTGGTGGTTGGTGGGCTCGCTGGTGCCGGTGCGGGATGATGTGTGGCTGAGGTGGTGTGGGAGATTGGGTGAAGACCCTGTCCCGGTCTTGTGCCATGACCAGTGATGGCGGCGGCTGTGGCCATCGTTGACCTTCCTGGAGGCATCGCTGTTTTGTTGCCGCTCCCCTCCTGCACGGATCCGGCCATCTCGGCCTCTCCGGGGGAAACCCTTGATCTGTGATCGGACGATGGCGGCGCCTTGGCGTCGTTTTCCCTCTTGGGCGCTTCGTCTTGGGAGCCCGGCATCGGTGGGCGGGACCCGTGGATGGCGGCGGTTGTGGCGACCAGGCTTCTGTGGCAACGATGACGGTGGGAGCGATGTCGACGACGCGGCAATGGTTGCGGTAGTCGGCTCTTCTCCGGCGTGTCCGCGGTTTTGCCTCGGGTTGTTTGTTGATGTGGAGTCGAAGCTGCGGTGGCGGGGCCCTGTGGTATACGATGACCGGCTACAGGTGGCCCGTTCGGCGATCTCCCGTGGCGCCAGCCGTGCCTGGTTTTGTTCTTCAGAGTTCTCCGTCAGAGTCGGAGCTGCGCTGTCTGGCCGCAGGTGGCTGAGATTTGGCGCAGATCTTCATGTAGCTTCACGTGTCCGCTTTGGTGTGGGTTGAGTCGACGATCGCCTGCGGCGAAGTCGGAGTCATTTGCGTGTAGGGATGGCGATGACGCCTCTAGGGAAGGAGTGATGACGATGACGCCTGCGTGCTGTCTCGACAAGACCCTCTTTGGAGTGGTGTGTGTGGGGTATCTTATGTGTGCCGCTCAGTAGTTGTGAGGGTTTTCGCTCGGTTCTCCATAATTAACCGTGCAATTTAGTTTTCGCTCGGTTTTCCCTAATTAACCGAGCAACTCTTTTCTGCTTATTTAATCGATGAAGCAAAACTTTTGCCTCCGTTTCAGAAAAAAAAGCACGCGTCCTTGAGCCCTTGGCCAGTGATGCTGCTCAGCGTGGTTGCCACGGTGCTCACGTCCATGTGCGGCCCAGTAGCCGATCTAGCCCAATAAGCCAGGGTGGGTCAACATAAAAATATTTTTTTTTCTTAATATTTGTTATCATTTTTCCTATGCTATAAAGCTTTTCAAAAAATCCCAGGGTGGGCCCTACCTCCGCCACTGCATGTGCCTCGCAAACCAGCTTGAGCCTCTCCATGTCCGCGACCTCCATGAGATGTTGAGCCATGGCGACCCCATCCCCTTCTTATTCTTCTTCTGGCAGCGAGTCGGTGTACACGAAATGCAGCAGATGCCTGAAAACCTCTGCTCGCATGCCGTCGATTTGCACGCCGCTCTCTTTCATTGCGCCGTACAGCTCCGCCCTGAGGACCGTGGACCGTGCCGCGAGCACGCACCGAAGGTCTCCCAGCCGATCACGTCCGCCGCTCCGGAGGAGGCCACGGAAGTGGTGAGGCCAATCAAACGGGGCCGGGGCACCACCACGCCGACGACGGACCATTCGTATATGCGAGGACCTCGATGACCGTGATGCTGCACCTCACCGTGAAGCAGTCGTCCTTGAGGAGGTGGCGCTCCAGGTCCAGGTCGGCCCTCTCGACCAAGTCGTCGCAGCTCCAGTAGGCGCCGGCGCCCACGAAGTCGCGCACCTCGCCGCTGGTCCTAGCGTAGCGCGGCACCGGGTTGGCGTACGTGGTGGTCGAGCACGTCGAACGCGACCACGGCCTTGATGGCGGCGTCGAGGACGGCCTTGACAGACACGAAACCGGTGGTTTCCGGGGTGGTGCCGCTGGGGTAGAAGCCGAGGTGCCGTCTCCGACGCGGAAGGAAGGAGATGAGACGCCACAGCTCAGCTGTTGGGGTTGCTCTTCCTCATCCACGTACGAGTAGCCTTGGATCTTCATCATGCATGTGGTGCGTCGTCGGCGTCGTAGCACAGAGAATGGAGGCCGAGTCGCCGTTCGCAGCAGCCATGACGGCGTACCTGGGTCCGGTCCGGCGGCCGTCCAGCTCTGACGACCTAGGACTAGGAGCGAGCGAGACAGCTTGATGAGGCCGGACTCGTCTCCGATCGACGAGTCTCCCTTCGCTTATATGGATGGAGATGGACCTCAGCTCAGCACCTACTCCCTCCCAGTCCGACCAAGGGAACTGAGGTCAACACGGACTGAGGCCCGGGGCAAGAAGGGCGACGCCCGCTTTCCCCTGAAAAAATAATGAAAAACCCTATTTGCCACTCGTTTGCGGCAAGTTGTCCAGACTAGGCTTACGACAGAGGAGAAAGACCAATAATACTAAACATACAAACGTTTACATGCTTTTACACGATGATTAGAATTTTTTTTGAACTAACTAACCACTCCTCTGATTTTCATGGGGATGGGCTCCCTTAATCTTCAATCAAAACCCACCTTTATGTAAAAGCATGTATCCTTTTGTATATTTTTTTTGGAGAAATCTCGCCCACTTTTATTGATTGATAACAATGTTCATAGGTACACGGTTCGGTTTATAAGGGTTACCCAACCACACATGTCTACCTACTTCTAAATTACAAGCAAACTTGGTAAGATTATGAGCCTCGAAATTAAAATTCCTACACTCATGAATAAAAGACCAAGACATATAAAAAGGAAAATGAGGTGATGACGATGCAGGTATGGATAATCTGGAGGAAAATGAGGAAAATAACAATAAGGATGTTGAGGATAAGAAAAACATGGAAGATGGTGAGGATGAGGCTATTGACGAACTGGACAAGGCCAACTTCCCTACCAAGACAGTCCCCTCCACTAGCTCGTGTTGGAAATATGCCCTAGAGGCAATAATAAAAGCATTATTATTATATTTCCTTGTTCGTGATAATTGTCTTTATTCATGCTATAATTGTGTTATCCGGAAATCGTAATACATGTGTGAATAACAGACACCAACATGTCCCTAGTAAGCCTCTAGTTGACTAGCTCGTTGATCAACAGATAGTCATGGTTTCCTGGCTATGGACATTGAATGTCATTGATAACGAGATCACATCATTAAGAGAATGATGTGATGGACAAGACCCAATCCTAAACATAGCATAAAGATCGTATAGTTCGTTTGCTAGAGTTTTTCCAATGTCAAGTATCTTTTCCTTAGACCATGAGATCGTGTAACTCCCGGATACCGTAAGAGTGCTTTGGGTGTACCAAACGTCACAACGTAACTGGGTGACTATAAAGGTATACTACGGGTATCTCCGAAAGTGTCTGTTGGGTTGACACGGATCAAGACTGGGATTTGTCGCTCCGTATGAAGGAGAGGTATCACTGGGCCCACTCGGTAATGCATCATCATAATGAGCTCAAAGTGACCAAGTGTCTGGCCGCGGGATCATGCATTACGGTACGAGTAAAGTGACTTGCCGGTAACGAGATTGAACGAGGTATTGGGATACCGACGATCGAATCTCGGGCAAGTAACATATCGATTGACAAAAGGAATTGTATACGGGGTTGCTTGAATCCTCGACATCGTGGTTCATCCGATGAGATCATCGTGGAGCATGTGGGAGCCAACATGGGTATCCAGATCCCGCTGTTGGTTATTGACCGGAGAGTCGTCTCGGTCATGTCTGCTTGTCTCCCGAACCCGTAGGGTCTACACACTTAAGGTTCGGTGACGCTAGGGTTGTAAAGATATATATATGCAGTAACCCGAATGTTGTTCGGAGTCCCGGATGAGATCCCGGACGTCACGAGGAGTTCCGGAATGGTCCGGGGGTAAAGAATTATATATATGAAGTGCTGTTTCGGCCATCGGGACAAGTTTCGGGGTTATCGGTATTGTACCGGGACCACCGGAGGGGTCCCGGGGGCCCATCGGGTGGGGCCACCTGTCCCGGGGGGCCACATGGGCTGTAGGGGGTGCGCCTTGGCCTAGATGGGCCAAGGGCACCAGCCTCAAAAGCCCATGCGCCTAGGGTTCCACATAAGGGAAGAGTCCCAATGGTGGAAGGCACCTCTAGGTGCCTTGGGGGGGAGGGAAACCTCCCCTTGGCCGCCGCACCTAGGAGATTGGATCTCCTAGGCTGGCGCACCACCCCCCCTTGGCCCTCCTATATATAGTGGGGGAGAGGAGGGACTTCATACCTCAGCCTTGGCGCCTCCCTCTCTCCCCGTTACGTCTCTCTCTCGTAGTATAGGCGAAGCCCTGCTACTGTGACGCCCTGCATCCACCACCACACCGTTGTGCTGCTGGATCTTCATCAACCTCTCCTTCCCCCTTGCTGGATCAAGAAGGAGGAGACGTCTCCCGTCCCGTACGTGTGTTGAACGCGGAGGTGTCGTCCGTTCGGCGCTTGGTCATCGGTGATTTGGATCACGTCGTGTTCGACAACATCAACCCCGTTCTTTGAACGCTTCCGCTCGTGATCTACAAAGGTATGTAGATGCAATCTGAATACTCGTTGCTAGATGAACTCATAGATGGATCTTGGTGAAACCGTAGGAAAATTTTTGTTAAACGCCATGTAAATTACTTTACTTTATTGCTAAACGCGTTAGCCATAGTAGTAGAAGTAATAGTTGGCGAGCAACTTCATGGAGACACGTTGATGGAGATCATGATGATGGAGATCATGGTGTCAAGCCGGTGACAAGATGATCATGGAGACCCAAGATGGAGATCAAAGGAGCTATGTGATATTGGCCATATCATGTCATGTTTATTATTTGATTGCATGTGATGTTTATCATGGTTTTGCATCTTGTTTACTTAGAACGACGGTAGTAAATAAGATGATCCCTCATAATAATTTCAAGAAGTGTTTCCCCTAACTGTGCACCGTTGCGACAGTTCGTTGTTTCGAAGCACCACGTGATGATCGGGTGTGATAGATCCTAACGTTCACATACAACGGGTGTAAGACAGATTTACACATGCAAACACTTAGGTTGACTTGACGAGCCTAGCATGTACAGACATGGCCTCGGAACACAGAAGACCGAAAGGTCGAGCATGAGTCGTATAGAAGATACGATCAACATGAAGATGTTCACCGACGTTGACTAGTCCGTCTCACTGATGATCGGACACGGCCCAGTTAACTCGGATCATGTTATACTTAGATGACTAGAAGAGGGATGTCTATCTAAGTGGGAGTTCATTAAATAATTTGATTTGGTGAGCTTAATTATCATGAACTTAGTCTAAAATATTTACAATATGTCTTGTAGATCAAATGGCCAACGTAATCCTCAACTTCAACGCGTTCCTAGAGAAAACCAAGCTGAAAGACGATGGCAGCAACTACACGGACTGGGTCCGGAACCTGAGGATCATCCTCATAGCTGCCAAGAAATATTATGTTCTACAAGCACCGCTGGGTGACGCACCTGTTCTCCCTGCTGAACAAGACGTTATGAACGCTTGGCAGGCACGTACCGATGACTACTCCCTCGTTCAGTGCGGCATGCTTTACAGCTTAGAGCCGGGGCTCCAAAAACGTTTTGAGAGACACGGAGCATATGAGATGTTCGAAGAGCTGAAAATGGTTTTCCAAGCTCATGCCCGGGTCGAGAGATATCAAGTCTCCGACAAATTCTTCAGCTGTAAGATGGAGGAAAACAGTTCTGTCAGTGAGCACATACTCACTATGTCTGGGTTGCATAATCGCTTGACTCAGTTGGGAGTTAATCTCCCGGATGATGCGGTCATTGACAGAATCCTCCAGTCGCTTCCACCGAGCTACAAGAGCTTTGTGATGAACTTCAATATGCAGGGGATGGAAAATCCCATTCCTGAAGTATTTGCTATGCTGAAATCAGCAGAGGTAGAAGTCAAGAAGGAACATCAAGTGTTGATGGTGAATAAAACCACTAAGTTCAAGAAGGGTAAGGGTAAAAGAACTTCAAAAGGGACGGCAAGGAAGTTGCCGCGTCCGGCAAGCAAGCTGCCGGGAAGAAGCCAAAGAATGGACCCAAGCCCGAGACTAAGTGTTTTTATTGCAAGGGAAGTGGTCACTGGAAGCGGAATTGCCCCAAATACTTAGCGGACAAGAAGGCCGGCAAAACAAAAGGTATATGTGATATACATGTAATTGATGTGTACCTTACCAGTACTGGTAGTAGCTCTTGGGTATTTGATACCGGTGCAGTTGCTCACATTTGTAACTCAAAGCAGGAGCTGCGGAATAAGCGGAGACTGGCGAAGGACGAGGTGACGATGCGCGTCAGGAATGGTTCCAAGGTCGATGTGATCGCCGTCGGCACGCTGCCTCTTCATTTACCTACGGGATTAGTTTTAAACCTCAATAATTGTTATTTAGTGCCAGCTTTGAGCATGAACATTGTATCGGGATCTCGTTTAATTCGAGATGGCTACTCATTTAAATCCGAGAATAATGGTTGTTCTATTTATATGAGAGGTATGTTTTATGGTCATGCTCCTATGGTGAATGGTTTATTCTTAATGAATCTCGAGCGTAATGCTACACATGTTCATAGTGTGAATACCAAAAGATGTAAGGTTGATAATGATAGTCCCACATACTTGTGGCACTGCCGCCTTGGTCACATAGGTGTCAAACGCATGAAGAAGCTCCATGCAGATGGACTTTTAGAGTCTCTTGATTATGAATCATTTGACACGTGCGAACCATGCCTCATGGGTAAAATGACCAAGACTCCGTTCTCAGGAACAATGGAGCGAGCAACCAACTTATTGGAAATCATACATACTGATGTGTGCGGTCCAATGAGTGTTGAGGCTCGCGGTGGCTATCGTTGTGTTCTCACTCTCACTGATGACTTGAGTAGATATGGGTATGTCTACTTAATGAAACACAAGTCTGAAACCTTTGAAAAGTTCAAGGAATTTCAGAGTGAGGTTGAGAATCAACGTGACAGGAAAATCAAGTTTCTACGATCAGATCGTGGAGAAGAATACTTGAGTCACGAATTTGGCACACACTTAAGAAAATGTGGAATAGTTTCACAACTCACGCCGCCTGGAACACCTCAGCGTAATGGTGTGTCCGAACGTCGTAATCGCACTCTATTAGATATGGTGCGATCTATGATGTCTCTTACCGATTTACCGCTATCTTTTTGGGGCTATGCTTTAGAGACTGCCGCATTCACTTTAAATAGGGCTCCGTCGAAATCCGTTGAGACGACACCGTATGAATTATGGTTTGGGAAGAAACCTAAGCTGTCGTTTCTAAAAGTTAGGGGATGCGATGCTTATGTCAAGAAACTTCAACCTGAAAAGCTCGAACCCAAGTCGGAAAAATGTGTCTTCATAGGATACCCTAAAGAAACTATTGGGTATACCTTCTACCTTAGATCCGAAGGCAAGATCTTTGTTGCCATGAATGGATCCTTTCTAGAGAAAGAGTTTCTCTTGAAAGAAGTAAGTGGGAGGAAAGTAGAACTTGATGAAGTATTACCTCTTGAACCGGAAAAGGGCACAACTCAAGAAAATGTTCCTGAGGTGCCTGCACCGACTAGAGAGGAAGTTAATGATGATGATCAAGATACTTCTGATCAAGCTCCTACTGAAATTCGTAGGTCCACAAGGACACGTTCCGCACCAGAGTGGTACGGCAACCCTGTCTTGGAAATCATGTTGTTAGACAATGGTGAACCTTCGAACTATGAAGAAGTGATGGCGGGCCCGGATTCCAACAAATGGCTAGAAGCCATGAAATCCGAGATAGGATCCATGTATGAAAACAAAGTATGGACTTTGACTGACTTGCCCGTTGAACGGCGAGCCATAGAGAATAAATGGATCTTTAAGAAGAAGACGGACGCGGATGGTAATGTGACCATCTATAAAGCTCGGCTTGTCGCTAAGGGTTATCGACAAGTTCAAGGGGTTGACTACGATGAGACTTTCTCACCGGTAGAGAAGCTAAAGTCCGTCCGAATCATGTTAGCAATTGCCGCATTTTACGATTATGAGATATGGCAAATGGACATCAAAACGGCATTCCTTAATGATTTCCTTAAGGAAGAATTGTATATGATGCAGCCGGAAGGTTTTGTCGATCCTAAGAATGCTGACAAAGTGTGCAAGCTCCAACGCTCGATTTATGGGCTGGTGCAAGCATCTCGGAGTTGGAACATTCGCTTTGATAAGATGATCAAAGCGTTTGGGTTTACGCAGACTTATGGAGAAGCCTGTGTTTACAAGAAAGTGAGTGGGAGCTCTGTAGCATTTCTCATACTATATGTAGATGACATACTTTTGATGGGAAATGATATAGAACTCTTGGACAGCATCAAGGCCTACTTGAATAAGAGTTTTTCAATGAAGGACCTTGGAGAAGCTGCTTATATATTAGGCATCAAGATCTATAGAGATAGATCGAGACGCCTCATAGGTCTTTCACAAAGCACATACCTTGAGAAGATATTGAAGAAGTTCAATATGGATCAGTCTAAGAAGGGGTTCTTGCCTGTGTTGCAGGGTATGAAATTGAGCTCAGCTCAAAGTCCGACCACGGCAGAAGATATAGAAGAGATGAGTGTCATCCCCTATGCCTCATCCATAGGTTCTATTATGTATGCCATGCTGTGTACCAGACCTGATGTAAACCTTGCCGTAAGTTTGGTAGGAAGGTACCAAAGTAATCCCGGCAAGGAACACTGGACAGCGGTCAAGAATATCCTGAAGTACCTGAAAAGGACTAAGGAAATGTTTCTCGTTTATGGGGGTGACGAAGAGCTCGTCGTAAAGGGTTATGTCGACGCTAGCTTCGACACAGATCTGGATGACTCAAAGTCACAAACCGGATACGTGTATATTTTGAATGGTGGGGCAGTAAGCTGGTGCAGTTGCAAGCAGAGCGTCGTGGCGGGATCTACATGTGAAGCGGAGTACATGGCAGCCTCGGAGGCAGCACATGAAGCAATTTGGGTGAAGGAGTTCATCACCGACCTCGGAGTCATACCCAATGCGTCGGGGCCGATCAAGCTCTTCTGTGACAACATTGGAGCTATTGCACTTGCCAAGGAGCCCAGGTATCACAAGAAGATAAGGCACATCAAGCATCGCTTCAACTCCATTCGTGAAAATGTTCAAGATGGAGACATAGAGATTTTTAAAGTACATACGGACCTGAATGTAGCAGATCCGTTGACTAAACCTCTCCCTAGGGCAAAACATGATCAACACCAGAATTCCATGGGTGTTCGATTCATCACAATGTAACTAGATTATTGACTCTAGTGCAAGTGGGCGACTGTTGGAAATATGCCCTAGAGGCAATAATAAAAGCATTATTATTATATTTCCTTGTTCGTGATAATTGTCTTTATTCATGCTATAATTGTGTTATCCGGAAATCGTAATACATGTGTGAATAACAGACACCAACATGTCCCTAGTAAGCCTCTAGTTGACTAACTCGTTGATCAACAGATAGTCATGGTTTCCTGGCTATGGACATTGAATGTCATTGATAACGAAATCACATCATTAAGAGAATGATGTGATGGACAAGACCCAATCCTAAACATAGCATAAAGATCGTATAGTTCGTTTGCTAGAGTTTTTCCAATGTCAAGTATCTTTTCCTTAGACCATGAGATCGTGTAACTCCCGGATCCGTAAGAGTGCTTTGGGTGTACCAAACGTCACAACGTAACTGGGTGACTATAAAGGTATACTACGGGTATCTCCGAAAGTGTCTGTTGGGTTGACACGGATCAAGACTGGGATTTGTCGCTCCGTATGACGGAGAGGTATCACTGGGCCCACTCGGTAATGCATCATCATAATGAGCTCAAAGTGACCAAGTGTCTGGTCGCGGGATCATGCATTACGGTACGAGTAAAGTGACTTGCCGGTAACGAGATTGAACGAGGTATTGGGATACCGACGATCGAACCTCGGGCAAGTAACATATCGATTGACAAAAGGAATTGTATACGGGGTTGCTTGAATCCTTGACATCGTGGTTCATCCGATGAGATCATCGTGGAGCATGTGGGAGCCAACATGGGTATCCAGATCCCGCTGTTGGTTATTGACCGGAGAGTCGTCTCGGTCATGTCTGCTTGTCTCCCGAACCCGTAGGGTCTACACACTTAAGGTTCGGTGACGCTAGGGTTGTAAAGATATGTATATGCAGTAACCCGAATGTTGTTCGGAGTCCTGGATGAGATCCTGGATGTCACGAGGAGTTCTGGAATGGTCCGGAGGTAAAGAATTATATATAGGAAGTGCTGTTTCGGCCATCGGGACAAGTTTCGGGGTTATCGGTATTGTACCGGGACCACCGGAGGGGTCCCGAGGGCCCACTGGGTGGGGCCACCTGTCCCGGGGGGGCACATGGGCTGTAGGGGGTGCGCCTTGGCCTAGATGGGCCAAGGGCACCAGCCCCAAAAGCCCATGCGCCTAGGGTTCCACATAAGGGAAGAGTCCCAATGGTGGAAGGCACCTCTAGGTGCCTTGGGGGGGAGGGAAACCTCCCCTTGGCCGCCGCACCTAGGAGATTGGATCTCCTAGGCTGGCGCACCACCACCCCTTGGCCCTCCTATATATAGTGGGGGAGAGGAGGGACTTCATACCTCAGCCTTGGCGCCTCCCTCTCTCTGTTGGAAATATGCCCTAGAGGCAATAATAAATTTATTATTATTATATTTCCTTGTTCATGATAATCGTTTATTATCCATGCTATAATTCTATTAATAGGAAACTCAGATACATGTGTGGATGCATAGACAACACCATGTCCCTAGTAAGCCTCTAGTTGACTTGCTCGTTGATCAATAGATGGTTACAGTTTCCTGACCATGGACATTGGACGTCGTTGATAACGGGATCACATCATTAGAATGATGTGATGGACAAGACCCAATCCTAAGCATAGCACTAGATCGTGTAGTTCGTATGCTAAAGCTTTTCTTATGTCAAGTATCATTTCCTTAGACCATGAGATTGTGCAACTCCCGGACACCGTAGGAGTGCTTTGGGTGTGCCAAACGTCACAATGTAACTGGGTGATTATAAAGGTACACTACAGGTATCTCTGAAAGTGTCTGTTGGGTTGGCACGAATCGAGACTGGGATTTGTCACTCCGTGTGACGGAGAGGTATCTCTGGGCCCACTCGGTAGGACATCATCATAATGTGCACAATGTGATCAAGGAGTTCATCACGGGATGATGTGTTACGGAACGAGTAAAGAGACTTGCCGGTAACGAGATTGAACAAGGTATCGGGATACCGACGATCGAATCTCGGGCAAGTATCGTACCGATAGACAAAGGGAATTGTATACGGGATTGATTAAGTCCTCGACATCGTGGTTCATCTGATGAGATCATCGTGGAACATGTGGGAGCCAACATGGGTATCCAGATCCCGCTGTTGGTTATTGACCGGAGAACGTCTCGGTCATGTCTGCATGTCTCCCGAACCCGTAGGGTCTACACACTTAAGGTTCGATGACGCTAGGGTTATAAAGGAAGTTAGTATGTGGTTACCGAATGTTGTTCGGAGTCCAGGATGAGATCCTGGATGTCACGAGGAGTTCCGGAATGGTCCGGAGGTAAAGATTTATATATGGGAAGTCCTGTTTTGGTCACCGGAAAAGTTTCGGGGTTTATCGGTAACGTACCGGGACCACCGGGAGGGTCCCGGGGGTCCACCAAGCGGGGCCACCTGCCCCGGGGGGCCACATGGGCTGTAGGGAGTGCTCCTTGGCCTACATGGGCCAAGGGCACCAGCCCCACTAAGGCCCATGCGCCTAAGAGGTGGAGAGGGGGCAAACCCTAAGGGGATATGGGCCTTAGGGCCCATATTGGTGCGCCTCCCTCTCCCATCCCCTCTTGGCCGCCCCTTTGCTCCCCATCTAGGGCTGCCGCCCCCCCTAGGGGTGGGAACCCTAGAGGGGGTGCAGCCCCTCCCTTCCCCTATATATATGAGGCCTAGGGCTGCCCATAAGATAGGCGATTCAATCTCTCTTGGTGCAGCCCTGCGTCTCTTCTTCCTCCTCTTCTGTGGTGCTTGGCGAAGCCCTGCAGGATTGCCACGCTCCTCCACCACCACCACGCCGTTGTGCTGCTGTTGGATGAGTCTTCCTCAACCTCTCCCTCTCTCCTTGCTGGATCAAGGCATGGGAGACGTCACCGGGCTGTACGTGTGTTGAACGCGGAGGTGCCGTCCGTTCGGCACTAGGATCTTCGGTGATTTGGATCACGACGAGTACGACTCCATCAACCCCGTTCACTTGAACGCTTCCGCTTAGCGATCTACAAGGGTATGTAGATGCACTCTCCTTCCCCTCGTTGCTAGTCTCTCCATAGATAGATCTTGGTGACACGTAGGAAAATTTTTGAATTTCTGCTACGTTCCCCAACAGTGGCATCAGAGCTAGGTCTATTGCGTAGATTCTATGCACGAGTAGAACACAAAGAAGTTGTGGGAGTTGATTTTGTTCAATATGCTTGCCGTTACTAGTCTTATCTTGATTCGACGGTATTGTGGGATGAAGCGGCCCGGACCAACCTTACACGTACTCTTACGTGAGACCGGTTCCACCGACTAACATGCACTAGTTGCATAAGGTGGCTAGCGGGTGCCTGTCTCTCCCACTTTAGTCGGATCGGATTCGATGAAAAGGGTCCTTATGAAGGGTAAATAGAAATTGGCATATCACGTTGTGGTCTTTGCGTAGGTAAGAAACGTTCTTGCTAGAAACCCATAGCAGCCACGTAAAACATGCAAACAACAATTAGAGGACGTCTAACTTGTTTTTGCAGGGTATGCTATGTGATGTGATATGGCCAAAGGATGTGATGAATGATATATGTGATGTATGAGATTGATCATGTTCTTGTAATAGGAATCACGACTTGCATGTCGATGATTATGACAACCGGCAGGAGCCATAGGAGTTGTCTTTATTTATTTATGACCTGCGTGTCAACATAAACGTCATGTAATTACTTTACTTTATTGCTAACCGTTAGCCATAGTAGTAGAAGTAATAGATGACGTGACAACTTCAAGAAGACACGATGATGGAGATCATGATGATGGAGATCATGGTGTCATGCCGGTGACGATGATGATCATGGAGCCCCGAAGATGGAGATCAAAAGGAGCAAAGTGATATTGTCCATATCATGTCACTATTTGATTGCATGTGATGTTTATCATGTTTATACATCTTATTTGCTTAGAATGACGGTAGTAAATAAGATGATCCCTTACAACAATTTCAAGAAGTGTTCTCCCCTAACTGTGCACCGTTGCTACAGTTCGTCGTTTCGAAGCACGCCGTGATGATCGGGTGTGATAGATCCTTACGTTCACATACAACGGGTGTAAGACAGTTTTACACATGCAAAACACTTAGGGTTAACTTGACGAGCCTAGCATGTGTATAGACATGGCCTCGGAACACAGAAGACCGAAAGGTCGAGCATGAGTCGTATGGAAGATACGATCAACATGAAGATGTTCACCGACGTTGACTAGTCCATCTCACGTGATGATCGGACACGGCCTAGTTGACTCGGATCATGTAATCACTTAGATGACTAGAGGGATGTCTATCTAAGTGGGAGTTCATAAGATGAACTTAATTATCCTGAACATAGTCAAAAGGATTTTTGCAAATTATGTCGTAGCTCGCGCTTTAGTTCTACTGTTTAGATATGTTCCTAGAGAAAATTTAGTTGAAAGTTGATAGTAGCAATTATGCGCACTAGGTCCGTAAACTGAGGATTGTCCTCATTGCTTCATAGAAGGCTTATGTCCTTAATGCACCGCTCAGTGTGCTGAACCTCGAACGTTGTCTGTGGATGTTGCGAACATCTGACATACACATTTTTATAACTACGTGATAGTTCAGTTAAACGGTTTAGAGTTGAGGCACCGAAGACGTTTTTGAAACGTCACGAAACATATGAGATGTTTTGAGGGCTGAAATTGGGATTTCAGGTTCGTGCCCACGTCAAGAGGTATAAGACCTCCGACGATTTTCTTAGCCTACAAACTAAAGGGGAAAAGCTCAATTGTTGAGCTTGTGCTCAGATTGTCTGAGTACAACAATCACTTGAATCAAGTGGGAGTTAATCTTCCAGATGAAATAGTGATAGTTTCTCCGAAGTCATTACCACCAAGCTGTTAGAGCTTCGTGATGAACTATAATATATCAGGGACATATATGATGATCCTTGAGATATTCGTGATGTTTGACACCATGAAAGTAGAAATCAAGAAGGAGCATCAATTGTTGATGGTTAGTGAAACCACTAGTTTCAAGAAGGGCAACGGCAAGAAGGGATACTTCATGAAACGGCAATTCAGCTGCTGCTCTAGTGAAGAAACCCAAAGTTTGAACCCAAACCCGAGACTAAGTGCTTCTGTAATAAGGGGAACAGCCACTGGAGCAGAATTACCCTAGATACTTGGTAGATAAGAAGGCTGGCTAGGTCGATAGAAGTATATTGGATATACATTATGTTAATTTGTACTTTACTAGTACTCCTAGTAGCACCAGGGTATTAGATACCGGTTCGGTTGCTAAGTGTTAGTAACTCGAAATAAAAGCTACGGAATAAACGGAGACTAGATAAAGGTGAGCTGACGATACTTGTTGGAAGTGTTTCCAATGTTGATATGATCAAACATCGCACGCTCCCTCTACCATCGAGATTGGTGTTTGCGTTGAGCATAGACATGATTGGATTATGTCTATAGCAATACGGTTATTCATTTAAGGAGAATAATGGTTACTCTGTTTATTTGAATAATACCTTCAATGGTCTTACACCTGAAATGAATGGTTTATTGAATCTCGATCGTAGTGATACACATGTTCATGCCAAAAGATAGTAATGATAGTACCACATACTTGTGGCACTGCAATTTGAGTCATATTGGTGTATATGCATGAAGAAACTCCATGCAAATGGACCGTTTGAACTCACTTGATTTTGAATCACTTGAGACATGCAAATCATACCACATGGGCAAGATGACTGAAAGCCTCGGTTTCAGTAAAATGGAACTGGAAAGCAACTTGTTGGAAGTAATACATTTTGATGTGTGCAGTCCAATGAGGGCTGAGGTGTGTAGTGGATATCGTTATGTTCTTACTTCACAGATGATTTGAGTAGATGTTGAGTATATTTACTTGATGAATCACGAGTCTGAATTATTGAAAGGTTCAAGTAATTTCAGTGTGAAGTTGAAAGATCATCGTGACAAGAGGATAAAAGATCTATGATATGATCATAGAGATGAATATCTGAATTACGAGTTTGGCGCAGAATTAAGACATTGTGGAAATTGTTTCACAACTAATACAGCCTGGAACACCATAGTGTGATGGTGTGTCCGAACATCATAACTGCACCCTATTGGATATGATGCATACCATGATGTCTCTTATCAAATTACCACAATAGTTTATGGGTTAGGCATTAGAGACAACCACATTCACTTTAAAAGGGGCACCACGTAATTCCGATGGGATGACACCGTATGAACTATGGTTTAGAGAAACCTAAAATGTCATTTCTTAAAAGTTTGGGGCTGCGATGCTTATGTGAAAAAGTTTCAGGCTGATAAGCTCGAACCCAAAGCGGATAAATGCATCTTCATAGGACACCCAAAACAGTTGGGTATACCTCCTGTCTCAGATCCGAAAGCAATAAGGGATTGTTTCAAGAATCGGGTCCTTTCTCGAGGAAAAGTTTCTCTCGAAAGAATTGAGTGGGAGGATGGGGAGACTTGATAAGGTTATTGAACCGTCACTTCAACTAGTGTATAGCAAGGCACAAAGAGTTGTTCCTGTGGCACCTACACCAATTGAAGTGGAAGCTTATGATATTGATCATGAGACTTCAGATCAAGTTACTCCCAAACCTCGTAGGATGACAAGGATGCGTACTACTTCTGAGTGGTACGTAATCCTGTCTTGGAAGTCATGTTGCTAGACAACAATGAACCTACGAGCTATGAAGAAGCGATGGTGGGCCTGGATTCCGATAAATGGCTCGAGGCCATAAAAATCCGAGAGAGGATCCATGTATGAAAACAAAGTGTAGACTTTGGCAGAACAGCTCGATGGTCGTAAGGCTGTCGAGTACAGATGGATTTTAAAAGGAAGACGGACAATGATGGTAAGTATCACCATTAAGAAAGCTCAACTTGTCGTTAAGATGTTTTCCGACAAGTTCAAGGAGTTGACTATGATGAGACTTTCTCACTCGTAGCGATGCTAAGAGTCTGTTGGAATTATATTAGCAATTACTTCTTTATTTATGAAATCTTGCAGATAGGATGTCAAAACATTGTTTCCTCGACGATTTTCTTGAGGAAAGGTTGTATGTGATACAACCGGAAGGTTTTGTCAATCCTGAAAGATGCTAATAAGTATGCAAAGCTCCAAGCAATCCTTCTAAGGACTGGAGTAAGTATCTCGGAGTTGGAATGTATGCTTTGATGAGATGATCAAAGATTTGGGTGTATACAAAGTTTATGAGAAACTTGTATTTCCAAAGAAGTGAGTGGGAGCACTATAGAATTTCTGATGAGTATATGTTGTTGACATATTGTTGATCAGAAATGATGTAGAATTTCTGGAAAGCATATAGGGTTATTTGGAAAGTGTTTTTCAATGGAAAACCTGGATTAAGCTACTTGAACATTGAGCATCAAGATCTATAAGGATAGATCAAAACGCTTAATGGTACTTTCAAATGAGCACATACCTTGACATGACCTTGAAGGTGTTCAAGATGGATCAGTCAAAGAAGGAGTTCTTGCCTGAGTTGTAAGGTATGAAGTTAAGACTTAAAGCTCGACCACAGCAGAATAGAGAGAAAGGACGAAGGTCGTCCCCTATGCTTAAGACATAGGCTCTACAGTATGCTATGCTGTGTACCGCACCTGAAGTGTGCCTTGCCATGAGTCAGTCAAGGGGTACAAGAGTGATCCAAGAATGGATCACAGGACAGCGGTCAAAGTTATCCTTAGTAACTAGTGGACTAAGGAATTTTCTCGATTATGGAAGTGGTAAAAGAGTTCGTCGTAAAGGGTTACGTCGATGCAAGCTTAACACCTATCCGGATGGCTCTGAGTAGAGATACCGGATACGTATAATGGAGCAACAATTTAGAATAGCTCCAAGTAGAACAGTTATTTGGAATAGCTCCAAATAGAACGTGGTAGCTACATCTAGGAGATGACATAGAGATTTGTAAAGCACACACGGATCTAAAAGGTTCAGACCCGTTGACTAAAACCTCTCTCACAAGCAACATGATCAAACCTAGAACTCATTGAGTGTTAATCACATAGTGATGTGAACTAGACTACTGACTCTAGTAAACTCTTGGGTGTTGGTCACATGGCGATGTGACCTGTGAGTGTTAATCACATGGAGATGTGAACTAGATTATTGACTCTAGTGCAAGTGGGAGACTGTTGGAAATATGCCCTAGAGGCAATAATAAATTGATTATTATTATATTTCCTTGTTCATGATAACCGTTTATTATCCATGCTATAATTGTATTGATAGGAAACTCAGATACATGTGTGGATGCATAGACAACACCATGTCCCTAGTAAGCCTCTAGTTGACTAGCTCGTTGATCAATAGATGGTTACAGTTTCCTGACCATGGACATTGGATGTCGTTGATAACGGGATCACATCATTAGAATGATGTGATGGACAAGACCCAATCCTAAGCATAGCACTAGATCGTGTAGTTCGTATGCTAAAGCTTTTCTTATGTCAAGTATCATTTCCTTAGACCATGAGATTGTGCAACTCCCGGACACCGTAGGAGTGCTTTGGGTGTGCCAAACGTCACAACGTAACTGGGTGATTATAAAGGTACACTACAGGTATCTCCGAAAGTGTCTGTTGGGTTGGCACGAATCGAGACTGGGATTTGTCACTCCGTGTGACGGAGAGGTATCTCTGGGCCCACTCGGTAGGACATCATCATAATGTGCACAATGTGATCAAGGAGTTGATCACGGGATGATGTGTTACGGAACGAGTAAAGAGACTTGCCGGTAACGAGATTGAACAAGGTATCGGGATACCGACGATCGAATCTCGGGCAAGTATCGTACCGATAGACAAAGGGAATTGTATACGGGATTGATTAAGTCCTCGACATCGTGGTTCATCTGATGAGATCATCGTGGAACATGTGGGAGCCAACATGGGTATCCAGATCCCGCTGTTGGTTATTGACCGGAGAACGTCTCGGTCATGTCTGCATGTCTCCCGAACCCGTAGGGTCTACACACTTAAGGTTCGATGACGCTAGGGTTATAAAGGAAGTTAGTATGTGGTTACCGAATGTTGTTCGGAGTCCCGGATGAGATCCCGGACGTCACGAGGAGTTCCGGAATGGTCCGGAGGTAAAGATTTATATATGGGAAGTCCTGTTTTGGTCACCGGAAAAGTTTCGGGGTTTATCGGTAACGTACCGGGACCACCGGGAGGGTCTCGGGGGTCCACCAAGTGGGGCCACCTGCCCCGGGGGGGCACATGGGCTGTAGGGAGTGCTCCTTGGCCTACATGGGCCAAGGGCACCAGCCCCACTAAGGCCCATGCGCCTAAGAGGTGGAGAGGGGGCAAACCCTAAGGGGATATGGGCCTTAGGGCCCATATTGGTGCGCCTCCCTCTCCCATCCCCTCTTGGCCGCCCCTTTGCTCCCCATCTACGGCTGCCGCCCCCCCTGGGGGTGGGAACCCTAGAGGGGGCGCAGCCCCTCCCTTCCCCTATATATATGAGGCCTAGGGCTGCCCATAAGATAGGCGATTCAATCTCTCTTGGTGCAGCCCTACGACTCTTCTTCCTCCTCTTCTGTGGTGCTTGGCGAAGCCCTGCAGGATTGCCACGCTCCTCCACCACCACCACGCCGTTGTGCTGCTATTGGATGAAGTCTTCCTCAACCTCTCCCTCTCTCCTTGCTGGATCAAGGCATGGGAGACGTCACCGGGCTGTACGTGTGTTGAACGCGGAGGTGCCGTCCGTTCGGCACTAGGATCTTCGGTGATTTGGATCACGACGAGTACGACTCCATCAACCCCGTTCACTTGAACGCTTCCTCTTAGCGATCTACAAGGGTATGTAGATGCACTCCCCTTCCCCTCATTGCTAGTCTCTCCATAGATAGATCTTGGTGACACGTAGGAAAATTTTTGAATTTCTGCTACGTTCCCCAACAGTGGCATCAGAGCTAGGTCTATTGCGTTGATTCTATGCACGAGTAGAACACAAAGAAGTTGTGGGAGTTGATTTTGTTCAATATGCTTGCCGTTACTAGTCTTATCTTGATTCGACGGTATTGTGGGATGAAGCGGCCCGGACCAACCTTACACGTACTCTTACGTGAGACCGGTTCCACCGACTAACATGCACTAGTTGCATAAGGTGGCTAGCGGGTGCCTGTCTCTCCCACTTTAGTCGGATCGGATTCGATGAAAAGGGTCCTTATGAAGGGTAAATAGAAATTGGCATATCACGTTGTGGTCTTTGCGTAGGTAAGAAACGTTCTTGCTAGAAACCCATAGCAGCCACGTAAAACATGCAAACAACAATTAGAGGACGTCTAACTTGTTTTTGCAGGGTATGCTATGTGATGTGATATTGCCAAAGGATGTGATGAATGATATATGTGATGTATGAGATTGATCATGTTCTTGTAATAGGAATCACGACTTGCATGTCGATGATTATGACAACCGGCAGGAGCCATAGGAGTTGTCTTTATTTATTTATGACCTGCGTGTCAACATAAACGTCATGTAATTACTTTACTTTATTGCTAACCGTTAGCCATAGTAGTAGAAGTAATAGATGACGTGACAACTTCAAGAAGACACGATGATGGAGATCATGATGATGGAGATCATGGTGTCATGCCGGTGACGATGATGATCATGGAGCCCCGAAGATGGAGATCAAAAGGAGCAAAGTGATATTGGCCATATCATGTCACTATTTGATTGCATGTGATGTTTATCATGTTTATACATCTTATTTGCTTAGAACGACGGTAGTAAATAAGATGATCCCTTACAACAATTTCAAGAAGTGTTCTCCCCTAACTGTGCACCGTTGCTACAGTTCGTCGTTTCGAAGCACGCCGTGATGATCGGGTGTGATAGATCCTTACGTTCACATACAACGGGTGTAAGACAGTTTTACACATGCAAAACACTTAGGGTTAACTTGACGAGCCTAGCATGTGTATAGACATGGCCTCGGAACACAGAAGACCGAAAGGTCGAGCATGAGTCGTATGGAAGATACGATCAACATGAAGATGTTCACCGACGTTGACTAGTCCGTCTCACGTGATGATCGGACACGGCCTAGTTGACTCGGATCATGTAATCACTTAGATGACTAGAGGGATGTCTATCTAAGTGGGAGTTCATAAGATGAACTTAATTATCCTGAACATAGTCAAAAGGATTTTTGCAAATTATGTCGTAGCTCGCGCTTTAGTTCTACTGTTTAGATATGTTCCTAGAGAAAATTTAGTTGAAAGTTGATAGTAGCAATTATGCGGACTAGGTCCATAAACTGAGGATTGTCCTCATTGCTTCATAGAAGGCTTATGTCCTTAATGCACCGCTCAGTGTGCTGAACCTCGAACGTTGTCTGTGGATGTTGCGAACATCTGACATACACATTTTTATAACTACGTGATAGTTCAGTTAAACGGTTTAGAGTTGAGGCACCGAAGACGTTTTTGAAACGTCACGAAACATATGAGATGTTTTGAGGGCTGAAATTGGGATTTCAGGTTCGTGCCCACGTCAAGAGGTATAAGACCTCCGACGATTTTCTTAGCCTACAAACAAAAGGGGAAAAGCTCAATTGTTGAGCTTGTGCTCAGATTGTCTGAGTACAACAATCACTTGAATCAAGTGGGAGTTGATCTTCCAGATGAAATAGTGATAGTTTCTCCGAAGTCATTACCACCAAGCTGTTAGAGCTTCGTGATGAACTATAATATATCAGGGACATATATGATGATCCTTGAGATATTCGTGATGTTTGACACCACGAAAGTAGAAATCAAGAAGGAGCATCAATTGTTGATGGTTAGTGAAACCACTAGTTTCAAGAAGGGCAAGGGCAAGAAGGGATACTTCATGAAACGGCAATTCAGCTGCTGCTCTAGTGAAGAAACCCAAAGTTTGAACCCAAACCCGAGACTAAGTGCTTCTGCAATAAGGGGAACAGCCACTGGAGCAGAATTACCCTAGATACTTGGTAGATAAGAAGGCTGGCTAGGTCGATAGAAGTATATTGGATATACATTATGTTAATGTGTACTTTACTAGTACTCCTAGTAGCACCAGGGTATTAGATACCGGTTCGGTTGCTAAGTGTTAGTAACTCGAAATAAAAGCTACGGAATAAACGGAGACTAGATAAAGGTGAGCTGACGATACTTGTTGGAAGTGTTTCCAATGTTGATATGATCAAACATCGCACGCTCCCTCTACCATCGAGATTGGTGTTTGCGTTGAGCATAGACATGATTGGATTATGTCTATAGCAATATGGTTATTCATTTAAGGAGAATAATGGTTACTCTGTTTATTTGAATAATACCTTCAATGGTCTTACACCTGAAATGAATGGTTTATTGAATCTCGGTCGTAGTGATACACATGTTCATGCCAAAAGATAGTAATGATAGTACCACATACTTGTGGCACTGCAATTTGAGTCATATTGGTGTATATGCATGAAGAAACTCCATGCAAATGGACCGTTTGAACTCACTTGATTTTGAATCACTTGAGACATGCAAATCATACCACATGGGCAAGATGACTGAAAGCCTCGGTTTCAGTAAAATGGAACTGGAAAGCAACTTGTTGGAAGTAATACATTTTGATGTGTGCAGTCCAATGAGGGCTGAGGTGTGTAGTGGATATCGTTATGTTCTTACTTCACAGATGATTTGAGTAGATGTTGAGTATATTTACTTGATGAATCACGAGTCTGAATTATTGAAAGGTTCAAGTAATTTCAGTGTGAAGTTGAAAGATCATCGTGACAAGAGGATAAAAGATCTATGATATGATCATAGAGATGAATATCTGAATTACGAGTTTGGCGCAGAATTAAGACATTGTGGAAATTGTTTCACAACTAATACAGCCTGGAACACCATAGTGTGATGGTGTGTCCGAACATCATAACTGCACCCTATTGGATATGATGCATACCATGATGTCTCTTATCAAATTACCACAATAGTTTATGGGTTAGGCATTAGAGACAACCACATTCACTTTAAAAGGGGCACCACGTAATTCCGATGGGATGACACCGTATGAACTATGGTTTAGAGAAACCTAAAATGTCATTTCTTAAAAGTTTGGGGCTGCGATGCTTATGTGAAAAAGTTTCAGGCTGATAAGCTCGAACCCAAAGCGGATAAATGCATCTTCATAGGACACCCAAAACAGTTGGGTATACCTCCTGTCTCAGATCCGAAAGCAATAAGGGATTGTTTCAAGAATCGGGTCCTTTCTCGAGGAAAAGTTTCTCTCGAAAGAATTGAGTGGGAGGATGGGGAGACTTGATAAGGTTATTGAACTGTCACTTCAACTAGTGTATAGCAAGGCACAAAGAGTTGTTCCTGTGGCACCTACACCAATTGAAGTGGAAGCTTATGATATTGATCATGAGACTTCAGATCAAGTTACTCCCAAACCTCGTAGGATGACAAGGATGCGTACTACTTCTGAGTGGTACGTAATCCTGTCTTGGAAGTCATGTTGCTAGACAACAATGAACCTACGAGCTATGAAGAAGCGATGGTGGGCCTGGATTCCGATAAATGGCTCGAGGCCATAAAAATCCGAGAGAGGATCCATGTATGAAAACAAAGTGTAGACTTTGGCAGAACAGCTCGATGGTCGTAAGGCTGTTGAGTACAGATGGATTTTAAAAGGAAGACGGACAATGATGGTAAGTATCACCATTAAGAAAGCTCAACTTGTCGTTAAGATGTTTTCCGACAAGTTCAAGGAGTTGACTATGATGAGACTTTCTCACTCGTAGCGATGCTAAGAGTCTGTTGGAATTATATTAGCAATTACTTCTTTATTTATGAAATCTTGCAGATAGGATGTCAAAACATTGTTTCCTCGACGATTTTCTTGAGGAAAGGTTGTATGTGATACAACCGGAAGGTTTTGTCAATCCTGAAAGATGCTAATAAGTATGCAAAGCTCCAAGCAATCCTTCTAAGGACTGGAGTAAGTATCTCGGAGTTGGAATGTATGCTTTGATGAGATGATCAAAGATTTGGGTGTATACAAAGTTTATGAGAAACTTGTATTTCCAAAGAAGTGAGTGGGAGCACTATAGAATTTCTGATGAGTATATGTTGTTGACATATTGTTGATCAGAAATGATGTAGAATTTCTGGAAAGCATATAGGGTTATTTGGAAAGTGTTTTTCAATGGAAAACCTGGATTAAGCTACTTGAACATTGAGCATCAAGATCTATAAGGATAGATCAAAACGCTTAATGGTACTTTCAAATGAGCACATACCTTGACATGACCTTGAAGGTGTTCAAGATGGATCAGTCAAAGAAGGAGTTCTTGCGTGAGTTGTAAGGTATGAAGTTAAGACTTAAAGCTCGACCACAGCAGAATAGAGAGAAAGGACGAAGGTCGTCCCCTATGCTTAAGACATAGGCTCTACAGTATGCTATGCTGTGTACCGCACCTGAAGTGTGCCTTGCCATGAGTCAGTCAAGGGGTACAAGAGTGATCCAAGAATGGATCACAGGACAGCGGTCAAAGTTATCCTTAGTAACTAGTGGACTAAGGAATTTTCTCGATTATGGAAGTGGTAAAAGAGTTCGTCGTAAAGGGTTACGTCGATGCAAGCTTAACACCTATCCGGATGGCTCTGAGTAGAGATACCGGATACGTATAATGGAGCAACAATTTAGAATAGCTCCAAGTAGAACAGTTATTTGGAATAGCTCCAAATAGAACGTGGTAGCTACATCTAGGAGATGACATAGAGATTTGTAAAGCACACACGGATCTAAAAGGTTCAGACCCGTTGACTAAAACCTCTCTCACAAGCAACATGATCAAACCTAGAACTCATTGAGTGTTAATCACATAGTGATGTGAACTAGACTACTGACTCTAGTAAACTCTTGGGTGTTGGTCACATGGCGATGTGACCTGTGAGTGTTAATCACATGGAGATGTGAACTAGATTATTGACTCTAGTGCAAGTGGGAGACTGTTGGAAATATGCCCTAGAGGCAATAATAAATTGATTATTATTATATTTCCTTGTTCATGATAACCGTTTATTATCCATGCTATAATTGTATTGATAGGAAACTCAGATACATGTGTGGATGCATAGACAACACCATGTCCCTAGTAAGCCTCTAGTTGACTAGCTCGTTGATCAATAGATGGTTACAGTTTCCTGACCATGGACATTGGATGTCGTTGATAACGGGATCACATCATTAGAATGATGTGATGGACAAGACCCAATCCTAAGCATAGCACTAGATCGTGTAGTTCGTATGCTAAAGCTTTTCTTATGTCAAGTATCATTTCCTTAGACCATGAGATTGTGCAACTCCCGGACACCGTAGGAGTGCTTTGGGTGTGCCAAACGTCACAACGTAACTGGGTGATTATAAAGGTACACTACAGGTATCTCCGAAAGTGTCTGTTGGGTTGGCACGAATCGAGACTGGGATTTGTCACTCCGTGTGACGGAGAGGTATCTCTGGGCCCACTCGGTAGGACATCATCATAATGTGCACAATGTGATCAAGGAGTTGATCACGGGATGATGTGTTACGGAACGAGTAAAGAGACTTGCCGGTAACGAGATTGAACAAGGTATCGGGATACCGACGATCGAATCTCGGGCAAGTATCGTACCGATAGACAAAGGGAATTGTATACGGGATTGATTAAGTCCTCGACATCGTGGTTCATCTGATGAGATCATCGTGGAACATGTGGGAGCCAACATGGGTATCCAGATCCCGCTGTTGGTTATTGACCGGAGAACGTCTCGGTCATGTCTGCATGTCTCCCGAACCCGTAGGGTCTACACACTTAAGGTTCGATGACGCTAGGGTTATAAAGGAAGTTAGTATGTGGTTACCGAATGTTGTTCGGAGTCCCGGATGAGATCCCGGACGTCACGAGGAGTTCCGGAATGGTCCGGAGGTAAAGATTTATATATGGGAAGTCCTGTTTTGGTCACCGGAAAAGTTTCGGGGTTTATCGGTAACGTACCGGGACCACCGGGAGGGTCTCGGGGGTCCACCAAGTGGGGCCACCTGCCCCGGGGGGGCACATGGGCTGTAGGGAGTGCTCCTTGGCCTACATGGGCCAAGGGCACCAGCCCCACTAAGGCCCATGCGCCTAAGAGGTGGAGAGGGGGCAAACCCTAAGGGGATATGGGCCTTAGGGCCCATATTGGTGCGCCTCCCTCTCCCATCCCCTCTTGGCCGCCCCTTTGCTCCCCATCTACGGCTGCCGCCCCCCCTAGGGGTGGGAACCCTAGAGGGGGCGCAGCCCCTCCCTTCCCCTATATATATGAGGCCTAGGGCTGCCCATAAGATAGGCGATTCAATCTCTCTTGGTGCAGCCCTACGACTCTTCTTCCTCCTCTTCTGTGGTGCTTGGCGAAGCCCTGCAGGATTGCCACGCTCCTCCACCACCACCACGCCGTTGTGCTGCTATTGGATGAAGTCTTCCTCAACCTCTCCCTCTCTCCTTGCTGGATCAAGGCATGGGAGACGTCACCGGGCTGTACGTGTGTTGAACGCGGAGGTGCCGTCCGTTCGGCACTAGGATCTTCGGTGATTTGGATCACAACGAGTACGACTCCATCAACCCCGTTCACTTGAACGCTTCCTCTTAGCAATCTACAAGGGTATGTAGATGCACTCCCCTTCCCCTCGTTGCTAGTCTCTCCATAGATAGATCTTGGTGACACGTAGGAAAATTTTTGAATTTCTGCTACGTTCCCCAACAGTGGCATCAGAGCTAGGTCTATTGCGTTGATTCTATGCACGAGTAGAACACAAAGAAGTTGTGGGAGTTGATTTTGTTCAATATGCTTGCCTTTACTAGTATTATCTTGATTCGACGGTATTGTGGGATGAAGCGGCCCGGACCAACCTTACACGTACTCTTACGTGAGACCGGTTCCACCGACTAACATGCACTAGTTGCATAAGGTGGCTAGCGGGTGCCTGTCTCTCCCACTTTAGTCGGATCGGATTCGATGAAAAGGGTCCTTATGAAGGGTAAATAGAAATTGGCATATCACGTTGTGGTCTTTGCGTAGGTAAGAAACGTTCTTGCTAGAAACCCATAGCAGCCACGTAAAACATGCAAACAACAATTAGAGGACGTCTAACTTGTTTTTGCAGGGTATGCTATGTGATGTGATATGGCCAAAGGATGTGATGAATGATATATGTGATGTATGAGATTGATCATGTTCTTGTAATAGGAATCACGACTTGCATGTCGATGATTATGACAACCGGCAGGAGCCATAGGAGTTGTCTTTATTTATTTATGACCTGCGTGTCAACATAAACGTCATGTAATTACTTTACTTTATTGCTAACCGTTAGCCATAGTAGTAGAAGTAATAGATGACGTGACAACTTCAAGAAGACACGATGATGGAGATCATGATGATGGAGATCATGGTGTCATGCCGGTGACGATGATGATCATGGAGCCCCGAAGATGGAGATCAAAAGGAGCAAAGTGATATTGGCCATATCATGTCACTATTTGATTGCATGTGATGTTTATCATGTTTATACATCTTATTTGCTTAGAACGACGGTAGTAAATAAGATGATCCCTTACAACAATTTCAAGAAGTGTTCTCCCCTAACTGTGCACCGTTGCTACAGTTCGTCGTTTCGAAGCACGCCGTGATGATCGGGTGTGATAGATCCTTACGTTCACATACAACGGGTGTAAGACAGTTTTACACATGCAAAACACTTAGGGTTAACTTGACGAGCCTAGCATGTGTATAGACATGGCCTCGGAACACAGAAGACCGAAAGGTCGAGCATGAGTCGTATGGAAGATACGATCAACATGAAGATGTTCACCGACGTTGACTAGTCCGTCTCACGTGATGATCGGACACGGCCTAGTTGACTCGGATCATGTAATCACTTAGATGACTAGAGGGATGTCTATCTAAGTGGGAGTTCATAAGATGAACTTAATTATCCTGAACATAGTCAAAAGGATTTTTGCAAATTATGTCGTAGCTCGCGCTTTAGTTCTACTGTTTAGATATGTTCCTAGAGAAAATTTAGTTGAAAGTTGATAGTAGCAATTATGCGGACTAGGTCCGTAAACTGAGGATTGTCCTCATTGCTTCATAGAAGGCTTATGTCCTTAATGCACCGCTCAGTGTGCTGAACCTCGAACATTGTCTGTGGATGTTGCGAACATCTGACATACACATTTTTATAACTACGTGATAGTTCAGTTAAACGGTTTAGAGTTGAGGCACCGAAGACGTTTTTGAAACGTCACGAAACATATGAGATGTTTTGAGGGCTGAAATTGGGATTTCAGGTTCGTGCCCACGTCAAGAGGTATAAGACCTCCGACGATTTTCTTAGCCTACAAACAAAAGGGGAAAAGCTCAATTGTTGAGCTTGTGCTCAGATTGTCTGAGTACAACAATCACTTGAATCAAGTGGGAGTTGATCTTCCAGATGAAATAGTGATAGTTTCTCCGAAGTCATTACCACCAAGCTGTTAGAGCTTCGTGATGAACTATAATATATCAGGGACATATATGATGATCCTTGAGATATTCGTGATGTTTGACACCACGAAAGTAGAAATCAAGAAGGAGCATCAATTGTTGATGGTTAGTGAAACCACTAGTTTCAAGAAGGGCAAGGGCAAGAAGGGATACTTCATGAAACGGCAATCCAGCTGCTGCTCTAGTGAAGAAACCCAAAGTTTGAACCCAAACCCGAGACTAAGTGCTTCTGCAATAAGGGGAACAGCCACTGGAGCAGAATTACCCTAGATACTTGGTAGATAAGAAGGCTGGCTAGGTCGATAGAAGTATATTGGATATACATTATGTTAATGTGTACTTTACTAGTACTCCTAGTAGCACCAGGGTATTAGATACCGGTTCGGTTGCTAAGTGTTAGTAACTCGAAATAAAAGCTACGGAATAAACGGAGACAAGATAAAGGTGAGCTGACGATACTTGTTGGAAGTGTTTCCAATGTTGATATGATCAAACATCGCACGCTCCCTCTACCATCGAGATTGGTGTTTGCGTTGAGCATAGACATGATTGGATTATGTCTATAGCAATATGGTTATTCATTTAAGGAGAATAATGGTTACTCTGTTTATTTGAATAATACCTTCAATGGTCTTACACCTGAAATGAATGGTTTATTGAATCTCGGTCGTAGTGATACACATGTTCATGCCAAAAGATAGTAATGATAGTACCACATACTTGTGGCACTGCAATTTGAGTCATATTGGTGTATATGCATGAAGAAACTCCATGCAAATGGACCGTTTGAACTCACTTGATTTTGAATCACTTGAGACATGCAAATCATACCACATGGGCAAGATGACTGAAAGCCTCGGTTTCAGTAAAATGGAACTGGAAAGCAACTTGTTGGAAGTAATACATTTTGATGTGTGCAGTCCAATGAGGGCTGAGGTGTGTAGTGGATATCGTTATGTTCTTACTTCACAGATGATTTGAGTAGATGTTGAGTATATTTACTTGATGAATCACGAGTCTGAATTATTGAAAGGTTCAAGTAATTTCAGTGTGAAGTTGAAAGATCGTCATGACAAGAGGATAAAAGATCTATGATATGATCATAGAGATGAATATCTGAATTACGAGTTTGGCGCAGAATTAAGACATTGTGGAAATTGTTTCACAACTAATACAGCCTGGAACACCATAGTGTGATGGTGTGTCCGAACATCATAACTGCACCCTATTGGATATGATGCATACCATGATGTCTCTTATCAAATTACCACAATAGTTTATGGGTTAGGCATTAGAGACAACCACATTCACTTTAAAAGGGGCACCACGTAATTCCGATGGGATGACACCGTATGAACTATGGTTTAGAGAAACCTAAAATGTCATTTCTTAAAAGTTTGGGGCTGCGACGCTTATGTGAAA
This sequence comes from Triticum monococcum, assembly GCA_034509565.1. Lineage (NCBI taxonomy): Eukaryota > Viridiplantae > Streptophyta > Magnoliopsida > Poales > Poaceae > Triticum > Triticum monococcum. The sequence goes on from CM067845.1 coordinate 714,803,345, forward strand.
AAGTTTCAGGCTGATAAGCTCGAACCCAAAGCGGATAAATGCATCTTCATAGGACACCCAAAACAGTTGGGTATACCTCCTGTCTCAGATCCGAAAGCAATAAGGGATTGTTTCAAGAATCGGGTCCTTTCTCGAGGAAAAGTTTCTCTCGAAAGAATTGAGTGGGAGGATGGGGAGACTTGATAAGGTTATTGAACCGTCACTTCAACTAGTGTATAGCAGGGCACAAAGAGTTGTTCCTGTGGCACCTACACCAATTGAAGTGGAAGCTTATGATATTGATCATGAGACTTCAGATCAAGTCACTCCCAAACCTCGTAGGATGACAAGGATGCGTACTACTTCTGAGTGGTACGTAATCCTGTCTTGGAAGTCATGTTGCTAGACAACAATGAACCTACGAGCTATGAAGAAGCGATGGTGGGCCTGGATTCCGATAAATGGCTCGAGGCCATAAAAATCCGAGAGAGGATCCATGTACGAAAACAAAGTGTAGACTTTGGCAGAACAGCTCGATGGTCGTAAGGCTGTTGAGTACAGATGGATTTTAAAAGGAAGACGGACAATGATGGTAAGTATCACCATTAAGAAAGCTCGACTTGTCATTAAGATGTTTTCCGACAAGTTCAAGGAGTTGACTATGATGAGACTTTCTCACTCGTAGCGATGCTAAGAGTCTGTTGGAATTATATTAGCAATTACTTCTTTATTTATGAAATCTTGCAGATAGGATGTCAAAACATTGTTTCCTCGACGATTTTCTTGAGGAAAGGTTGTATGTGATACAACCGGAAGGTTTTGTCAATCCTGAAAGATGCTAATAAGTATGCAAAGCTCCAAGCAATCCTTCTAAGGACTGGAGTAAGCATCTCGGAGTTGGAATGTATGCTTTGATGAGATGATCAAAGATTTGGGTGTATACAAAGTTTATGAGAAACTTGTATTTCCAAAGAAGTGAGTGGGAGCACTATAGAATTTCTGATGAGTATATGTTGTTGACATATTGTTGATCAGAAATGATGTAGAATTTCTGGAAAGCATATAGGGTTATTTGGAAAGTGTTTTTCAATGGAAAACCTGGATTAAGCTACTTGAACATTGAGCATCAAGATCTATAAGGATAGATCAAAACGCTTAATGGTACTTTCAAATGAGCACATACCTTGACATGACCTTGAAGGTGTTCAAGATGGATCAGTCAAAGAAGGAGTTCTTGCCTGAGTTGTAAGGTATGAAGTTAAGACTTAAAGCTCGACCACGGCAGAATAGAGAGAAAGGACGAAGGTCGTCCCCTATTCTTAAGACATAGGCTCTACAGTATGCTATGCTGTGTACCGCACCTGAAGTGTGCCTTGCCATGAGTCAGTCAAGGGGTACAAGAGTGATCCAAGAATGGATCACAGGACAGCGGTCAAAGTTATCCTTAGTAACTAGTGGACTAAGGAATTTTCTCGATTATGGAAGTGGTAAAAGAGTTCGTCGTAAAGGGTTACGTCGATGCAAGCTTAACACCTATCCGGATGGCTCTGAGTAGAGATACCGGATACGTATAATGGAGCAACAATTTAGAATAGCTCCAAGTAGAACAGTTATTTGGAATAGCTCCAAATAGAACGTGGTAGCTACATCTAGGAGATGACATAGAGATTTGTAAAGCACACACGGATCTAAAAGGTTCAGACCCGTTGACTAAAACCTCTCTCACAAGCAACATGATCAAACCTAGAACTCATTGAGTGTTAATCACATAGTGATGTGAACTAGACTACTGACTCTAGTAAACTCTTGGGTGTTGGTCACATGGCGATGTGACCTGTGAGTGTTAATCACATGGAGATGTGAACTAGATTATTGACTCTAGTGCAAGTGGGAGACTGTTGGAAATATGCCCTAGAGGCAATAATAAATTGATTATTATTATATTTCCTTGTTCATGATAACCGTTTATTATCCATGCTATAATTGTATTGATAGGAAACTCAGATACATGTGTGGATGCATAGACAACACCATCTCCCTAGTAAGCCTCTAGTTGACTAGCTCGTTGATCAATAGATGGTTACAGTTTCCTGACCATGGACATTGGATGTCGTTGATAACGGGATCACATCATTAGAATGATGTGATGGACAAGACCCAATCCTAAGCATAGCACTAGATCGTGTAGTTCGTATGCTAAAGCTTTTCTTATGTCAAGTATCATTTCCTTAGACCATGAGATTGTGCAACTCCCGGACACCGTAGGAGTGCTTTGGGTGTGCCAAACGTCACAACGTAACTGGGTGATTATAAAGGTACACTACAGGTATCTCCGAAAGTGTCTGTTGGGTTGGCACGAATCGAGACTGGGATTTGTCACTCCGTGTGACGGAGAGGTATCTCTGGGCCCACTCGGTAGGACATCATCATAATGTGCACAATGTGATCAAGGAGTTGATCACGGGATGATGTGTTACGGAACGAGTAAAGAGACTTGCCGGTAACGAGATTGAACAAGGTATCGGGATACCGACGATCGAATCTCGGGCAAGTATCGTACCGATAGACAAAGGGAATTGTATACGGGATTGATTAAGTCCTCGACATCGTGGTTCATCTGATGAGATCATCGTGGAACATGTGGGATCCAACATGGGTATCCAGATCCCGCTGTTGGTTATTGACCGGAGAACGTCTCGGTCATGTCTGCATGTCTCCCGAACCCGTAGGGTCTACACACTTAAGGTTCGATGACGCTAGGGTTATAAAGGAAGTTAGTATGTGGTTACCGAATGTTGTTCGGAGTCCCGGATGAGATCCCGGACGTCACGAGGAGTTCCGGAATGGTTCGGAGGTAAAGATTTATATATGGGAAGTCCTGTTTTGGTCACCGGAAAAGTTTCGGGGTTTATCGGTAACGTACCGGGACCACCGGGAGGGTCCCGGGGGTCCACCAAGTGGGGCCACCTGCCCCGGGGGGCCACATGGGCTGTAGGGAGTGCTCCTTGGCCTACATGGGCCAAGGGCACCAGCCCCACTAAGGCCCATGCGCCTAAGAGGTGGAGAGGGGGCAAACCCTAAGGGGATATGGGCCTTAGGGCCCATATTGGTGCGCCTCCCTCTCCCATCCCCTCTTGGCCGCCCCTTTGCTCCCCATCTAGGGCTGCCGCCCCCCCCTAGGGGTGGGAACCCTAGAGGGGGCGCAGCCCCTCCCTTCCCCTATATATATGAGGCCTAGGGCTGCCCATAAGATAGGCGATTCAATCTCTCTTGGTGCAGCCCTGCGTCTCTTCTTCCTCCTCTTCTGTGGTGCTTGGCGAAGCCCTGCAGGATTGCCACGCTCCTCCACCACCACCACGCCGTTGTGCTGCTGTTGGATGAAGTCTTCCTCAACCTCTCCCTCTCTCCTTGCTGGATCAAGGCATGGGAGACGTCACCGGGCTGTACGTGTGTTGAACGCGGAGGTGCCGTCCGTTCGGCACTAGGATCTTCGGTGATTTGGATCACGACGAGTACGACTCCATCAACCCCGTTCCGCTTCCGCTTAGCGATCTACAAGGGTATGTAGATGCACTATCCTTCCCCTTGTTGCTAGTCTCTCCATAGATAGATCTTGGTGACACGTAGGAAAATTTTTGAATTTCTGCTATGTTCCCCAACACTCTCCCCGTTACGTCTCTCTCTCGTAGTATAGGCGAAGCCCTGCTACTGTGACGCCCTGCATCCACCACCACGCTGTCGTGTTGCTGGATCTTCATCAACCTCTCCTTCCCCCTTGCTGGATCAAGAAGGAGGAGATGTCTCCCGTCCCGTACGTGTGTTGAACGCGGAGGTGCCGTCCGTTCGGCGCTTGGTCATCGGTGATTTGGATCACGTCGTGTTCGACAACATCAACCCCGTTCTTTGAACGCTTCCGCTCGCAATCTACAAAGGTATGTAGATGCAATCTGAATACTCGTTGCTAGATGAACTCATAGATGGATCTTGGTGAAACCGTAGGAAAATTTTTGTTTTCTGCAACGTTCCCCAACAGCTCGAACAAAACCATGGCTCTAGTGACTGCTTCTGCAGTGGAAGTCAATTCGTTTAACATGATAAATGCAAGGCAAGAAAAAAATGCTGATGACCTCAAGGACAAGACACCAATGAAATCTGATGAAGATGAAACAGAAACAACTCCGAGGTTTGCAAGGTCTGATGCGCTGTCAGTTCATCTGGACTACTGCTCTGAGCAGCTTAGCAAGTTTGAGATGATGGAATCTGATGTGGAAGAATAAAACACCAATACTGAAATGGAGTGCCTACCTGAGGATTTAACTCTGGCAATGAACTCAGTAAAAAGATCGTTACTAGACTCACTTGAGAAAGCTGACACAGTTGTCAAGAAGAAACCCAGTGTCAAAAACTCACCTACATGGGGCCCAGTTCTGGCTAATAAACCTATGACCAGAAATCAGGGGAATGCTAAGATCATGGATAAGGCAGCTGCATACATGATGAAGAAGAACTTGGAAATACCAGCTACATTTAAAGGTAAATCGTTTGCTACCCTTGACCCTAATGAACTTGCTTCTTATACTACTAAAGTGGATCTTTGTATTGGTAATAGTAAGGAAGAGCAAAAAGATATTATTCTTGACCTAATTGACAAGGAAAAAATTAGGTGCCTGCAATTTGCTAATGAAAATCCAGAGATTGTTCTCCCTGACAATTTAGATTTGATGGATCTGAGTGTTCCTACCTCTGTTCCTAGGAAGGAGGATTTACCATATACTGGATCGGTTGGCACTGCTGGTTCAGTTATGGAATGCCCAATCTTGAATAATAAGAAAAAGCCTTGTGGCTTATCTCACCCATTTAAAGTTAAATGATAGGAGCTTTTTGGAATATTCGCGGTCTAGGTCAACCTGGAAAAATTCAGTGCCTAGGAGATTTTATCTGTAATAACCATGTGGATTTCTTGTGTTTCTCTGAAACCAAAAGAGAAATCATTGACACTCATATCCTTAACAGCATAGCTGGCAGGATAATCTTTGATTGGCATTATCTACCTGCGATTAACATGGCTGGTGGGATCCTTGTGGGTCTTAGAAATGATCTGTTTGAAGTTATTGGTTTTGTTAATAAGAAATCTTGCATTGTTGCAACTCTGAAAAATAAAGCAGATGGTTTCATTTGGCATCTTATTGCTGTATATGGTACATCTTATAATGAATTTAAACTAGAATTCATTGCTGAATTGCATGAGGTTATGGAGGGGCTCACTTACCTAGTTTTACTTGGGGGTGATTTTAACTTAGTCAGGTCCACGGCTGACAAGAATAGTGGTGTTATTAATAATCAGTTTTTGTACCTCTTCAATGATTGGATTAACAAATGGTCTCTTATGGAGATCAATGTGGCAAATAGGAAGTATACTTGGAGTAATAACCAAGACAAACCTATTTTTGCCACTATAGATAGAGTTTTTACTTCTCTTTCCTGGGATGCTCACTTTCCTTTGTCAGTAGTTTCTGCACTTCCTCGGGTGGGGAGTGACCATGCACCTTTGCTTTTGGACACAGGGGCACGGAGGGTTACCTCCCCCAAGATTTTTCGTTTTGAGAAATGGTGGCTTGACCACCCTGATTTTAAGAAAATGGTGATTGACACCTGGAACACCCTGGTTCCTGGAGAAACAGCTATAGATATTTGGATGAATAAAAGTAAGCTATTTAGGAAGAAAGCTAGAGGGTGGAGTATTAACATTGAAGCAGTTAGTAAAAAAAGAAAGAGGGAGCTTTTGCTCGAGTTCGAAATTCTTGACGTGTTCTCTGAGAGAAACCAGATTGATGATAGGGATAGGATCAGGATGGAGGAAATTAAAAAAGAACTTGCTCAAATTTGGAGCAAAGAGGAAACTGCCTTGTGGCAGCAATCCAGAGATCGTCGAATTATTGATGGGGACAAGAATAATGCTTATTTTCACGCATTGGCCAACCATAGACATAGGAAGAATCATCTTTCCGAGTTAGTTGGGGATATGGTCCAGTTTACACCATTCAGGAAATGTTGGGGGTAGCTACCACCTATTATAAAAACTTGTTCTGTTTTGAAAATAAACACAATATTTGTCTCGGTCCTTCCTTCTGGGAGGAAAATGAGTTGGTTACTCAAGAAGAGAACGACCATTTGCAAAAAAACTTTTCTGAGGAAGAAATTAGAGAGGCGATCTTTGGGTTTTATGCCCATGGCGCTCCAGGCCCAGATGGACTATCTTTTCTGTTTTATCAAACCTTTTGGGAGGTTATTAAAACGGACTTCATGGCCCTGGTCAGAGATTTTGAAGAGGGCAAGCTAGACTTACAACGTTTGAATTTTACCTTGATTGTTCTTATTCCAAAAGAACCTGATGCTAGGGAAATGAAGAAGTTCCGGCCTAAAATTTGAGCAATTGTGGGATTAAAATTTTCTCTAAAGCCATGACCAATAGGGTATCCCCTGTAGGACGTAGATTGATTTCTTCTAATCAAACTGCGTTCATTAAGGGGAGATACATCCTGGAGAGTGTGGTTATGGCACATGAGGTGATCCATGAAATTAAAAAATCAGGCTCACAGGGTTTAGTTCTTAAATTGGATTACGAGAAAGCGTATGATAGAGTTAGTTGGGAGTTCCTATTTGATATGCTTCATTCGAGAGGTTTTGGTCCGAGGTGGATTTCTTGGATCAAAAGTACTCTCATCAATAGCACGTTTAGTGTGAGAATAAATGACACTACTGGTCCCTACTTTGTAGGAGGTAAAGGTCTCAAACAAGGGGACCCGCACTCTCCTCTGTTATTTAACTTGGTTGCTGATGTTTTTACTAAAATGCTCAAAAAAGCTGCTTCTCAGAATTTAATATCTGGGCTTCTGCCTCATGTGATTCCTGGAGGTGTGGTTAGTCTGCAATATGCAGACGACACTATACTTTTTTTTGGAGAATTCTACTCAAAAAGCAAGAAATTTTAAATGGCTTTTGTCATGCTTTGAAAACCTGTCTGGGATGAAAATTAATTTCCACAAGAGTGATCTCATGACTATCAATGTGGATGATGCAGTTGCTAAGGAATTTGCTCAGATATTTTGCTGTAAAAAAGGCTCTTTCCCTATTAAATATCTGGGAGTGCCTCTGCACTATGATAAGTTAAAAAAGGAGGATTTACAGCCTATTATTGATAGGATCATTAAGGGCATATCTGGCTGGTTGGGGAGATATCTCACGTATAAAGGGAAAATTATTTTACTATGTGCTTGTGTGATTAGCATTCCTGCTTACTTGATGTCTGTGATCAAGTTTCCTAAGTGGGCAATTAATGCCATTAACTCCCAAATGGCTCATTTCTTTTGGGGAAATATAGGAGACCAACACAAGTACCACCTGGCTAATTGGGGCCTAATTACTAGGAAGAAGGAATTTGAAGGTTTGGGGGTGCCTAACATTAGAGAGTATAATATGGCTTTACTAGCCTCTTGGGGTAAAAGATTTTTTAATAATCCTGACTCAGATTGGGTTAAACTTCTCTTGTACAAGTACAGAGTTAACTCTCCTAATCTGCTCTGGGCTAAAAGTGAAGGGGGCTCTACCTTTTGGAAGAGCATAACTTGGGCCCTGGCTGCTGCAAAAACCTTTTATAGATGGAAGCTGAGCGTGGAAAACTCATTAGTTTTTGGCATGATGTGTGGGTGGGGGATTGTTCCCTTAAGGTACAATTTTGGATTTATTTAGTATTTGTAACCAAACTGACAGTACAGTAGCCCAAGTGTGGGATGGTAATGATTTAAAATTAACCTTTAGAAGATGTGTTGATCTTCGTGGTATGAACCGCTGGAACAACTTGTTTATGTGATCAAGCAAAATCCTCCTCTGGATGGAGTGGATACCCCGATTTGGGGCTTAGAATCCAATGGGACTTTCTCGGTTAAATCCTTTTATAAACAAATCAATTTTAGTGGGATAGTTCCTGCTATTAGTGATAAAATGTGGAAAATTTTATGTCCGCAGAGCATCCATATTTTCCTTTGGTTATGTGTTCACAATAAGATTCTTACTAGAGATAATCTTGCGAAAAGGAGGGGAGTTGAAGACCCTTCCTGTTTATTTTGCTCTGACTTTGAAACTGTTCAACACCTGTTGTTTGACTGTGTGGTGACCCTTCCTGTGGGTTTTTTTTCCTGTTCCTTTTTCTTTTTTAGTTTTTTCATGTTTCTTTTTCTTTCTTTCGGCGCCCTGAGCTGACTTCTCTGTTTTAGTACCGGCCAGGCCTGCTTCTTAAGTGAACTCATCCATTCCCTTGTTAGTACAGAAGGAGGCGATATCGTGTCAATTCCCTAAATAAAACCGTCTTTTCCAATGATTTAGGGCCCATACCCCAATAATGATGACGAAGAGGTCTTCCTGCTTCAAAAAGAAAGCCATTAATGACTGTTTCGATCAACAAGCACGCCGGCGGCTGTCACTTCCATTTTCTTCTTTTTTCATGTTTATTTTCTTTTTAAAAAAGTTTACTGAGCTTATTGAAAAGAAGCGTAAATTTTCAAAAATGTTTGTGTTTTTCTTAAATTGTTCAAAACTTCAAAACAAATCCTGTTTTCCAATTTTGTTAACAAATTTAGAAAAATTGTCGCCTTTTCCCCAAAAAACAGGGCTTCAAAAATTGTTCACAGACACAAATTTTTTTAGCATTTTCAAAGCTTTTATTTAGAGTTTAAAAAAATCTCTCTCTTTTTTTTCAAAAATGTCCGTGCTTTCAATTTTAGTTTCGCTCCCGGACGGCGTCCAAGCTTGAGGATCTGGCAGTCTATTTCGATAGAAGATGGTGGATCCAAGCAGTGGCGGAGCAAGACAAAAACCACTGGGGGGCAAAGGTAGATGGCAAAGATCTGGGGGCAAAACACTAATTTTCCTCTCATCTAGGCCCTTCAAAAAATCTTCTCACTTTTCTCCAAAGTTGGGTGGGTGGGTCCCCCTGGCCTCAACATAGCTTCGCCACTGGATCGAAGACCTGTGGTCGTCCATGCGTCCTTTGGTCACCTTTCCCCTGGAAGCAGCTGTGGTAACTGCTCCAGGGCGTTGGTTCGTCCGTAGGTGGTTGACTTCCTGACCGCAAGATAAAAAGTCTTGCCGGCTCTACAGAGGAGCAACGTCGGCACCGGCGCGCCATCCCCTTGTCCTGAAGGTTGTTGTCGGAGATACCCCAGATGTTTGTTTTTGATTTCTTGTTTGTTTGGGGTTTTTTTTTGTAATGTTGGTTCTTTGAATTTATTGAGCTTAGGCTTTTTTTTCACTAGTGCTAATTTTTTTTGGTTCTTAGATTAGAATAATTTGCTTTTTGAGACAATATAATTATCTGGTAAAAGGCATGAAAATGAAGGTAAAATATGGTAGAAATCAGCCCACTCCGTTTTCACCCAGTTGACAATGGATTGCTCAAACGCGGGAGCTATTTCTCGCATTCGGCGAGTCTAAAGATTTCTCTCGTTGAAGCATTCCGATTATCGGGCCGGCCCACTGTCGCACAACGAAATAGAAAAACCTTTCAAGAAAACAAGGGCGCGAGCAAACTTGGCCAAAATGGGCCGGCCCGGCCTGGCCTGGGTCCAACGGGCAAGGCACAGCACAGCATGGCCCGGCCAGGCACGCTAAGTACTCGGCCCGGCACGCGTGCTGGCCTCTTTGGCCCAGGCACGACCCCTTCACTACATGGGTCGGCACGTCGGCCCGTTTGTCCCGAGTAGGCACGTCGAGGCACGGGCGCAGCCGCGCAGCATCAATCGTTATTGCCCCATTGGCATTGCTGAAGAAAAAATGATGGTTGGCGACTCCAGGAATAAGGAATTGCAGTGCGCTCTTGAGCTTGCGTCGTGCTAGAGGCACATCGTTGCATGAATAAAGAATTGCAGGCAGGCACGTCCCCCTGGTCCCTGCCTGGCTGCCTCCCTGTCCCGGGTATACGGTGTTTCCTAAATGGCGCCCGTTCCTTCATTAATTTCCAAACGGCGCACACCCCTCGCCACGTTTGGGCCGGCCCATTTCAAAAAAAATGGGCAGAAGCTAGGATTCGAACAACCGTTGCCTTAGTTCTACGATAGACGCAATACCACCCGACCTGCTCACATACGTGTGATTAAGTACATGTTTTTCGTTCATTTCTTATTTCTTCAGCTTGATTTGTTTTTTCTTTATCCTTTTTTATGTTCGCAATAAAATTCTTCAAATCGATGAGCTTTTTTTCAATATTGTGAACCATTTTTTTAAGATGATGAACTTTTTCTTAAACTCTTGAGTTATAAGAAAAGATATTTTTTCCCCAAATTTGAAGAAAAAATTTCAATTTTGTGAAGAAAAAAGAACAAATTAACATTTTTCAAATTTGATGAATTTTTTTAATACGACGAACTTTTTAAATTTCAATGAAAAAAGTTCATCCATGATTTTCAATTCGACAAACTTATTTTTCAAATTCGATGAACCTTTTTAAATTGGATGAACTTTTTTCAAAAATTAATGAACCTTTTCAATTTGGATGAACTTTTTTCAAATCAAAGAACTTTTTTCGAAAAATGATGACTTTTTTCAATTTATGATTTTTTTCAAAATTGATGAATTTGTTTCAAAATTTTCATGAACTTTTTTCATTTTTCATGAACTATTTTTTAAATTGATTGACATTTTTCAAATTCAATGGACTTTCCTTGAATAGGGGCAACATTTTTTGTATGTTCACGAACTTTTTCCCGAAATCTGTGAAGTTTCAATTTTTTGAAAGAAAATCATGTATGGGCAGGTAGTTTTTAAAGTGTTGGAGCTGCATTTGATCACTAGTAACAACATGTTGTAGCGGTTAGCCGAACGCATTGTAGAATGGTATGACTTCCGACTGGCTTTCGAAAGAGAAGCCCACTAAGCTTCCCTGTATGAGCCAGGTATGGTAACCGGCGCAAAAGGCGCCCGTTAGGAGCTCCCCGGGTATACGTAGGTAGCAGTAGGTTTTGCTCAAGAGAAATGTGCTAGTCGTGACGTGCCGTGCTGGCACACATGCCTGGCAAGGCAGCCCAGGCACGGCCCACTAGGTCACGTGCCGTGCCGGCTCGTGCCGGCCCGACAATACCGGCCCGTTTGGCTAGGTTTGGGTTTTACGAACGAGCATAGAGCCGTTCAGATACGAGGTGCACACTACTTGAGGTAAAACACCGGAGGTTTTTTTATTTCTTCATTTTTCCTTTTTTGGTTTCTTTGGTTTTTTGTTTGGTCTTGTTATTTTTCTCCGGTTTTGTTTTATTCATCATTATAATTCGATTTTCTCCATTTTTTTTCATTTTCTTCTATGGTTTTTTTTTGTTTTCTCGTTTTTTTGTTTTCCTTTGGTGTTTTCTTATGTTGTCATTTTCACTCTACATTTACGCACATGTCAAAAACATTTTTTGTAACAAGTGATCAACATTTTTTGTATACAAGTTCAACATTGTTCAAATACTTGTTCAACATTTTTTCATATACTTGTTCAAGTTATTAATACTTACTCAACATTTTCAAAAACTTGTTAAACATTTTTATTTTATATACCCATTCAACATTTTAATAAATGTTTTTTTGAGGGGTTCACAGTTTGTACATAGGAGTATTCGAATAATTTGAACAAGTATATGAAAACAAGACAAACATGGAGCCCATTTTGTTTCCGCTCCGTTTTAACTGACCGCCGTTTGATAAATAAAAAAAAACCTCCGAAGGCGATCTCGTTTGGGCCCAAAAGCTTAAACCGCCAGAAAAGAAAACCCTACTCCCTTCCTTCAAAAAAAAAAAAAAACCCTACTCTCCTCTGCTCCCACTCCTCCGCTCCGCCATGGCCGCCGGCGACCGCCGCCTCCGGCTGGGCTCCTACCTCGGCGACGTCTCCGCGCTCTCCTTCCTCCCCTCCTCCCCGCGCTCCCTCCTCCTCGCCGGTAACTTCCCCTCCCTCCCCTCCCCCTCCCTGCGCTCCGTACGCTCAGCTCACCTATTACGCCGCGCGCTCTCGCAGGGACCGGGTCGGAGCTGCTCGTCTACGACGTGGACGCCGCCAGGCTCGTCGCCTCCTTCCGGGTCTTGGACGGCGTGCGCGTCCACGGCATCCAGCCCCGCGGCTCGCCCCCTGCCGACGGGCTCACCCTCGCCGTCTTCGGCGAGAGGAGGGTGAAGCTCCTCAGCCTCCGCGTCGACGCCGAGGATGGCGGGGCGGTCGCCGTGCGGCTGGAGCTGGAGCAGAGGCTCCCCGGGTTCGACCACTGGGTGCTCGACGCTTGCTTCCTCGAGGTATGCACGCTCGGTCGTGCTGTCCGGTCCCTGCATTCGCGCAGGGAAGCTTCGTTTTCCTCTGCCATTCATGTTTGTTTGTTTTCGGCGCAGGTGGACAGGCTGCTTGCGATCGGTTTGGGCGACAATTCAGTGGCATTGTGGGATTTGACGGACCATGTGTTTGTTACCCGAGTGAATTCTCCAGGTTCGACGACAATCGATGTGTTGCCCTAAAGTTCGAAACTATATTCTCTGCGCCAGAATTTGTATTGATATACTTGCTTCTGGTGTGTTTTGTGGATGCAGAGAAGTGCCTTCTGTATTCAATGAGAATGTGGGGGGACTCTGTTCAATCCCTCCTCGTGGCGTCTGGTACCATTCTAAACGAGGTAATCTTCTAATGCAACAAAATTTTGAGACACACAGAGTTTTGTTTTTATGTATGAACATTACTATAACTCATTAACTCCATCATATCTGTTTTCAGATTCTTATTTGGAAATTGGTACCCGAAACCCTGAGTACTTCGTTATTAAGCTCGGACGAGTTGGGTGCTACTGGTGTAGATAACAGTGAAAATGTTCATCTTAGTGATAATAAATACATGGCTGTTCATATTGGAAGGCTGAAGGAACACGAAGGTTCAATATTTCGAATAGCTTGGTCCTCTGATGGATCAAAGTTCATGTCCGTTTCTGATGATCGCAGGTCAGGTTCATTCTGGCTTTCACTTCTCTGCATTATCTGTGTCAGATTTCCTTTGCTGAAGTATCTGTATCTAGCTTCTGGAACTTTATTGTTTCAAATGGCCGTCTTTTGTAATATTGATCTTATGTGCTTGGCTTCATTGTTATGGCAGTGCTCGCATGTGGATGTTAAGTTGTCAGCCACAGGATCTTACCAATCAAACAGCCAAAATTGATGATGTGGACATTATACCCAAACTGACACTTTTCGGACACAGTGCTAGAATTTGGGATTGTTGCATATCTGATTCTGTAAGTTTGTTGCACTTTGCCTTTTCATCTTTCAGTTTTGAAGGTGGATTTGCCATTATGCTTGTTTAGCGACGGCCATTTTCTCAGTTCTTTTCTACTCACAACTCTGTCATGGACACATACCATATTATTGCATTAATGCTTTTTTGCGACAAAAGGGGAACTTGATCATCTAGCTGTTATTGTAGACGAAATACAGCTTACTGTTTTCACCTCAACTTGCCTTTTAGATAGTTATAACTGCTGGTGAGGATTGTACTTGCTGCATTTGGGGCATGGATGGAAAGCTAATCAAAACATTCAAAGAACACATGTAAGTTGGGAAGATCAACTTAGATAAAGTGTAAGGCGAGCAAATTAAGTATGTCGGAGTTTGACTACCTTGACTTGCAACAAGTGCTTCCCTTAGTAAAACTTAATTTTCTATGCTGCATCTATTGTTACAGTGGCCGAGGATTATGGCGATGTTTATATGATCCAAGCTCACTAGTTCTGATCACCGCTGGGTTTGATTCTGCAATCAAAGTGCACCACCTATGTAACTCCTCTTTTCATGACATATTGGAAGAAAACGTGGCCCCAGATGGTCTGAAATACGATTCTGAGGTGTTTGAAATATCTTCTCCTATAGTATCAGGACAGCATGGTGCCTTGGATAGGTATGGTGTGCTTCCGTGTTTTCTTGTATTATCTCCATTTTTCATTGTGATATAGTGTGAGTGATTGTTTTTTTGTTTATCACAGCAAAAGCGAATATGTCCGATGCTTACATTTTGTGCAAGAAAATGTTCTCTATGTTGCCACAAACAATGGATATCTGCATCATGCTGAGCTCTCTGATACAAAAGATCCAAGATGGACTGAGGTTATTCAGGTCACTGAGAAAGCACCAATTATATGTATGGATGTAATGACAGGGTGCTCAGACATTTCTTTGGATAAGGAGGATATAATTGCCCTTGGAGACGGTCGAGGAAATGTTACTATCGTCCGTTTAAGCAGTCCCAGTCTTGAACCTAAAATAGATTTATCTGTTACCTGGCCAGCTGAAAAGGATAGGCAACTACTAGGACTATACTGGTGCAAGTCCCTTGAATGTAGGTATGTGGATTATTTCCTATTTACTTTCTGGTTAGCAGGTAATTATTGTTCTCAACAATTTTTTCCCCTCGCAGCCACATTTTCACAGCTGATCCTAGAGGCGCTCTTAAGTTATGGAACGTAAGGAATGCCCTTTTGTCAAATGGCCATGCGATTACTACAGCTCAGGAGGTTTCACTTGTTGCAATGTTTGAATCTCCCTTTGGGGCTCGAATCATGTGTTTAGATGTATCACTTCAGGATGAGGTAATTCTTATAAACTTGCTCTGTTTCTCACTGAATGCAAAACCATAACAGTGGCTTATATAATATTTCACGCGAATATGAGACGTTCCATAATTATGACTACGGGAACACTAATTGTTTATAGAATACCAGTGCCTGATGTTCTAATAACTATCAAAAGAGAAATGTTACAGTTTGCTGCAAAGAATATATTTTGTTCTCTGATGTAAAAAAAAAGTACATGTTATTTTCTATGCAGATCCTTATAACAGGTGATAAGAAGGGTAACATCGCTGCCTTTCCTTTTCATAAAACATTGGCAGCACATGACAGCAGTGAGGCACAACAGAAGATACCTTTACGTGACCGTTTTAAAGGAGCTCATGGCATTTCTAGTGTCACAAGTGTTCAGATAATCACCTCAGCTTCAGATCATATTGAAATCCACACTGTATGTACAGAGTTTTGTTGTTCTTTCTATTGAAGTCATGAGCTTGGCCTGACATAAACTCCTCTGCTCTGAACATTTTACAGACTGGGGGAGACGGCTGTATTTGCTTCTTCAAGTATGGGAGACATGTCAAAAAAGTTGAATTTGTTGGAATGAGACAATTGAAAGAATTAGGCACCATTCAATCCATCTACGCAAATCATGCCTCTGGTAACCAATTGGTTGGTACCTATGCAATAGGTTTCACCTCTGTGGATTTTATCATTTGGGACCTTGAAAATGATACAAAGGTAAGACATACTGAATAAACTGGACAGTTTGGAAATTTGAATTTGGCAACGGTTGGGCTAATCTAATAATTGTGGATTTGTTTGCCCTTCTATAGCTGGTTCAAATATCCTGCGGAGGATGGCGGCGCCCTTACTCTTATTATCTTGGGACAGTCCCTGAGTATCAAAACTGTTTTGCCTTCGTGAAGGTTTGCTGCCCAGCCCTTGCTTAACGATGTTTGTGGAAGTGTTTTCTTCACTGTTGTTTTGTGCAAATTTACACACCTCATGAGAATTGACTTCCTAGCAGGACCACAGTATTCATGTCCACAGACACTGGGCACCAGCTCAAGATAGGAAGCTGCTTCCTCAAGTTTTTCATACCCAGTTCCATGGAAGAGAAGTGCATTCTCTTTGCTTCATAGATCCAGCAAGCTATTCACATCCTGAGAGGAGTACAGATTTGTGGATTGCAACCGGGTGTGAAGATGGAACCGTCCGGCTTACAGGGTAAATAAGTTACTATTCATGCATAATAACAAACAAGGGTTAATCAAATACACCTGTTCATTTCAGGTTCTGTTATGAACCATATGATGTATGTTGTCTTGATCTTTGTTACAGGTACTCGGCTAGTAGTGCTGGAAAATGGTGCTCATCCAAGCTGCTTGGGGAGCATGTTGGCGGGTCAGCTGTGAGAGATACGTGTTTCATCCCAAAAACATACACATTAGCAGATAAATCGCGCAACTCTAGTGTCAGTTCTGCCGACACTTGGGTCGAAAACAAGGACACCACTTACATATTGATATCTGTTGGATCAAAGCAAGTTCTGACGGCTTGGATTCTAGAACCTAGGATTGCAGAGAACAACAAACAAGTGTGCTCGAGTGGTCTAGATTTAGACACCAAGCAAGGCTCAGAATGCTCAGACAATAGTGATTCAGCCGTTACATTTCAGTGGCTTTCTACCCACATGCCACCAAAGCTTGGCACCAAGAGGTTGAAAGCTGATCATGTAAAGCTGAACTTCGAGGAAGGCGGGAAAGGAAATTCCTCTGCTCAACCCAATCTGGCTATTATGGATCAGATGGAAAATGACTGGCGTTACCTTTCTGTTACAGCATTTCTTTTGAAACATCCGGCTACCGAGTAAGATTTGGCACTGCACTCTTATGAATTGCTCATAAATATAGGGCCCATGGTACTTTCTGTTTCAGCTCTTGGAAGAAATATCTCTCATAAATTGCTCACAAATACAGGGTCTAGGGCACTCTCTGTTTCAGCTCTTGCAAGAAATGACTCATGAGTTGCTCACAAATATAGGGTCTAGAATACTTTCTTATTAGCTCTTGCAAGAAATGAGGGTAATCTAAGCTCTTTGTTTTGTGCCAGGTTGACAGTTTGTTTTGTGGTTGTTGCTTGCTCTGATGCAACAGTTATTGTCCGTGCGCTTCTTTTGCCTTCTCGGCTATGGTAAGCAACATGAAATTTCTGAAGTGGAGTTCCTATTTATCTGTACTAGTCTTGGGGCTTTCAGTTAGCTGTTCCTTTTCTTTGTGTACAGGTTTGATGTTGCCTTGTTGGTCCCACAGGCATCACCAGTTCTTGTGCTACGGCATATTGTTGTCGCCTCTGGTGCCCACTGTGAAGGTCAGTTCTACTCTTTCTTATTTGTTCTGATAATGTTATTAAGCATAATGAAATTCACACATTTGCTTTCAGGTGATGTTTATAATGGCGACAGGTACATTATTGTGAGTGGATCTACAGATGGTAGCATCACATTGTGGGACCTAACAGACACCATTCATGGCTTTATGCAACTAGTATCAGAGACTAAGCCGCACATGGTTATCGACTGCCAAAAGCGGCCCAAGACAGGAAGAGGGAGTCAGGGTGGTCGTCGTCGGTGGCGACCACTGGCAAACAGTTCTGTGAAAAAGGGTAACGAACAAGCATTGCTCCCCAGTGAGAACAATCTGAGTAGCTCGCGCGCTGCTGCAGAGAGTCCACATGAAACTTCAGGAGTGGCAGAAACCGAGGCCATAAAAAACACTGAGGACACAGTTTCAAGTACCCAGTCATGTGATATACCTGAGCTGCAGCCATTGCAGATGTTCTCCGGTGTTCACCAGTCAGGCGTCAACTGCCTCCATGTTTCAGAGATGGAGCAGCGATCAAGCTCTGCACCTGGCTTGTTTTACTGCATCGTAAGTGGCGGTGATGATCAGGCGGTTCAGTGTTTTGTTTTCACATTAGGACCCCCACAGGGCTGCTCAACTAATACGTCAAACATAATCTCACCTCCTGACAAAGGTGGATTTCAAATACTTGGCCAACACACGGTTCCATCGGCTCACGGATCAGCAGTGAAAGGTATGTCTGACACTGTTAATATCACGGCTTGGTTTAATTAGTATTTCAGTTTAGCAACTGTCCTTGTAAGCTGATGATACAAGCACCTGCGCTTTTACCGTCAGGTATCTGGACGGACGGTGCCTGGGCTTTCTCCACCGGGCTTGATCAGAGAATCAGATGTTGGAAGATGGGCCCGTCCGGCAAATTCATGGAGCATTCCCATGTTATCATCAGCGTGCCCGAGCCGGAAACTCTGGATGTTTTCCATGACCGGTGAGGAGGCTTCAGAGCATCATCTATGTTCTTTTTTCTTGGCCGATGAAAATGTGTACGTGATGTTCTCTGTCGTAGTTCCATCTTTACGATTTTCTCACGGTGATTGTTGTTATCTTGTCAGTGGGAGCGGGATATACCACATCGCCGTTGCAGGAAGAGGGATGCAGATGGTTGAGTTCTCGCCGCCTGAAGACGACTCGATGAAGATAGCGTGAGAACAGCCTGGAGGCGCGTCGTGGAATTACTGCAGGCGGGAGGGTGCGCAGTCTGTTTTTTTGGGATGATTTGTAACTCCATTTGATGTGTAGCTCTTTTTGAGAGAGGGGATGAATTATAGACAGTCAGCGATCTGGAAATCTGGTGGCATTGAAGGCTGGCTTGATTTGATTGAATGGAAGAGAGAAACCTCAAGTCGTTTCTCATCTGGATCTACTCTCCACTTGACAAGCATCTTGTAACATCCCAAAATTCTAAATTTTGGAATGTTATAATAAATAGATAGATTTGATTGATTGTCTGAAAGTGAGTGAATTCGAAACTTTTGAAAGTTAAATGAGAGGGAATAAAGGACTTTCCCAAACTTTCATATTTGCTTTTTGATCTCCATGAATTCAAATTCTTTTCAACACAAAACCCTAGAGAGAAGATGGCATGACTTCTTCCATTTAAAATGAAAAGGGTGTTTGAAAAATATTTGAATTCCATTGGGAAATATTTTCCAATTCAGAAAACTTTATGCAACTCAATGATTTTCACGAGAGAAGATAAAATGACTTCTTCAAATTATGAAATATGAGTTGGGAGTTTCAAAGGATCAATTTCAAGTCCTTTTGGAATTAATTTTCAATTTGGATTTATTTGAGTTTTATTCAAATTATTTTTCTCCAAAAAAATAAAATATATGGAAAATAGGGTAACATGATTCCCTACATTAGAAAATTGGAGAAAAATTAATTTGAAATCATTTTGGTATTTTTTAAAAATGATTTTTGTTGGATTTTAATAGACCAGTAGCACTCTTTGATTTATTAGAATTTGTCTGTATTTTATTTGATGCTAGAAAAATGTCCATGCCGTAGGAAATCTTTTTCTGAAAATTTTGATATATTATATGCCTATAGTATATATATATATATTGGTGGTTTATTCTATTCTTTTTGTTTTCTGGAAAATGTTTATTTTTAAAAAAAATATATATATAACTTCCCTCGAACTGGGCCGGCCTAGCTCCCAGCCAGGCCACGGCCCAGCCGGCCCACCGCTCGTCCCCGAGCTCGGGACGCAGTCCCGAGCCGCCACGACGCCGCCGCCGACCTTGGCGTCCGTGCCGAGGCCGGGCTCCTCCTGCCCCCTCCTCCACGCACCCGAGGCCCCGCCTCCTATAAATGCACCGGCCCCGCCGCCCCTCTCTTTCTCTCCTCTCGCGCCGCCGCCCGCATCGCGAAGCCGCCGCCGCCGCCGACGAACTCCACCGTCGAAGCCGCTGCTCCGCCGCACTCCGCCACCACCGCCACCTCCGCCCCTCGCCGCCGACCTCGGGGCCACCGTCCCCGAGCTCGCCGGAGCCGCCGCCGCCGTCTGCCCGTCCTCACCGGAGTTCGGGTAAACCCTAACCCGATCTGCCGCCGGTTTTTTTAAATAAAAAAAACCATTGCCCCGGTCCGCTGGTTTTCACGGTTTTGTTTTAAAAAAACGGTTTAGTTTTTTTAGATCTATTTAATGAACATTTTCTCTTTAGGTAGTTTCAGCGAACGTTTTCGTTCGTTAGGTTTTCGTAGCGAATGTTCACTGTTTAGTCTTTTTCTTTTTCTGTTTAAATTTCGTCAGGGACCTATCTGTGAATATATTTATTTACAGATTAGCCCCTGGTTTTCAAACGACCATAACTTTTTGCTCGTTAGTCGGAATTAGATGAAACCAACGCCCACTTCTTCGTTATGATCCCCTCTATCCAGTAATCCAACTCAAACATGTTTTTGAAAAGTTTAAAATTTGAATTAGATCAGATTTGAATTCAAACTTCGTTTGATCATAACTTGAGTTTCATAGCTCCGTTTGAGTTGATTCTTTTTGCAAATCGAAGCTCTTCACCTAAACATTCTGATAAGGCCAAATTCACATAATTCTGGTACTGTTATAAATTGTTTTATGTTGCAAGAGTTATTTGCTTGGTTTTGATGTTTTTCGGATCGACTTCTTCGATCTTTCTGGTCTTTTGAGTGATTGCTTATGTGTGGTTACTATTGCTTACTTACGATAGATTGACCGGAGTGAGACGAGTAGATATATCAAGAGTTTTGAGTGCGAATCATCTTCATCAACATTGCAGGCAAGTTCACACTTTGATCATACCTTTTCTACTACCCAGTTTTATTGCATTAGATTGATCCTCACACATTGCATGATTAGGATCTAACTAAACTGTGGGATGGGAAGTAGTTGAGGTAGTACCTATTACCTGTTTGTTATCAAACCCTTGGGAGTTACTATTACGTCATGCTTACATTGCCATGTTATGCTCGTAGACGTGGATTGGGTTTTGAGAGTATCCATGACAGATGTGTGATTTTTAATTAATGGTTTACTTAAGGTGGCAACTTAAACACACATCTGGGTGGATTGAGGCACCTGGTTATTCTAGGATTGCCTGTTTAGGCACCTGGGTAATCCAGGACTTGCCTGTTTTCTTTTGGACCGCCACCCAGGCTCAAAGGGATCATGAGATTATTCATACTAGAAACTTCCGTGTGCAGCCACAAGCCATTATGGGCTCTGGCATAGTTGATTAAGTCGTGCAAACTCTTACAGGGTAGACTAGCAGATGTAGGGGAAAGTAGGTGTACCGGTCTATCCATCGTAAGGTGCTAGTGCTTCTGAAAGACTATGTCTCGGTCATCCGTTTCTCAAACACCATGTAGTGCGAGAAATCCAACGGAGGCGATCGAGTCTTGTGGGGAAAAGTGCGCAAACCTCTACAGAGTGTATAAACTAATCATGATTAGCCGTATCCCCGGTTATGGACATCTTGAATATCTAGTTCTTGGATTATCCTGTTGATCTCATCACGTTACTTTAAATGAATATTGTTGGGTTTTAATGATGTTACTTAATTGGGATTGAGAATGCTGTCAACCATTCTAAATGTTCAACAACCACCATGATAGTTAATTAAAATGTATTCCTTTGCAGTAGGGAAAAATTGGCTTTTCGCAAAAAAAATCTTATAACCATAGAGCTTTTCCACCAACCAAATATGCATGTAGTGATAGCCTTTATTCATCATTCTCTATGGTGTGAATTTGCCGGTACATTCAATGTACTGACTCTCTGCGGCTGCAATGTCTCATGTTGCAGGATTTCTTACGACGAGTAAGTGATACGTTAGGGTTACGATTTCTACACTCAACTTTGCCGTTGGTGTTGATGGGAATCCACAACCTTATTACTTCCGCTATTTTGGATTGAGGTAATAGTATTTACGTTACTTTTACATGTGATTTACCTCTGTTATAAATCCTCGAGTACTGTGTGTGTCAGCATACCGATCCAGGGATGACACTTAAGCACAGAGACTTGACCCATTCGGGTCAGGTCGCTACAAGATGGTATCAGAGCACATGTTGACTGTAGGACGTGACCCTAGAAACTGGCAAGCCCATAGCAAAGATTTTTCTCTACAACTTTCCCTTTCAAAAAGATCTTTTACCTCTCTTCTCTTCTGAGCTTATTCAAAAAAAATTCCCTTTAGTGAGACCATACCCCTTTCCCCTTTTGACCACACAAAGATTCGACTGATGAGACCACTCCAAGAAGTACAAGATATCGGACAACTAAGACCACTTCGGAATGAAGAGTATTTTCCGTGCATCTGAATAATGGAAACTACAATGGTTGAAGACCGAAGACAAGTAGAATTTGAAGGCTCTGAAGAATTCCCAGATTTGTATGACCTAGGAAGGCTACCCTTATGGAACTTGGCAGACTATGGAAGTTGTCAATACCTGAGATCAAGGTGTATCGGAGAAAGACCGGAGCATGTAGAGTGAAGAACTCAAGGAATTGTCAAGAAAACCCTAAGGCAGGAGATATTAACTATGGAATGATAGTTCATGGAAATGACAAGAGCAGAAACACAGCTATCCATGAAGTTATCTCCCGCTTATGCTATTGTCACCATGCTGAGTTAAGCATGCATATGCATGGAAGGATTGGATGGTAGAAGGCTGATGGAGCATCTATCAGCAAGAGGTGAAGTTTTAACCTTAGCTAGTGTATCACCAGGATCTGGAGTGTTACATCAAGAAGTTAAGATGGACCTTTAGGAAGCTATATTTGACCAAGAGCATTTCGTGAAGAACTCAGGAACCAAAAGCTGAAAGTAGCCAAGCTGGAGGAGCTACAACCTCGAGATACCGGAGATTTGTCAGGAACTGAAGGACAGTATGACCATGGTTCATGTGAAGGATGTTGAAACCAGAAGTTTGGAACGCAACTCCAGAATATTAAAGGACATTACGAGAGACTTCGCGTCAACAGAGTTGATCTGGCAAAAGAACTGGAGAAAGACAAGCATGATTGGAAGAAGCCATTGGAGGCATGAACAAGGCTTGAAGAGTTTGGAGACGTTGAAGATTTATTGACCTTTAGAAGACCAAACCCCAGTTATATCCCTACGTTAGATGCGACGAATTGTGAGCTATCATTTGTTTGATGTTTTCCCGATGGCCACAAATAAAATCTGTCTTTTCAAAACTTTTGTTGGTATTGTGTGTATCCCTCTCCCTCTCTCTTATCTTACCCCAAACCCACATGGACCCAATAGAGGATGAATGGAGATGAGCTTGTATTTTCTGGACCGATGAGTCAGTTGGAGACAGACCGATGGATTCATAACATGGAGGATCACATGGAGAATAACCCTATAGTCGGAAAGGATATGACCCAGCATGCTCTTCAGTGCTTTGAAAGAGGTGCTGCTACTTGGTGGAGGATGTACCAAACCATCAATGGATGGCAAGGAGTAACCACTTGGAAAGAATTTAAGTTGACTCTGCCAAAGTCTTGGCTTGTGTCCCAGAAGTTGAAGCCTTATGGAAAGGATATGAAGAAACCTTGTGCATGCAAGAATTGTGGAGAAATCGGACACACCCATAAAGAACACAAGAATGAGTGCCCTAATTGTGAAGGAAATCACCTAGTTGAAGAATGCCCAACTAGGCAGATTACTTGTTTCTTGTGTGAAGGGACTACCCACTATCCTGCTCAGTGTCACATTTACCCCATGGTACAACGAACCGTATAGCTGAAGAAAGAAGTAAAGGAAGGAGCCCTTATGGAAGTTTTAGAAGAAACCGTGATGAAGGAAGAGATGGAGGACACACCTAAAGAAGACCCGAGTAAACCCTGCACCAAGTCTTGCTATTCATGTGGAGAAGAAGGACACATCTCCAAAATTGTTTGAATGGGGATCTAGTAGAATTCTCGACAGAGGAAGTAGAATATGACCCACAGGAAATAGAAGCCCTGGTTGGAATGGAAAAGTCCAGGAAGAGAAACCGATTGGAGCCCAGGAGGGACCTGAGTCATATCACCTGTTACAGGTGCAAGGAGTCAGGGCACTACCTCAACAGTTGCCCAAAAAGGAAACCTCGATACTTGTTAGAAGTAATATGTTTTAGTTGTAATGGAGCAGGGCACTTTGCCAGAGAATGCCCCAAGGAGAAGGAAACTTGTGCTAGATAGTTGAGTTTGCAACAAAAGAAATGGAGTAGTAGAAGTGAGAACATTTTCTTTTATATCGAGGTGTTGAGTTGAGACATGTAATGGAAAAGCGAGAGATTGTAATTAATTGAGAGTGAATAAAGTTAGCATCGTTGGTACTGATATGGATTTTATGAGTTGTTACTCTATGAAGAAGGATTTTGGCCATTCTGAGGATATGAGAAATATGGTCTATGGAAGATTTGTGCATTTTAAGGGTGGTAGTACCCTGTAAGAACCGTTGACCCCTGGAAAAGATAAGGATACTCCACTGAGTGGATTCCGGACAAAATTAATACGAGTTTTGTCTCGATATGTGTGATACCCCATGAGTATGTGGGATGAATTTGGAGACCGTCAGTTGTTGGACCAAAAGTGATCAAGGAGTCAGAAGAGAATGTTAAGTTGATTTGAGATAGACTAAAGGTAGCTCAGTCCAGGCAGAAGAGTTATGTAGACTCAAAAACTCAAGGAGGTAGTCTATGAAATTGGAGACAGAGCATGTCTTTGCGTGTCCCCTATGCGAGGAGTTAAATGGATTGGAGTTAATGGAAAATTAGCCCCGAGATTTGTAGGACCATACCGAGTTTTGGAGCGTATGGGAGAAGTGGCCAACAAGTTGGAGTCACCCGAAGGACTGTCAGGAGTTCATGATGTGTTTCACGTTTCCCAGTTGAAGAAGTGCCATGCAGAGATGGCCAATATTCCCCTGCAAGGACGCTTGACCCTGGAAAGGATAATGATGTTCCACGAAGTGAATATGGACTTTTATAAGTTTTTACCTCGGTATGTGGGATATCCCACGAGGATGAAGAGATGAAGTACTATTGGATATAAAGGAGGTATGATGTTGGTAATATGGAGCAATGGCAACCCCATGACGAGTCTGAGTACTCACGTCTTGGTTTGGTGCCAATAGAAGGAAGAAGGACAGTACAATTGGATGGATTTAAGTATGCTATGAAGTTGGATGTTGGATTAGAGATCCGTTGCCCCTATGATGAGTTCAAGGTTTGCAAGTGATGATATGGGCCATAACCCACATGCCCTAGGACCTGCCAAGAAGCAAGCACATTCCTGCTGAAGGAAAAACCCTGGAGGAAGATACGACGTTTATCGGCAGACGATTTTATAGGAGTAACGCAAAACCTGAGAGTTGTGAAGGAACGATAGATGTTTGTTTGGCTTGCAGAATCAATGGATTATTCCGAACGCAGTTCATGGACAAGAGAAATTCTGCAATGCTTGTGAGGATGACCGAGTGTTAGAATGCGAGATTCACTAAACCGTATACAGGGTAATGATTTGGGTGAGGGATGGATTGATCACCATACCGACTTACTCTTATTATTCGCCTTGCTATGTGGGGTGGTAAATCTGAGTGACTTACCTATAGTAAAGAGACGACGATCAAAACCTTGTTTAAACCTTAGAATGGTATAAGAATTTTTCCCTTGTACACGGCAGTTGTTGCCAACCGTAGGTTATACGGTGAGGTTCAACCCAGACCCATTTCCTGCAGGAGAAACCATAAATTGTTGACCGCCATGAGATATCGATAATTGTTTAGTATTGGCGCCAGACCCGTCAGCTAAGAAGACCCAGTCACAGAAGAACCTTGCCAAGTCGAAAGATAAAAGAATTGAGGAAAAGGTTATGCCACTACCGAAAGAGCTCAGGGAAGGAATTTTCTCGAGGATCTGAGAAGACCGACACTGTCAAGAATAAGGATGGACTATATGGGTTTTGATGGAACCGTAACCATGCTTCTAAGGGTGGTAGCACCCCAGACCCCGTATTATGATCGATGGATTTTGAGAAGACCCCCAAACCCTAACCTTTTCTTTCTAGCCTCTCCGAATCTCGAGGACGAGATTCATTTTAAGGGTGGTAGGTTTGTAACATCCCAAAATTCTAAATTTTGGAATGTTATAATAAATAGATAGATTTGATTGATTATTTGATTGATTGTCTGAAAGTGAGTGAATTCGAAACTTTTGAAAGTTAAATGAGAGGGAATAAAAGGACTTTCCCAAACTTTCATATTTGCTTTCTGATCTCCATGAATTCAAATTCTTTTCAACACAAAACCCTAGAGAGAAGATGACATGACTTCTTCCATTTAAAATGAAAAGGGTGTTTGAAAAATATTTGAATTCCATTGGGAAATATTTTCCAATTCAGAAAACTGTATGCAACTCAATGATTTTCACGAGAGAAGATAAAATGACTTCTTCAAGTTATGAAATATGAGTTGAGAGTTTCAAAGGATCAATTTCAAGTCCTTTTGGAATTAATTTTCAATTTGGATTTATTTGAGTTTTATTCAAATTATTTTTCTCCAAAAAAAATAAAATATATGGAAAATAGGGTAACATGATTCCCTACATTAGAAAATTGGAGAAAAATTAATTTAAAATCATTTTGGTATTTTTTTAAAAATGATTTTGTTGGATTTTAATAGACCAGTAGCACTCTTTGATTTATTAGAATTTGTCTATATTTTATTTGATGCTAGAAAAATGTCCATGCCGTAGGAAATCTTTTTCTAAAAATTTTGATATATTATATGCCTATAGTATATTTTTTTGTGGTTTATTCTATTCTTTTTGTTTTCTGGAAAATGTTTATTTTTTTTAAAAAAAATATAACTTCCCTCGAACTGGGCCGGCCCAACCCCAGCCAGGCCAGGGCCCAGCCGGCCCACCGCTCGTCCCCGAGCTCGGGACGCAGTCCCGAGCCGCCACGACGCCGCCGCCGACCTTGGCGTCCGTGCCGAGGCCGGGCTCCTCCTGCCCCCTCCTCCACGCACCCGAGGCCCCGCCTCCTATAAATGCACCGGCCCCACCGCCCCTCTCTCTCTCCTCTCGCGCCGCCGCCCGCATCGCGAAGCCGCCGCCGCCGACGACGAACTCCGCCGTCGAAGCCGCTGCTCCGCACTCCGCCGCCACCGCCACTTCCGCCCCTCGCCGCCGTCTCCGCCCCTCGCTGCCGACCTCGGGGCCACCGTCCCCGAGCTCGCGGGAGCCGCCGCCGCCGTCTGCCCGTCCTCACCGGAGTTCGGGTAAACCCTAACCCGATCTGCCGCCGGTTTTTTTTAAATAAAAAAAATCGTTGCACCGGTCCGCTGGTTTTCATGGTTTTCTTTAAAAAACGGTTTAGTTTTTTTAGATCTATTTAATGAATGTTTTCTGTTTAGGTAGTTTCAGCGAACGTTTTCGTTCGTTAGGTTTTCGTAGCGAATGTTCACTATTTAGTCTTTTTCTTTTTCTGTTTAAATTTCGTCAGGGACCTATCTGTGAATATATTTATTTACAGAATAGCCCCTGGTTTTCAAACGACCATAACTTTTTGCTCGTTAGTCGAAATTAGATGAAACCAACGCCCACTTCTTCGTTATGATCCCCTCTATCCAGTAATCCAACTCAAACATGTTTTTGAAAAGTTTAAAATTTGAATTAGATCAGATTTGAATTCAAATTTCGTTTGATCATAACTTGAGTTCCGTAGCTCCGTTTGAGTTGATTCTTTTTGCAAATCGAAGCTCTTGACCTAAACATTCTGATAAGGCCAAATTCACATAATTCTGGTACTGTTAGAAATTGTTTTATGTTGCAAGAGTTATTTGCTTGGTTTTGATGTTTTCCGGATCGACTTCTTAGATCTTTCTGGTCTTTTGAGTGATTGCTTATGTGTGGTTACTATTGCTTGCTTACGATAGATTGACCGGAGTGAGACGAGTAGATATATCAAGAGTTTTGAGTGCGAATCATCTTCATCAACATTGCAGGCAAGTTCACACTTTGATCATACCTTTTCTACTACCTAGTTTTATTGCATTAGATCAATCCTCACA
This sequence comes from Triticum monococcum, assembly GCA_034509565.1. NCBI lineage: Eukaryota > Viridiplantae > Streptophyta > Magnoliopsida > Poales > Poaceae > Triticum > Triticum monococcum. Next base: position 714,830,918 of record CM067845.1, read on the forward strand.
CATTGCATGATTAGGATCTAACTAAACTATGGGATGGGAAGTAGTTGAGGTAGTACCTATTACCTGTTTGTTATCAAACCCTTGGGAGTTACTATTACGTCATGCTTACATTGCCATGCTATGCTCGTAGACGTGGATTGGGTTTTGAGAGTATCCATGACAGATGTGTGATTTTTAATTAATGGTTTACTTAAGGTGGCAACTTAAACACACATCTGGGTGGATTGAGGCACCTGGTTATTCTAGGATTGCCTGTTTAGGCACCTGGGTAATCCAGGACTTGCCTGTTTTCTTTTGGACCGCCACCCAGGCTCAAAGGGATCATGAGATTATTCATACTAGAAACTTCCGTGTGCAGCCATAAGCCATTATGGGCTCTGGTATAGTTGATTAAGTCGTGCAAACTCTTACAGGGTAGACTAGCAGATGTAGGGGAAAGTAGGTGTACCGGTCTATCCATCGTAAGGTGCTAGTGCTTCTGAAAGACTGTGTCTCGGTCATCCGTTTCTCAAACACCATGTAGTGCGAGAAATCCAACGGAGGCGATCGAGTCTTGTGGGGAAAAGTGCGCAAACCTCTGCAGAGTGTATAAACTAATCATGATTAGCCGTATCCCCGGTTATGGACATCTTGAATATCTAGTTCTTGGATTATCCTGTTGATCTCATCACGTTACTTTAAATGAATATTGTTGGGTTTTAATGATGTTACTTAATTGGGATTGAGAATGTTGTCAACCATTCTAAATGTTCAACAACCACCATGATAGTTAATTAAAATGTATTCCTTTGTAGTAGGGAAAAATTGGCTTTTCGCAAAAAAAAAAATCTTATAACCATAGAGCTTTTCCACCAGCCAAATATGCATGTAGTGATAGCCTTTATTCATCATTCTCTATGGTGTGAATTTGCCGGTACATTCAATGTACTGACCCTCTGCGGCTGCAACGTCTCATGTTGCAGGATTTCTTACGACGAGTAAGTGATACGTTAGGGTTACGATTTCTACACTCAACTTTGCCGTTGGTGTTGATGGGAATCCACAACCTTGTTACTTCCGCTATTTTGGATTGAGGTAATAGTATTTACGTTACTTTTACATGTGATTTACCTCTGTTATAAATCCTCGAGTACTGTGTGTGTCAGCATACCGATCCAGGGATGACACTTAAGCACAGAGACTTGACTCATTCGGGTCGGGTCGCTACACATCTGAATCAATTAATCCCTGTCAAATTTCCCTACATTGGTAAACACAAATACTGAATGTAATATCTATTTCAATGCCGGCAAGACATTAAAAGTAAACTACTCCCTCAGTCCCATAATGTAAGACAGACGTTTTTTGAAACTAGCATGAAGACGCCACCGTGTTGAGCTGGCTGCCACGGAGGGCAACACAAATACCACCGACATTGGTCGTAGTCGGTCGGACTTACCACTGTGGACGGCGTCGAGCGTCACCAAGGAAGAAGTACGCCGCGGCTGTTGATGCGTCCTCGACGAGGCCACCGCGCCGGAGCGACATAGTTGTTGGCTTCCTGGTCTTGTTCCACGTCTTGACCACGCAACACAATCATGCTAGGCTGCTTAATTAGAGTGGAATAAGTACGGTGGTGGTGCCGGTAGCGACGGAGAGCACACAAGCTACTAGTGGCGCGGCAACTTTCGTCTTCCATGTTTGAGTTTATCGAGAGAAGCGAGAGACAAAGCATCTAATTCAAGTGTATAAATCTTTATTGATGATCTGCCCATGGGTCGCCCGATGGGTCACCCGACTAATATTAATGTATTGATTATTTTACATGATGTGTGGACGTTTTGGCAAAGATACATGCTAATTAATTTCTTTAGCACAGCCAAGCACTGCCGGTAGAGATGCATCTTTGCTTCGCTTCTTATTTCCTGCCGACCGCTCCAGAATGGTAAGGCCCATATATACTACTACTACTTGGAAATGGTGTAGTATTTCGGTCTATTGGGCCTCCAATGATTTAAGCCCATGCGTGAGGCGTGTGCAGTGTGATGTGCGTGCTTGCCGTGAACTGAGCAAAGGAGTAGCTCGTTTAGTCCCACCTCGCTTGCATGAGTGAACGGTAGGCTGGGTTGTGCTATAAAGCAGACAAGGAAGGGAGGAACACATGCAGTCAGTTCGGTAAGATAGAAATGAATTAAAATATTAGACCCAATGGGTGCCCTATTGGGTCAGTTTCGGGCATGGGTCTTCTTCTCTGGCCATGGGCAGGGTGTGCAGTCATGGGTAAGACTGCACACCTGTTTAAAATTCGGGATGGGTCTGGGAAAGCCTGACCCGATCAAACCCGATTGTCAGGTTGAGTTGAGCCTTATGGTTTTTTCATCTTCGTGGGTTTCGGATCGTGTCTTGCCAGATTCGGAGTACAGCCTTATGGTTCTTTTATCTTCACGGGTTTTGGATCATGGCTTGCCAGATCCGGGGTACACGGAGGTTTGGTGGCATAGGATGAAGACCGGAGGAAACTTTGAACGGCGTGTTTGGCCTGGCATCGGTGACGTCATTTGACGCCGTTACCCTTCCTATCAACCCCTCCCGGACAAAAGTCCAAAATTCAGTCTGGATTGGGCGACGTCCTGTGCGTCGTATCTTTCATGGAAGCGCCATCTTGGGAGGAACTGCTGTTCGGGAGAGATTTTGTGGATGGTGGGCTTCGAATAGCTCCAGCAGTGGCGATGGTGTGGAGGTTGCTAGGTGGTGCGGCGTTGTATCTACCGCGTCATTGATGACGAGTGTTGGCGGCATGGTGCAACTGCATTTCGATGACGGATGCGGCTGAATGGACGAGGCAATTAATATGACCCCCGTCCCACCCACCCTAATCTTGACTCTTCTTTCTTTCTCTCACAAATTCATCAGCTAGTAGTGTCAGATAGAATGATGCTAGCTAGTGAAGCCTGAAACCTCTGAGACACTAGAGATAAGATGCATCCTACTACTCTACTTATACTCCCTCCGTTTGTTTTTATAAGACATCTTGCTTTGTACTATTTTGAACAGTGTCTGAATGTCTAAAACGTCTTATACAAGTGAACAGAGCTAGTACCTGGCAATGCAAATTATCGCACAGCAGCTGTTTTCTTTTCCCATATATATGCTGCATGGTATCATCCACCACAATGCTTCATCTCTCACCACACCACAAAGGAAAAGTTGGAAACAGCAGCAAATTCGGAACCAACAAGTTTGGTTTACTAGTAGTATTACCTGCTACGACACGCGCCATTCAGTTCAGCTACTACTTGGGAGCTTCATCCGCTCCAAGAAGCTCTTCCCCTCCAGCTTCGTCGCGAAGAAGAGCTCCCTCAGCCTCTCATGCTCCACCGTCTCATAGGCCTTGGCCTCCCCATCGGCACGCACCACGAGCTCCTTCAGAGGGCCGATCGTGGCGCGGGTGTTTGGCGAGTGGAACGCCGCCACCGACAGCCGCTCCTCCTTGGGGTCCACCACCACACGGTGCTCGATGCTCTTGTACCTCCCGTTCGTCAAGATCTGTCATCCGCATACCAAAAATACAGGCAACGGAAATCAAGCCGACAGCGTGTCTAATTCTACTACAAAACATAGCATACACCCTGCAGTATGTGTTCATCGGCAAAGATGAGCCTACTGTGGCTGTGGTAGGTGCACGACTAATTACCTCAAAGAGATCACCAATATTGACGACGAAAGCACCCTCGACGGGCTTGACGGGGAACCAGCTGCCGTTCCGTTTGATCTGCAGGCCTTGGACGTGGTTCACTTGGAGGACGAGGGTCAGGAGATCGGCGTCCGAGTGCGGGGAGAGGCCGACGACTTTGTCCGCCTGAGCGCATGGCGGATAGAGGTTCATTCTGATAGACTGCAGCCCTCCGATGCATCTGTCAGCAATCACCTCTCGCTTCAGTCCCAAGTTCCCCGACATCGTCGCCAAGAGGGAATCCGCTACCTCCTTCACAGCGCAGGAATATCTATCCAGCGCCGATCTGAATACAATTCAAAGTGCAGCACCTGAGAAGTCGGTAGCAGGGCAAGAGCCACAAGTTTAATTTGCAGTTAGCACTTAATGATGTGTTGGAAATTGTTTTCCAGTACCTGATTTTCCCTCCGAAGTAGGGCAAAATAATAAAAGAGTCGACCCAAAAAAAAGTATCATTCCGTTGTAACTAAGCTGAAGAACAGCGTGACAGGTACAGGCAACGAAGAATGCCAACGCAATCTTACGTACCTGAAGGTAGCAGGCTGGTCAGGCCAGAGCTTGGTCCTCCTGATCTCGGGTGGCTGTGCGTAGAGGAAGAGCATGTCAGCCCAGTCGAGCTTCTGATCCTCCGAGACGACGAACAGCTGACCGTAGCCTTCCAGCCGCCCTTGCTGCTGCGCGAATCGTCTCTTCGTCTCTGCGGGTAGCTGGAAGAATTCTTGGAGGCTGGCCTTCATTCCCTCCACCACGTCGTCCGGGACGCTGTGGTTAATTAACTGCAAACAGGAGAGCAATTCTTCTAGTATCAGAATGATGAGGCAGCTACTAAAGAAAGTTAACTGAATGTTGGGTTCAAGAAAACATAGGCATAGCAACAGAGGTTGCAGTCAGCAGAGACAGGTGCGCAGCGAACTAGCCTGGAAGAAGCCCCAGTCCTGGCAGGCTGTATGGAGGCGTGCAGACTCCTCACCACGGCGGTCCAGCTCCAGCAGCAGCCTCAGGTGGTCGATGATGGGGATCTGAGCCTCCCCGTCGTCGTCGCCGGCACCGGTGACCGCGTCCGCTGCCGCCTCTGGCCGGAGATACCTTGGCGGCACATCGACTCCGCCGGTGGCCGCCACCATGGCCTGCACACTCGGGACGGGGAGAGATCCCATCTCTTGCCGCTCTTGATAATTGAGATGCTACTGGTTCGTCGGATGCTAGAGTCTTCTGATCTGGCTACCTCATGTCTTTTGGCACAGATAGGCAGATACAGATGGTAGCGAACACGCATCATCCAGTGATGTAATATTCGGAAAATTAGTCCAGCCACAACCATGGAAATAGAAAAGTGTGAACTTGCTTGTTTTCTCATTCTTTTATTTTCTGGGGATCAACTTCCATTCTTATCTTATTTTCTGGGAATCAACTGTTTTCACACTGGACAGAAACTGAAATAACACAGCAGCACATAGCCCACTTTGTACACGACATCAAGCACACAGGAACAAATCTATCAAAGTTTTGCAGAACACAAGCACGGTTCACGAGCAACTACTGAAGAAATCACAATATTATTATGTTTGCCAAGTTCAGCTCTCTTGCGCTCTACCAAGACGGCCATCAGGAACTAAATTCCAGAGCATGATCTGTTAGGGCCTCATTAAGGTTGGTTACACAGCATGAACTGCCTGAATATCTGACAACGATGCGAGGACCAACAACACAGTTTACCTGCTATGCTGGGTTCGTAGCAATCAGCTGCTAGCTACTTGAGCTTCATCCGATCCAAGAAGCTCTTCCCCTCCAGCTTCGTCGCGAAGAAAAGCCTCATGAAGTTCTCATGGTCCACCGTCTTGTATGCCTCGTCTTCATCCGCCGTAAGCTCCTTCAGCGGGCCTATCGTGGCGTGGATGTTCGGGGAGTGGAACGCCGCGGCCGACAGCCGTTCCTCCTTGGGGTCGACGACCGCACGGTGCTCGATGCTCCTGTACCTCCCATTTGTGAAGATCTGCAGTCCTCAGCAGAGCAAAACAGGCAAAGAGAATCTGGTTTATTCGGTTGATTAATTCTACAAATTCTTATTGTATGGCACCAGGAACTTTATCATAATATCTGTTCATCAGCAGATAGCAGCATTGAGTTCACGGTTACCTCAAAGATATCCCCAATGTTGACGATGAGAGCGCCCTCGACGGGCCTGACGGGGAACCAGCTGCCATTCCTCTTGATCTGCAGGCCTTGGACATGGTTCACTTGGAGGACGAGGGTCAGGAGATCAGCATCAGAGTGCGGGGAGAAGCCGACGACTTTGTCTGCTTGAGCGCACGGCGGGTAGTAGTTCATCCTGACAGACTGCACTCCGCCCACGCATCTGTCAGCAATCACCTCTTGTTTCAGTCCCAAGTTCTCCGCCAACGTCGCCAAAAGGGAATCCGCTATCTCCTTCACAGCACCAGAGTATCTATCCAGCGTCGATCTGAATGTCATTCAAAGTGCAACACTTAATTATGACGGTTAAGAACCCAATGTTCCATCTAGTAAGGCAAGAGCTGGAAACAACAGGTTTGAAGTTAGCACTTAAATCATGTTTTTTTAATCAACTTCCTACCCAATTTTTGCCCTCCAAGTAGGGCAAGGAGACAGCAAAAAAGCATCATTTCACTGTAATTAGGTTGAACAGTAACAAGACAAGTACAGGCACATACATAGCAATCATACCTGAAGTTAACAGGCTGGTCAGGCCAGAACTTGGTGTTCCTGCTCTCAGGTGGCTGTGTGTAGAGGTAAAGCATATCAGCCCAGTCAAGCTTCTGATCCTCCGAGACGACGAACAGCTGACCGTAGCCTTCCAGCTGCCCTCGCTCCTGCGCGAATCGTTTCTTTGTCTCTGCGGGTAGCTGAAAGAATTGCTGAATGTTGGCCTTCATTGCCTCCACCACATCGTGTGGGACACTGTGGTTAATCAGCTGCAAGCACCAATCATTTTTTTGGTATCAGGAACAGGCAAAATTACAAGAGGAAGTCAACTGAGAACTGTGAGCCAACGGTACTGACCTGGAAGAAGCCCCATTCCTGGCAGGCCCGGTGGAGGCGCGCGGACTCCTCGCCGCGGCGATCCAGCTCCAGCAGCAGCCTCCGGTAGTCGATGATGGGGATCTGGGCCTCACCCTCGCCGTCGACGATGCCGGTGACCGCCTCCGCAGGCCGGAGATACCTCGGCGGCACATCGGCTCCGCCGGTGGCCTCCACCATGGCCTGCACGCTCGGGACGGGGAGAGATTGCATCTCCTGTAGCTGCTCCTGAGATGCCCCTAGTTCCTCTGATAGTTCAGTCTTGTCCTTCTATCTACCTCCGCCTTTTGGCACATACGGAAAAAAATCTGGTACGACCGGGTCGCACGAGGCTAAACGGGAGACCACCTCGCGCGAATGACATCTGGCAGCACGAATCTCAATGCAGAGTCACCTTATTCCGAACCGAAGACCAGGTCGAGCGTGCATCAAATCCCTAGCCCAACTCCTCCGACGCCCCCAATTCCGGCCGCCGGTGTGATCGGCTCCGGCTGCTCGCCACATCGCCGCCAGTGTGCTCCTCGACACTGGACCCAACTCCCCTGCTCGACGTCCTCCATTCCCGCGGGCACGGCCGCGTTCGTTGGCGGCCCAGGTCGCGGCACCGTCGTAGCTGCTCGTCGGCCTGCTCCTCGACGCCGGCCTGCTCGTGGCTCTCCATCCCCGCCGGCACCCACCATGTTTTCCGGCGGCCAAGCTCGCGGCGCCACACCATCTACCCTTGTCATGCCGCTGCCCATGGCAATGCTCCTCGGCCACATTCGCAGCGCTGCCGGCTTATTGTACAGGCTTCATACGCCCCTTGGCTCCGGCCAACCGTTTCGACGCTGCTGTGTCACCCTGATCGCTTCTCGGCAAACAACATCAACTAACAAGTTTCTGTAGATTTTTGTGTGTGATTTGAGCTGTAAAAGCCTGAACAAAGGCAACTATTCTGTATTTTCCTTTCTGAATTTTATTCTCTTACAAGAATGGCCTATGTTGTAAACGAATTTCTGTGTGAATGAAAGCTTGTGGAATTTGCAATGTATAGTTGTTCTTGTCCACTATTCATATAATGTGTTGCCACATTTTCAGTGTATTTGTGCTGTTGAACATACTGATCACTTGTTTCCTTCCAATATCTGGTAAGGCACCAAGTATATGCACCCTTGTGTGTGTTGTACAACTGATCAGTTCACAGAGACAAAAGAAACTTTGTAGAAACCATTGTCAGGTGAAACACTAGCATATAACAGTAGAAGAAAATGATAGCTTCAGTTTGTGTTGCAGCAAATAAATAGAACCATTTGGCATGAATAAAACAAGATTTGCAATGCATTTTTCATGATAATCTGATACGGTGTCAACTGTTGGCATGAACAAACATTCATGGTTTGCTACAGAGGAAAATGATAGCTTCAGTTTTATATTGCAGCAAGTAAATAGCACCATTTGCCAGGTGAAATACACACATAGCAGCAGAAGAAAATGATAGCTTCAGGTGAAACACTAGCACATAGCAGTAGAAGAAAATGATAGCTTCAGTTTAATAGAATATGTGTTTGATAACAGATGTTCAGCATTGTCAGGTGACACACGCATAGCAGCAAAATAAAAGGATAGCTCCAGTTTTATGCTAAACCAAATACATAAACCATATAGCTGACATGCCCAGCTAACTAGCATTGAGGAACCAACAAGACATTATGCATGAACGCACGATCGGGCTCGTCACGGCTGAAACCTTGATGTACTAGCACCACCGTTGAAATCCAGTTGACGAGCGGCCGGCTGAAACCTTGATGTACTTGCACAATATACCTACAACATTTAGAGCAATTTCAGAAGGGTTGCACAATATACATACAACATTTAGAACAATTTTAGGCAAACGAGGAAGAATGTATTACGTACCTACACAACCATACAATTTGCATGAACAAGATATCTCCAAAGTAGTTGGGTTGAAAGCCACTATGGCTTCATCATTCTTGTACTCGAAAGATGTCACCTTGTAAGTGCTAATTGTGCCATCGGTGCTCAGGAAAATACATGATAAACTGAATTGCTTCTTGAATTCCTCTTGAAACTCAGAATAGAGTGTCCTAGTATATGATTCAGCCGCAGTTTTTAACAAAGGTAGGTTTGGTAGGCAGGGTACTGGAATGGTATGGCGTGACTTGTAGTCTTCGTATTTTTCTTTCCGGCGAAGACGAGCAATGCACTTATCATATGCTTCTATCAATTCAGAAAGACAAAGCCTTTTGCGGAAAGTTTTCTTGAACACGTTGTTCATTCCTTCACTCCTTTGGGTTGATGTCATATATGCACTAAAAGAATCCCGGCGATAGATAGTAGCCCACTTCTCACGCAACTTGTACAGATTTCTTATCCAAGAATTATCCTCAATCTGATACTTAAGCAATAGCTCATTCCATCTATTCTCAAAATGTGCCAGTGATCTATCTTCATACACACACCTTTTGAATTCTTTAAGAAAATTATCATTGTCGCTGATTACTTGACTTAGATGTTTTGCAGCATTTTGATACAAATGCCATAAACAAAGACGATGTCGTGTTCTTGGGAAAACCCTTCCAATAGCATTTATAATGGCGGCACATTGATCGGTGAATATTGTTTCAGGCTGCTTACCAGACATAGCTTGTAGAAAAGTTCTAAAAACCCACTCAAAGGTATCTGCAGATTCATTAGATAGTAGTGCTGCACCAAAAAGAATAGTCTGCTTGTGATGATTAACACCAATAAACGGAGCAAATGGCATTTGAAACTTATTTGTTGAAAATGTGGTGTCAAAGGAAAGGGCATCTCCAAAGACAGAATAGTCCATGATAGCTTGTCCATCAGTCCAAAAGATGTTCATTATTGTACCATCATCATCATCTAACTGCATGGCATAGAAAAACGAAGGGTCCTCAGCTTGCTTGTTCTTTAGATACTCCATTAATGTTTGTGCATCTTTGGTTTCCAAATACTTTGAGCGCTCACTTCGCAAATAATTGTTGCAATCCATTTGCAAGAAGGGTATAGCATCTTTACCATACCAAAGCTCGCAAAAATCATATATTTCGGCTTGTTTAATTCCCGATGTCCTCATTTGCTTAATCATGTGGCGATCGGCATCTAAGAGTTGACGCTGCGATCTAAGCATGTGCCTCTTATCTGGACTTACAAGCTGGTGATTGTGGTCGAGCGTAACTTTCTGAGCAGTCCAAATTCCCTCTTGATTGATGCTAAATTGAACTCGAGCCATACAATTAGTCCTCGAAATAGCTTGCTCTTTCTTGGCCACACGTGTTGGATTAGCATTTTTCACACCTGCCTTGCTACAAACAAAATATCTGGAACTTAAAGTCCCATCTGCTCTAAACTTCAAGTGGCACTTCCTAATGCTAAATCCCTTGGTTTGAGCATAAGAATTGTAAAATTGGTACGCCTCTTCTTCAGACTGAAAGCACTTCCCAACTCTTGGAGCATTATCTGCATCTTGTATGTCTTGATTATTCAATGGTGTGTTGCTCATTCTCGGCTGGCCATTAGTCTCAGTTCTTGACAATTGTTGTAAGGTAATTGAATCAATCAAGAGATGCTTCAGGAAGAGAGGATCGTGCTAGCTGTTGCATGCGTACTGGTTACTGAACTTACCACGGTCGGAGTAGCTGTGGGCAGAGAGGATTCTGGAGCAGAGGCCGCCGGTGTGCTGCTCATCGAGGGCTGGCCATTAGTCTCAGTCGTTGGAAATTGCTGCAAGGTAATTGAATCAATCAAAATAGGCTTCAGGAAGAGGGGATTGTGCTTGGTGTGGCATGTGTACTGATTATTGAACTTACCCTGATTGAAGTAGCCGTGGGCAGAGAGGTGGTCTCCCGATCCAGTGCCTCGTTGCCCTCGTCGGGCTGCGCCATCTTGGCACGCCGTCGCCGGCGAGATGGAAGAGACGGAGATGGGTTTTTTCGTTTTGGAAGATGAAACAGATTAGAAGCTGAAAGGACGGGGCGTGGGGCGTGGGAAACGGAAGTGGGGTGGGCTGGGCTGGAAGCCAGGCGAACACTGCGTTGAGATTCGTACGCCAGATGTCATGCGCTCGAGGTGGTCTCCCGTTTGGCCTCGTGCGACCCGGTCGTACGAGATTTTTTTCCGGCACATACAGAGATGGAGACGACGCATCATCCAGTAATATAATATTCAGAAACACAGTCCAGCTACAGCAACCATAAAGAAAACTGCCAACTTGTTTGTTTTCTTCTTCCTCTTCTTCTTTTATTTTCTGGGGATCAACTTTCTTCTATCTCATGGGAATCAACTTGACACTGGATGGAAGCTGAAACCATAGAGCTACCTCATGACCGCACAGCACATAATCCACTTTGTACAAATCATCAAGCAGCATATAGAGGAATTAACAGTGGATAGGCTAGTAGAAACAATCTATCGGATGCGATTAGGTGACATAAATAAAGGTTTGCAAAGCACACACTGAAACCACAATATATGTTTGACAAATTCAGCTCTATTTTGCCTCTAAAAAGACGACTAGCTATCGGAAACTAAATTCCGGAGCATGGTCGGTTGCAAACCACCTGCACCAACATGGCTTATTACCTGATATATGGGAGCATTCAGCTGCTAGCCAGCTAGTTTAGTTTCAGCCGCTCCAAGAAGCTCTTCCCCTCAAGCTTCGTCCCGTAGAAAAGCTTCATGAAGCTCTCTTGGTCCAACGTCTTGTAGGCATCGTCTTCATGCGCCGCCATCTCCTTCAGAGGACCTATCATGGCGTGGATGTTTGGTAAGTGGAACGCCGCGACCGACAGCCGTTCTTCCTTCGGGTCGACCACCGCCCGGTGCTCGATGCTCTTGTACCTCCCATTCGTGAAGACCTGTCCTCGTCAAAGCAAAACAAACAATGAGAATGAATTTATTTGGCTGATGATATGTTAGTTCTGCAAGCATACTGCGCCATACAACATATAGTCATCAGCAGACAGCAGCATATCGGTGTTCGGCTGCGCGAGCTCACCTCAAACATATCTCCGATGTTGACGATGAAAGCGCCCTGAGACAGGCTTGACAGGAAGCCATCTGCCATTCCTCTTGATCTGCAGGCCTTGTACATGATTCACTTGGAGGACAAGGGTTAGGAGACCAGCATCAGAATGCGGGGATAAGCCAACGACTTTCTCTGCTTGGGCGCATGGGGGGTAATAGTTCATTCTGACAGACTGCATTCCATGAATGCATTTGTTACTGATCACTTCTCTTTCCAGTCCCAAGTTCTTCGCCATCGTGGCCAAAAGGGAGTCTGATACGTCCTTCACAGCATCAGAATATCTATCCAGCGTCGATCTGAATGAGATTCAAAGTGCAACAACACACATCATGGGTAAGAACTGCACTAGAATGTTCCATCTAGTTCCGTAAGACTTGGAACCACAATTTGCGCTAGAAATGATGTTATTTTATATTATAGTTTTCCTACCTAATTTACGCTCTCAAGTAGGAAAAATTAGAGACAACAAAAAGTTATCTGAGAGACTGAGACAAGTACAGTCAACAAAAAAATGTTTTTAAAATTGTTATTTTCCACCCAATTTGCCCTCCCAGGTAGGGCAAAACAATTAAGAAGACAACGAATAAAAAGTATCATGCCATCATTGTAATCAGGCTGAACAGTAGTGTGTGAGCCGCAGGCAGCAAAGAATCACAATCGCAATCATACCTGAAGCTAGCAGGCTGGTCTGGCCAGAGCTTGATGCTCCTGCTCTCATGTGGCTGCGTGTGGAGGTAAATTATGTCAGCCCAATCAAGCTTCTGATCCTCCGAGAAGACGAATAGTTGACCGTAGCCTTCCAGCTGCCCTGGTTCCAGAGCAAACTGTTTCTTCGTCTCCATGGGTAACTGAAAGAACTGCTGGATGCTGGCCTTCATTCCCTCCACCACATCGTCTGGCACGCTGTGGTTAATCAGCTGCAAACACCAGTTACTGGAAGTAGGTCTCTTGGGTTGAGGAAACATAGGCAACACACCACAACAGAGATGAAGCAATGGAAATTTTGAGCCAAGGAACTGACCTGGAAGAAGCCCCAGTCCTGGCAAGCCCTGTGAAGGAGTGCAGACTCCTCGCCACGGCGGTCCAGCTCCTGCTCCAGCAGCAGCCTCTGGTAGTCGATGATGGGGATCTGGGCCTCAGCGTCGCCAGCGACCGCCTCAGCCGGGCGGAGATACCTTGGCGGCACGTCGACTCCGCCAGTGGCCGCCACCATGGCCTGCACACTTGGGACAGGGAGAGATGCCATCTCCTGTTTCTTCAGGATAGCTCAAGTCTTCTGTCTACCTCACCTCTTTTGACACATCTAGATGGTGGTAACAAGGCATCCAGTACTTTCACATTCAGAAATCCAGTCCACATATAATCACAGAATACTACAAACCAGCTTGTCTTTTCTTTCCTGGGAAGTCGCACTGGATACAAAATTGAATCAATTGCACGATGACGATCATAACCCACTTTGTGCAGGACATCAAAAACAGAGGAATTAACAGTGGATAGGCAAGAACCAACCTATAAAATGTGATTAGAGACATAAGGGTTTGTAAATTAAGTACATGGTCACGAGCAAGTACTGAAACCACAGTTATATGTTTCACAAGTTCAGCTCTCTTGTGCTCTAACAAGACCGCTAGCTATCGGAAACTCTAAATTCCAGAGCATGATCCTAAAGGGCACGGGTCGACGGTAGCCTCCGCGGGAAGGAGATGCGAATCGTTCACTCCCTCCACCGGTTGCCGCAAGAGGGGTTGCAGCACACGAAGAACAGAGTCATCCCCTCCTCCCCTCTTGCTGTAGCCTGCACATCATCATAAACACAGCAACAAGTTAATAATTGCTGTATTCAGCCATGTTGAGTCAAATTATACAAAGGGCAATTTGTAACTAAGAACATTCAAGATTGGCAGGTAGATGTTGATGTACCATAAAAACAGAGGAAAAATAACTGACAGCCAACTTCGTTAAAGTTGCATTCATTCTACAGAGTACGTACATGATTGAGTGCTATGTTCCTGTGGTCAATCAGTTAGCAGTGTTGCATAAACATATCATTTAAGGCACAAACCAGAGATATGATGCAGTTTGGACTGCAGACATGGGGGCTATAGAATACAAGGGGTAAAGAGTTATAGATGCATGCCTCAGCATAAGTTCAAAATGGGCAACATTTGGTGCACGACAGCAACAGTAACAAGGTGCGGGTTTTGCAAGAAAAAAAAGTGTGCAGCGCCATGTGACGAATCATGTATGATATTTGAAGCCATATATATATATATATATATATATATATATATATATATATAGAGAGAGAGAGAGAGAGAGAGAGAGATAAGAGGCAAATAAACAAACAGGTTGGTGGCATGGACCTGGAAGAAGACAGCCTCGCCGTGGCCACAGGCGGCGCAGCGGACGTCCTTGGTGCGGGGAAGGGTGGGGTCGGAAGCGACGTCCTGCAGGACCTGCGTGCGCTCCCCGGCCTCATGGTGCACGATGTTGCGGTAGACGCAGTTGTCGCCGGCCACCTCCTGGAGCAACCAAGCAAGCAAGCAAGCAAGAAATTGTGAAACACACTTGCTCTGCTTCCAAGTTTCCGCAGATTGGTGAAACAGAGGACGTTTGTATCGGGTATAGTCTGTCCGTAGGGCAACGGTAAATGATAATCTGTGGTGTGGAGGGGAAATGCAAGCATGACACGGCCGGTTATCAATCTTGACAGGAACAAAAGAAAAATGTTTAACCGAGCGGCATTGCCCGGTGGAGATTGGGGCGGGGGATCGATCGCGCGGCCGGCCAGCATTTCGGGAGACGTGACACGTGCGCGCGATTTGGTCTGTGAGACGGGTACGATCGATCGAGGCCGCGGCGAATTGGGGCCGAACGAAAACCCTAGCTGGGATTCGGGGGCGTCGGGGATGAAGCGCGGCATTGCGTAAGGGGGGGGGGGGGGGGGGTACCTGGTGCTCGCAGTTGCGGCAGGCGAAGAGGAGCACCTGCCGCTCCTTGTCCTCCTTGGGGTACAGGATGTTGTTGCTGCCGCCACCGCCAATTCCGTCAGTTTTTAACCAAAATCGACCGGCCGATCAACTCCGGCCGTCGTTGGGAAGAAGAGGAAGAAGGGAGGGAGGGAGGCGCGTACCACTCGCGGCAGAACTTCATGGCGCTCATGGCGGCGGCGGCGGCGGCGGCGGGGTTGGATTCGCGCGTTCCGCTTCCTCCTTGCTGATGGAGCAAGCCGATGGAGAGATCACAGTCTCTTTTTTCTCTTCTTCTCTCGTGGGTTTGGTCGTGTCGGGTTTATGTACGGACGGGACGGGACGCGTGCCCAGGTCGTTTCTGTTTGTTTGGTTATTTGTTTATTCCGGTTTTACCCCTTTGCCCTTTTGTTTATTGCTCCTTCTATTTATTTTTATAAGACTTTGAAGACATTTCAGACAATGTGCAAAACAGCCCATTTTTAAGCTGTCTGAAACGATTTACAAAAGTGAACGGAGGGAGTATTTTTCTCTACCCCTTTGTTTTCTCTCTCTATATATATCTTCTTTTTAGAACGAAAAAAAGGAGAAAATTTTATTTTCCATCGATTTCCTTTACTTTGTCAATGAATGCCACAAGCCGAACCCTGCAAAGCATTCCTCGTGAAGACAGAGTGGTTGAAGCTCACCGCCTCTCTTCGACGCGTAGCGTGCCATGCCGCGCCTCACTTGCTCCGTGTCGCCCACCAGAGCCAGGAAGTCGCCCGACGCCGCCGCCAGGAGTAGCCGCCGACGATGGTCCGAAACGTGTGGACCGTCGAGCCAAGGAGAAAGGCGAAAGCCGGACGAGTGGACCCTAATCCAGTACACAAAACGGTCAATTTTTATTAGGACATGTCAACGTCCATAATTTTACATTTCTACATGGACAAACAGGTGTCCTTGGCTCTCCTTTCCGATGGGATATCAGATCTCAACCCACACTTTACTTTTCCACTTAATAATTTGTCCTGCATCTACGGGTTGCTAATTCAAAAGTTAGATGCTTTGGTTTCTTCTGCAGCATTGTGTGACCACTTTGCCCCTCTTGTCTTCTTCTCTTATTATCTACTCCCTCCATTTCTAAATATAAATATAGATCCGTAGTTCATATTGAAATCTTAAAAAAAAACTTATATTTAAGAACGGAGAAAGGATATAATATTGTATATCTTTATTTCTTCAATCATTGTTGCTTACCCCACACAGACCCAGCACGAACGAGGCAGAAACTAACTCGGCGGGTCCAAATGGAGAATGCAACATATTACTACTCCCTCCGCTTCTTTTTACTTCACGCATTAGGTTTTCTTATATAGAAAAAATGCCAACATGCACAATACCAGTTCAGCATCATTGGTTCCGTCATGGAATATATTTTCATGCTGCATTTATTTGGCATTGTAGATGTCAACATTTTTCTATATTAATGTGGCCAAACTTTATAAAGCTTGATTCAAGACAAACCTAATATGCAGAGTAAAAAGAAACAGTACTACCAATTAATTCACAGAGCAGTTTTTCTTTTTTTGCGGGAATTCGCAGAGCAGTTTCGCCTGTCAGCAAAAGGGAGAAGAACAACAAGTTGTCCATTATTATTAGACAACAATATAACACTCCCAGCACAGCCGCTGGAAACAACAATTTTTGTCAGTCAGTCAGGCATGGAAATCCATCCTTAGTACTCCAGTACATAAGATTAAATTAGCTGAGACTACAAGTCTTCCATCATACAGTTCATCAACACATAGCCTGGAGCATGAGTCTTGTCCACATGGCGGATGTGCAGTTCCCCTCCCTCCCAGCTGCCATCATCATCATCCATGCACATCCATCTCACTGAAACCTCTCCCCCCAGCCACCATGCATGTCCACATACGTTGTTGGTTCATATATCGGAGGGAGTCACCAACTCAACATAAATATAGACAGACGATCGCCCGCCGCGCCACATATACAACAGAGGGCGAAACAAACCTCTAGGGCAGAGACGTTTCGCCCGTAGAGCGCTGAGGGCGCGGCCACTTCTCTTCCCTTCCACCTACAACAGCAAGATGAGGATTGGTGTTTCAGAAGCAGCCGTCTCCTACGCTGCCGTCTTCAGGACACACACCCAGCTTGTTCTTCATGCGGTTCCACTTTTTCCGCAGGTCGTCCGGGCAGCGCGTGGGGTGGATTGACTCCCTGCAGTACTCGTGTATGCGCACCCATGAGATGGACCTCTTCTCCTTCGCGGCCTCCCCCTTCGGTGCGAACTTCGCCACCGCCTCCTGAAACCGGTGGAAAAATAGTGCGTGAATACGCGCACAGTTTACATGCACATTACCTACTAACCAGGGAACTGAATGAAAAATGCTGGCCCAGCTCAATCACGAGGTGGTTCAGAGTTAGCAATGAAATTCCATGGTAGCCTCCCTGAGCCATCCATCATATCGATCAGTGTGTATTCCAATGAAATTACGACCAAGATGCTTACCCTCAGAGCCACCTCCTCTGCCTCGGTCCAGAAGATCATCTTGCGCCTCGCGGTTGTCGATGTAAAAGGCGTTTTACCTGTAAAAGGCGTTTTACTTGGCGCCAGCGGACTCCTCATAGCTGGTGTGTGTGGACTGTAGCTGCAACACAGATTTTGAGATTATGAAAACAGAGCATGTATCATCACATTAGATGGAAACAAGGGTATTTTCACAACAAATGGGGCGTCTGCATTTAGAAACACTGCTATTGTAAAAGAAATTTTAATGTGTGCTTCCCTTTTCCATGTGTGTGGATTATTTTGGTACGTGCACCATCAGATGTGAAACTGCACTGGGTGGAGTTGGGTTCATGTAATATGTAACTCCAACGTGGAGGGGTTCTCCCCATCTCCTTTAATATAAAGTACGCACACTCGTGCGTATTCGAGAAAAAAAGATGTGAAACTGCACAGCAGAGGGTACACTGCCGTGTAGATTACTTTATGTGCCTCCGCAAAACTGCTTAACAGTAACAACATGCCCATACCTATGCCACAGGCCACAGCGTCATATGCAGATAGGTACAGAGTAGAGTACACTCTAATTTCACCGACCTAAATATAAATTAATCGAACTAACCATGAGTGTGAAAACTACTGGAAATCCAAAATTATCCATCAGTGAAGAGACTGATTTTCCCTCATACCAGTACATGGCATAGTTACCCCTCACTCTAGAGATTTCTATTCTTCTCAGGTTTATACCATCTCGAAGCTAAATGCGTCATGCTATCATGATACTGAACTAACAACCTTAAATAATTCAGTTAAGCAGGAGAAACTGTGACTTGGTAGGTTCCAGCCTACAAACATCCATGGCACAGCATTATTTAATTGCAACTATAAATCAGGGGGTTTTCTGTAATCTGAATCTAAATTTACCACAGGTCACAGGCATCCTTAATAAGTACTTAATAACAATTCAAAGAGTGCAACTGGAAAAAGAAGTACTTAGCACTTACTAATGCTCAGGTGGGTATGGATAATATCTTTTCCTTGCTGGTGAATGCACGAACTGATCCTGGTACCTCAATGTTTTCCAAGTACTATTGGGTGCCACTGTCCCCATTTCTTGAAAGCTTACTTTGCGGCGGCTTATGTTTCGTGAAGATATAGCTCCTAGTCTATCAGAAAAATTGCAATTGGGAGAATTCATAAGACAATTCTCTTTGCCAACCCCAATGTTGCGATTTGCAACAGAACTGAATCTATCCCGAGCTGAATATGGCACTTCACGAGACAAATTGCTATTGCTGTCTCCATGGGATTTTGCATTTTCAGAACTCGAAAAAATGGTTGTCTTTGTGGTGACTACCTTCTCAGTACAAGCATCACTTGTACCATTTTCTTTCAGATGACTAGGCTCTCCATCCTTGCGACATAGCTCAGCTGCTTCAGACTGATGGTTACCTTGCTTTTTAGCTGTGTGAAAGCCATTCATCAGCTCACTGTGTTCCTTAGAAAATTGCTTCCAGCCACTGCAGAAAACAGATAAATTTTTCCTAGCTTCAGAATATGTTTTCTTAGCCTTTTCCAGTGCTTCAGCAGCTTTTCGGCAATAGCAAACAGGGCAATCAAAATGGCCAGAGTCATCGAATGTCACCGATGAACCAAAACAGCTAGGATGGGCGGCTAAGAAGCAGCTGGAACATTTCAGCAGCTGCCCATCTTTACCGCATTTCACACATGAGTCCAGTTCCGTCAAGCTTTCTGAACTTTCCGAGGGAGTGCTGCCGCAACAAGACTCTAGCCCACCATAGATTGTACTCTTTATCTTTCTGTCATCAGGTGGCTCTTGATCCACTTTGTCAGCACAACTGACTGCCAGCTGAACCTCTCCGCCATTCTGAACATCCAAACCTTGATCTGCGCAATTACCTGCAAACTCATTTATTTAGTGATGAAAGAACAACAATATAAGCATGTGATGTATCACAAAAGACAAGGAATTTACTTTACCTATCACAGACTTGATGGGTGTCTCAAAGCAAGTCACTGGTGACTTCTGGTTCTGCCATTTGCTAGTCTGTGCATCAACGAGCTCTGAATGTGCCTCCTTCAGCTCAAACTCCTCAAAATTCTTCATGCTGTTAGGAGATGGTTCCAACAGGCCTAAAAAGGTATGTCACATTCTGTCAGCACGTTTAGTGAACATATGTTTTCTTAAAGAAGATTTCATTCTTTCTTGCAAATATATGTATGTTTACTAATAAGATATTCAGCTAATTCGGAAAATTATATGTGAGTTTGTTTGTAGAAGCTAGTTTTGAAAGCATGTGGTCCAAGTTTCCCTAAGCTCATGAACTCTGTATCTCTGCTGTGAAAAATATAGTACTCCCTCCGTCCCATAATATAAGAGCGTTTTTGACACACCTTGGTTAATGATTTACATAAAAGTAATGGTCAAAGTTGTACACAGAAGTTTGTGCCCATATCTATACAAATATATATTTTTCGAGAGGTAATCACAACATATTTGACTGAAATAATGTAATATGAGGTATTAAAAAGAGAAATATTATCTAAAAATGATGAAAGAAAAAGATGACAAAACCCAGAAAAATTGGAAATACAGAATACATCTACCACGATGAGTAGTTGCGAACTAGCTGATACACATTGAGATGGAATATTTGATCTCTCGTTTGGTTTTGAATTTGATGGCAAACTGAAACTTTTCTATAAACTAGCAAGATGCCCGTGCATTGCACGGAACATCAAGATGCACCTTTTTTTTATAAAACACCTGTTGTGATTGACCCATGCGGGAGTAATCCCATGTGTAAAAACTAATGATATCTCGAGAAAGAGGAGAGATAAGGTGAGGAGGAGTGGGGCGTGGTGGTGATTGATGGTCGGACTGAACGGAGGCATGGGGATGGACGACGCCGGCAGCGGCCACCATGCCAGATTGTTCCAGAGGCTTCCTTTTTTAATTGCTCAACAATGAGGTTGTGGGAGATAAGGATGAACGAGGGAAGGCCTTATCTGCAAATGTGGAGAGAGGTGCGGGTATCTTTTTGCAAAATTGCCATAGTTTGCTTTCTATCCGTCAGATATAGATCGGACGGTCTATATTGCAAGATGGCAGGCACACCATCATCACCAACTCGGTTTTTTATAAAAGTATATATATATAAGAGAGTAGAGAAATCGCTAACAAAACGATATAATTGGTAATTTAAAAGCACATTTCTCATGTTAACTTTTCATCATAAATCATTAACCATTTCATGGATTCTTAGTTTCTGCACCCAAAAACAGCACAAAAAGTTTAAAAATAAGACGAATTGACGCTCTTATAATTATTGCAGTAATCAAAACTGTAGTTGTCTTTTGGAAATATGGTGGTACTAAAATCCTATGTGAAACTATTTTTTTGCAGGAAAGATGTGTGTGTACCACTGTGCTAGTTTTACTTAGTGATGGAACAAAAAGATATAAGCAGTTGATGTACCACAAAATATAACGTACTTACCATTCTGTGAACTAAAAGGCGTCTCAAAGCCCGGTGGTGACATTTGGTTCTGGTATCTGTCAACAGCAGCACGCCAAACCTCCTCCCATGCATGTTTCTGACCCTCCACTGTACGTTATCACAAAATTAAAGGGTAGAAAAGGTAAACACAGCAAATCAGCGAATCTACATCGACATGTATTTGCACATACCATGTTGTCCAAAGGCCAGAACCATGGCAGCCTTTGATGGTGGTTTCCCCTGTCTAAAAAGAAAAGAAAATTACATTGCAGAAACTCAAATATAACTGTTGAGACTTAGAAGTAATAACTCACTTAAGATCTGCAGTTATTAATATATGTGCATACAACTGCGCATGTTGTTCATCGGTGAATGCTTCATGTGCCAAAGCTTCACAGGTGTTCTTAAGCGAACTTCCAGGTGTCTTCACACCCTAACAATTATGATAAATCATGTTAATATATTCCAACTAACCAAAAGGATTGACATGTATATAAAATTAATTTCTGAACGAAAAAGCTCTTCAGCAGGGAAGGAACCAGACCATGTAGGAGGGAAGTGATGCATGAGCAAACACACCTGCATGGCATACACACAGAGATGGAAAGAGGGGGAAGGGGATTACCTCGGTATCTGGAACAGCTTGAGATCCGGCATAAGGTTTCCATTCAGGAGTCTGAATCTCCTCTGATGAATCTGTCAGTGCTCGCTCTGCAAACAAAAGGCTCTCTGTATTATATCAGCTTGACTCATTTCGAGCAAGGTAAGCGGCCAAGATTCAATTTCACAATCTAGCCAATGCAAGGCAGGAATCCAACCTCAGGTAAATGCTAACATCAGTAGCCAAATTTTGGCAGGCTATAAAAACCCCTATTTTGCGAAGTATATACGAATTTGAAAAAAAAAGAGGTGCGGCAAAGGTGACCTGATCAGACGTGCAAGCACAGAAAAATCACAAACTCGCTGCACAAGCTATCAGTTGAGGGGCTCAAACAGAAATTAAAAAGAAGCCAGGCGGCTGGCGTCTCCGTACCTAGAGGAGGAGGGTTACGCACGGGGCGCAGGGCGGACTTTGCTGGTGATTTTCCCTGGCTACAAAGAAGACAAAATTAAATAGGAGAAACTCACATAACTGTTGAGATTTGCAAGTAATAATAACTCACCTAAGATCTGCATTGACTAGTATCTTTGCATCCAACTGTGCATGCAGTTCATCGGCGAATGCTTTATGCGTCAAAGCTTCACGGGTGCTCTTAACCCAACTTACAGGTGTCCTCACATGCTAACAATTATAATAAACATGTCAATATATATTACAACTAACCACAACAATTATGACAAACAATGTCAGTATTAAATATACATTCTAAAAAATAAAAAACAGTTCTTCAGTAGGGAGGGAGCCAGACCATGTGGGAGGGAAGTGAAGCATGAGTAAACACAGCAGAATGCACATGATCTGTGCACGCATACAGAGAGATGGGAGGGGGGGAGGGGTTTACCACAGTTTCTGGAAGAGCTTGAGATTTGGCATAAGGTGTCCACTCAGGGCTCTGAATCTCCTCTGGTGAATTTGGCAGTGCTCCCTCTGCAAACAAAAGGTTAACTGTATTATATTGACTTGACTGATTTCGAGCAAGGAAAGTGGCCAAGATTCAATTTGACAGAAATTAAAAAGCAAAAGCCGAGTGGCCGGCGTCTCCGTACCTAGAGGAGGGTCGCGCACGGGGCGTATGGCGGCCTTTGCTGGTGGTTTTCCCTGGCTAGAAAGAAGATAAAATTACATTGGAGAAACTCACACTAATGTTGAGATTTACAGGTAATAATAACTCACCTAAGATCTGCACTGACTAGTATCTGTGCATCCAACTGCACATGATGTTCATCGGTGAATGATTCTTGCGCCAAAGCTTCATGTATGCTCTTAACCAAACTGACAGGTGTCCTCACGCCCTAACAATTATGACAATCCATGTCAGTATATTCCAACTAACCAAAACAATTATGATAAACCATGTCAGCACATTCTGACTAACCAAAACAATTATGATAAATCTGTCAGTATGGAAAAAAAAATAAAAACAGCTCTTTGGTAGGGAGAGAAGATGCATGAGAAGAACAAAGACATAAATGCACATAATCTGTGCACTCGTACAGAGAGAGATGAGAGGGGGGAGGGGTTTACCTCGGTTTCTGTACCAGCTTCAGATCCCGCAAGAGGTTTGCACTCAGGCGCCTGAATTCCCCCCTCTGACGAATTCGGCAGCGCCCCCTCTTCTTCTGCAAATAAAAGGCTCTCTGAATTATCTCCACCACTCGACTGATTTCAAGAAAGGTAGGCGGCCAAAATCCAATTTCGCTGGCTAGCTAACCCAGGGAAGGAATCCGGCCTCGCGCAAGCAACACAGACAGCAGGCCAAGATTTGGCAGGTAAAAAACAAGAAAAGACCGATCTTGCGCCCCAGAGTAGGATGGGGGGATTTGAAAAAAAAAATGGGGAAAGGTGCTGACTTGAGCACGCGGGCTCGGTAAGAAACTCGATTGAGGGGGCTTGAAACGAAAGGGGGCGGCGCCGGCCGTACCTCGAGGAGGGGCAGGAGGGTCCCGGAACGGCGTAAACCCTAGCTCGCGCGGGGTGACGGGGGGGCGGCGCGCAGGATCCGGCCGAGCGGAGCCGGCACGCGGCGTCGCGTCGGTGGCCGGCGTTGATTCGCCCGGGTCGACGGCGGCGGTGGCCATCGGATGAGGTGGGGAGTGGAGCGGGGGGAGAGAGTGGGGTTTGAAATTGGTGGCGGAACGAACGCGACGGCCGACCTTTTTTTCGCTTGCGGAAATAGATTAGAGAAGACGACAGTGAGAGAGGAAAGGGAGAAAAGGGCCTGGGCTGGGCTGCACATGGGCCTGGGCGGCGTCTGTTCGAGCAGCGCTGGCGGCTGCCATTCGGCCCGATAGCTAATGAGGAGACCTAACTCTCAAAAAATAAAAGATGGAGGGGGTGGCGAATCCTATTTGACGCTACAGGCGCCCATTAACGTGTATTCTGCAAACGGGCGTTGCACGCGATGGGCCGGCCCATATGGCGTTTTTTCCCTTGTTCTAAAACACCTAAAAAAAGACGCAGCGAGGGGGAGTCGAACTAGGAATCCCAGACCTCCTACGTAACAGGTGGAAACACTACCTTGCGTTTTTCTTCATTTTATTATTTCCTTCATCGGGTTTTTCAAAGCGTGCACGTTTTTATTCTTTTCCTTTTCTCTTATTTCTTGTTCTTTTTTCTTTGTTTTCCTTTTTTTTCTTCTTAAATGCATGGATTATTTTAAAATCTAATGCGTTTTTCTAACTTGATGAACGTTTTTTCCAAATTCGGTGAACTATTTTCTAGTTCAGTGAACTGTTTTTTTTCAAATTCAATGAACTTTTTTCTAATTCGGTGAACTGTTTTTTTCAAATTCGATGAACTTTTTTCAAATTCGTGAACTATGTTTTTCAAATTCAATGATTTTTTTTTCAATTTTGATGAATTTTTTTAAAAAAACGATGAACTTTTAAACTTTTTTTTTCAAATTTGGTGAACTTTTTTAAGTTTGTGAACTTTTCTTCAAAGCTAATGAACTATTTTTCAAAATTGATGAACTTTTTTTAAGTTTGTGAACTTTTGTCTCAAAATTAATGTACGTTTTTTAATTCACAATTTTATAAAAGTAAAATAACAAAATGATAATAAATCTCACGGCCATACTAGTTTATATATAGTTCGCGCAAGAAAAATCACAAGTGACCAATCGGTGTGGTGGTGAGGTAAGCTCGAACAAGCCTTGCGTTCTCTATCGATCCGAGTTTGATTCCTAAGCAGCCACGGTTTTGCCTTTTTTTGGTGATTTATGTTCTCTATCGATCCGGCCCATCAAGGCGCTGCAGCGGGCGCCAAGAACCTGTTCGGGCGCTTAAGGCGCCAAACAGGAGCTCCCGGAGGTCCATGTTTTCACGGTCAATTTTGCCCCCAACTATACCGTGTTTAGTGGAGATGCAATTACCTAACATACGTGACGAGATGCTAGCTCAATCTTTTGGCTATGATAGATCTTTTGTTGCTGGAAGCTTCGGGAGGAGCGGTGGACTTGTAATCTATTGGAATGATGCAATAAAGTTAGACGTCAAGGGTTATTCTTGATATCATATTAATGTTAACATAGGTGAGCTTGGACCGAGACCTTAGAGGCTAACATGCATGTACAGGGAGGCCCAAGTGATAGATCGTTATAAGACATGGGAAATATTATGCTCAATAGTAGGAACACCCGATTTGCCGTGGGTGGCGCTAGGAGACTTCAACGAAGTGTTCCTGCAATCGGAACATGATGGAGTTAACCCGAGGGGGCAAGGACAGATGGATGGATTCCAGGATGCCTTAGATATTTGTGGTCTTGCTGATCTTGGATACAAAAGGAGGATGTGGACGTTTGAGAGAAAGGTCTCAGCTGGATCATACACCCGCGTTCACCTAGACCGGGCTGTTGCAGATTCGGTGTGGAACTCGATTTCCCCCTTTGCAGAAGTGGTAAACAAAATGGCGGCGTGTTCGAATCATGGTCCTATAGTTCTGAAGATGTTGGAAGATAACAATGAGAGCCATCAATCAAAGAATTTTAAATGTGAGGTGATGTGGGAGAGGCACCCAGATTAAATACTTTTGTTGAGGCCAAGTGGAATGGTGAACACAAGGTGTCATAGGCGGCAGAAGTACAGGAGAAGTTAAAGGAACTTGGTGAGCATTTGTACACCTGGGACAAATACACCTTTGGTAGCATTAAGAGGGAGATAAAACAGCTTATGAGCCAGCTCCAAATTCTGAAGGATATACGAGGCCGGACTAGGCCTAGCCATTTAGAGATAAAGGTAACGGACATGCTAGCAGAGCTGTACCAACGGGAAGAGATATTGCACAGGCAGAGGCCTAGAGTGGATTGGCTTACATATTGGGTCAAGAATACAAAGTATTTTCAGCAGAGAGTGTCGATGAGGAGAAGGAAGAATCGTATCACAGCTCTTACTAAGCCAAGTTTTTTTTTAGAAAAGGAGAACGACCCCCGGCCTCTGCATCTGGACGATGCATACGGCCACTTTATTAATTATTGACACAAGACCGTACAAAGTCATACAACAATAAGACTAAAGCCACCAAACTAAACAACAACTGTCGCTATCTCTATCCAGTTGATGTAGGGGCGCTGAAAGTTTGGGGAGACCTAACTCTTAAAAATAAAAGATGAAGGGGGTGACGAATCCTATTTGACGCTACAGGCGCCCATTAACGTGTATTCTGCAAACGGGCGCTGCAAACACTGGGCCGGCCCATATGGCGTTTTTTCCCTTGTTCTAAAACACCTAAAAAAAGACGCAGCGAGGGGGAGTCGAACTAGGAATCCCAGACCTCCTACGTAACAGGTGGAAACACTACCTTGCGTTTTTCTTCATTTTATTATGGAAAAAGCTTACCTTCAACTGACCGATAACGCTCGCGCGTCCGCCGGCTCCGCGTCTGTCGGATCGTTTGTTGATCAGACGGACGAGAGCGTTCCTCGCTTCCGCGTCACGCGCAGACGTTTCTGAAACTGGGCGGCTGTTTCAGGAATCATTAATGCAGCTGTAACGTTCTCACAGTGCTCCCGCTCCCGCAGCTCCGTTGTGTCTGTTAGGGCGGCGGTGGTGGGATCTAGTAGGGCAACGGCGGGCGGCGACGGCGCCCGATGTGGGGTGAGGCGGGCGCATCCAACGCGGTGGCGATGACGACCACTTCGGGGTCGGCTGATGAGACCCGATTAGATGGCGAGTCTTTTGTTGACCCAATCTTTCACGGTACTCGACGAAGTAGAAACTTCCACGACGAACAGAAGTCGTAATAGCAGACGTAGACGATGAGTAGCAGATCGGTTCTTGGATCTAGCAATATGCAAGAAAACCAAGGAATAAAACTTGGGAACGAAAACGATAGAATCAAACCGGGCGCGCAGCAGCAACTAAATCCTTCGAGGATTAGCAAAAGATAATATTTGGTGCATTCCACGCAATGCTTTTTTCTATATTTTTAACTCAAAAAAACTTCTGTCCCGTACAAGGCCGAGGCCTGCCTGTTTTATAGGCAAAACTAAACCTGAACGAACCGACCTAACAAACAAGCTAAAAATATACGGACTCTTATCTTTTTTATTCTAACTAATCATGATTTAATTAATTAAGTATCCGGCAAGCTGATCACAAAAATTCAAAACAGACTAGTACTCAAGGAACGTATGTATGTTAAAGCTAAATCAACCTGGTTTGGACTCCTCCACGTTGCCTTGGGGCTTTGGCCTTCACGTCCTGGTACTTCATACACACACGATCAATAAAAAAAAATTGCATGGTGTTCTGAAGGTTGGTTTGATCTCTTGCTTCTCTGGTTGTGCCGATGGTACCTCAATACAAAAACCTCCAATCTGCAGTGTACATAGAATAGCATGGTCTATGATCACATCATTCCCTCCCCCTTCAAAAGAAACCGTCCTCGGTTTTGAGGCAGTCTTTGCAACCTTCTTCTTCAATGTGACATGTCCATCCACCTTGATTGCGTTCTCAAACATCGGCCGCAGCACGCGTCGCTTCCCAGAATCCCAAAATGAATATGTATTCGTTCGACCTTCATGTATAGCATCGTGATCATATTGCCATGGTCTCCCCAATAACAAGTGACATGCATCCATAGGCATGACATCACATATCATCATATCAGTATAATCACCAACAGAAAATTTGACGCGCACCTTATGAGTAACCTTTAACTTCCCTGTATGATACATCCACTCGACACGATGGGGTTGCGGGTGCTTCCATACAGGCAACCCCAAAGCATCAACCACCCCTTTGCTGACTGCATTGGTGTAGCTTCCACCATCTATTATCAACTTGCAATTGATGTTGTTGATTTTACACTCAGACTGAAAAATATTCCAGCGCTGCCCTCTATCCTCAATGCGATCCTCTTGCACTCACTGCACCATCAATGACGGATATGATTCAACAGCTTCAAAACTCGCAACCACATTTTCAACATCCTTAGATTTTTCACTAGAAGTGTCAGAAACTGCCTCTTCATCACTAGCGGATGCATAGCCATCTCTCGTGAGCAACACTCTTTTCTCATTAGGACATTCACGCTTCATATGTCCCCTTCCTCCACACTTGAAACACTCTATGTCACTAGTGCGTCCGGTCGACTGTGCACTAGAATCAACTATTGACAGTCCTGATTTTGAAGCATCCTTTTGCACGGAACCATGAGAGCGATTTGATGATGTCGCCTTGGAGCTAGGACCGACATCCTCACTCTTATACTGCGAGCGTCGCCATGTGTTCAAAGTGGTACTGGGAACTATGTTGACTTGGCGTCGCTTAATTTGTTGTTCCACACGCATAGCTTGGTGCACAAGATCTTGTATGTTATAGTAGACCACCATCTCAACACGATATTGCACCTCGATATTTAGCCCGTTAAAGAAACGTGCCATGGTCGCCTCTCGATCCTCCGTTGTCCCTGTACGTATCATAAGCAATTCCATCTCCTTGTAATATTCATCAACACTCATATTACCTTGAGAGAGCCGCTGCAACTTGTTGTACATATCTCTTCTATAGTGCTCAGGAACAAAACATCGCCTCATGAATTCTTTCATCCCTCTCCAAGTCGTGGGCCGATGTCTAAAACGACAAATTTGATTCCACCAAATTAGCGCGTAACCGGTGAACTCAATTCCAGCAAGTTGAACTTTCTTCTCTTCGCTATAATGATGAGCGTCAAAAATTTGATCAACACGCATCTCCCACTCCAGATAGCCTTCTGGTTCACACTTGCCGGAGAACGACGGAATTGAAATTTTTATGCGGCCAATTCCATCATCCAAAGGAACACGCATAGCTTGACCAACTCGGTCATGCACTCCGCCACGAACGGAAGTTTCAGGACGGGGCTCATAGTGTCGTGGTCGTGGCGCGTACCCTGTTGTCTCACGGTCAACACCGTCATCGAGGCCATCATCTCCAACATGTGGGTGTGCCGCCAGACGGCGATCATGCACGCCGGCATGTCCGTCGCGAGCCGGTGGTGCATAATGCAATGAAGCAGCCGGAGCAGTCTGTGGTGGTGCGGAATTCGTTGCCGGCATATTGATGATGTCTGCCAAACCATCGAACCGAGTGATCAGGACATCTATCTTTTTGCCGAGCGCATCATGACATTGCTTGATGTAGTTGCATGTGTGGTCAAAATCATCCCGAATATTTTGCGGAATATCATCCGCATACACTGGACGTATTATTTCCTCAGAATCAGCGATAACATCATCACCCTTGTTGACCGAGGTTGACATCTTGATCAACACAGTACCGTGAATAACCTTAGCTCTGAATATCACTTGATGAGACCCGATTAGATGGCGAGTCTTTTGTTGGCCCAATCTTTCACGGTACTCGACGAAGTAGAAACTTCCACGACGAACAGAAGTCGTAATAGCAGACGTAGACGATGAGTAGCAGATCGGTTCTTGGATCTAGCAATATGCAAGAAGACCAAGGAATAAAACTTGCGAACGGAAACGATAGAATCGAACCGGGCGCGCAGCAGCAACTAAATCCCTCGAGGATTAGCAAAAGATGATATTTGGTGCATCCCACGCGATGCTTTTCTCTATATTTTTAACTCCAAGAAAACTTCCGTCCCGTACAAGGCCGATGCCTGCCTGTTTTATAGGCAAAACTAAACCTGAACGAACCGACCTAACAAACAAGCTAAAAATATACGGACTCTTATCTCTTTTATTCTAACTAATCATGATTTAATTAATTAAGTATCCGGCAAGCTGATCACAAAAATCCAAAACAGACTAGTACTCAAGGAACGTACGTATGTTAAAGCTAAATCAACCTGGTTTGGACTCCTCCATGTTGCCTTGGGGCTTCGGCCTTCAAATCCTGGTACTCCATACACACACGATCAATACAAAAGAAATTGCATGGTGTTCTGAAGGTTGGTTTGATCTCTTGCTTCTCTGGTTGTGCCGACGGTACCTCAATACAAAAACCTCCAATCTGCAGTGTACATGGAATAGCATGGTCTATGATCACATCATCGGCGGTGGCCGGCGGCGACACAAGTAGGTACGGCCGCGTGCTCCTTCCCCCCATTTCTGGTCGGCTTTCAAATGGTTCTCCTCTTCTTGGCGGCTCCTCCTCGGCGGCTACGCGGGCTCATCGCAGTGGTGCTCTGTTGTAGTGAGGCGCCCTCATCGGCGTCTCTGATGTAGGTGTTGGACTGAAGATGTGTAGTTGTGGCAGGGGATTGGGATTTCTCAGGCCTGTTTGTTGCAGAAACTTCTGATTCCTTTATAGCTAAAATTGGCTCGTTATAGTGATGTGTTGTAGGAATTTTTGTAGCTCAAATTTGGCTGTAGGTGCTCCCATCCATGGCCGTGCTAATTTTGCAACATGGGTCCTGTTGCAGAAAATTAAATGCGGGTGTTGTTTTAATTTTTGCAACAAGAGTCTTGTTGCAGAAAATGAGACACAACGGAAGATGTTGTTGCAATTTTTGCAACAAGAATCTTGTTGCAGAAAATTAGACGTATGAAAGATGTGCAGCAAATTAGACACTTGTTTATGCAACTCGACCGTTGTTTCAGGAAAATTGTAGAAGATGAGGTTTCACAACAAGGTCTTGTTGCAGGAAATCAGAGAAGACCAGATCTTGCAACAAGAGCGTCGTTGCAGGAAATTAGAGAGAAGGATTGAACGCCTTGCATCACGCATCAAATGGCTCGAGAGACACATGTTTCTGCAACTCGGCTGTTGTTTCAGGAATTAATGGATCAGGGAAGGAGACCGAGCCTCGCGCCAAAAGTAGATCGGACGGCTACACGCAGGTACATCGAACGGCCGTCAAGGTGGCGGATGTTTCATACAGATCACCCGGCGGACGCGTAGCGTCTCCCTTTTATTATTTCCTTCATCGGGTTTTTTCAAAGCGTGCACGTTTTTATTCTTTTCCTTTTCTCTTATTTCTTGTTCTTTTTTCTTTGTTTTCCTTTTTTTTCTTCTTAAATGCATGGATTATTTTAAAATCTAATGCGTTTTTCTAACTTGATGAACGTTTTTTCCAAATTCGGTGAACTATTTTCTAGTTCAGTGAACTGTTTTTTTCAAATTCAATGAACTTTTTTCTAATTCGGTGAACTGTTTTTTTAAATTCGATGAACTTTTTTCAAATTCCTGAACTATGTTTTTCAAATTCAATGATTTTTTTTCAATTTTGATGATTTTTTTTAAAAAAAATGATGAACTTTTAAACTTTTTTTCAAATTTGGTGAACTTTTTTAAGTTTGTGAACTTTTCTTCAAAGCTAATGAACTATTTTTCAAAATTGATGAACTTTTTTTAAGTTTGTGAACTTTTGTCTCAAAATTAATGTACGTTTTTTAATTCACAATTTTATAAAAGTAAAATAAAAAATGATAATAAATCTCGCGGCGATACTAGTTTATATATAGTTCGCGCAAGAAAAATCACAAGTGACCAATCGGTGTGGTGGTGAGGTAAGCTCGAACAAGCCTTGCGTTCTCTATCGATCCGAGTTTGATTCCTAAGCAGCCACGGTTTTGCCTTTTTTTTTGGTGATTTATGTTCTCTATCGATCCGGCCCATCAAGGCGCTGCAGCGGGCGCCAGGAACCTGTTCGGGCGCTTAAGGCGCCAAACAGGAGCTCTCGGAGGTCCATGTTCTCACGGTCAATTTTGCCCCCAACCATACCGTGTTTAGTGGAGATGCAATTACCTAACGTACGTGACGAGATGCTAGCTCAATCTTTTGGCTATGATAGATCTTTTGTTGCTGGAAGCTCCGGGAGGAGCGGTGGACTTGTAATCTATTGGAATGATGCAATAAAGTTAGACGTCAAGGGTTATTCTTGATATCATATTAATGTTAACATAGGTGAGCTTGGACCGAGACCTTGGAGGCTAACATGCATGTACAGGGAGGCCCAAGTGATAGATCGTTATAAGACATGGGAAATATTATGCTCAATAGTAGGAACACCAGATTTGCCGTGGGTGGCGCTAGGAGACTTCAACGAAGTGTTCCTGCAATCGAAACATGATGGAGTTAACCCGAGGGGGCAAGGACAGATGGATGGATTCCAGGATGCCTTAGATATTTGTGGTCTTGCTGATTTTGGATACAAAGGGAGGATGTGGACGTTTGAGAGAAAGGTCTCAGCTGGATCATACACCCGCGTTCACCTAGACCGGGCTGTTGCAGATTCGGTGTGGAACTCGATTTCCCCCTTTGCAGAAGTGGTAAACAAAATGGCGGCGTGTTCGAATCATGGTCCTATAGTTCTGAAGATGTTGGAAGATAACGATGAGAGCCATCAATCAAAGAATTTTAAATGTGAGGTGATGTGGGAGAGGCACCCAGATTAAATACTTTTGTTGAGGCCAAGTGGAATGGTGAACACAAGGTGTCATAGGCGGCAGAAGTACAGGAGAAGTTAAAGGAACTTGGTGAGCATTTGTACACCTGGGACAAATACACCTTTGGTAGCATTAAGAGGGAGATAAAACAGCTTATGAGCCAGCTCAAAATTCTAAAGGATATACGAGGCCGGACTAGGCCTAGCCATTTAGAGATAAAGGTAACGGACATGCTAGCAGAGCTGTACCAACGGGAAGAGATATTGCACAGGCAGAGGCCTAGAGTGGATTGGCTTACATATTGGGACAAGAATACAAAGTATTTTCAGCAGAGAGCGTCGATGAGGAGAAGGAAGAACCGTATCACAGCTCTTACTAAGCCAAGTGGGCAGGTAACAGAAGATAATGACGAGCTGGAAAGCTATGACGACACAATTTTATAAGGAGTTGCACACTTCGGATGGGTGCACAAACATGCAAGAGGTACTCGATTCGGTCCCTCAAAAGATAACAATTGACATGCGCGCCCTTTTGGATGCTGAGTATACAGAGGATGAAGTGAAGATAGCTCTATATCAAATGTTCCCTACCAAATCACTAGGTCCCGATGGGTTCCCCGCGCATTTTTCCATAAACATTGGGGTGTGTGCAGGTAGGAGAAAACAACGGTTGTTCTAAAAATTGTCAGAGGCCAAGAGAGCGCAGAAGGTATAAACAAAATGTTCTTGGTCCTAATTCCGAAGGTAAAAAATCCGACTTTGTTATCACAGTTCCGCCCCATCAGTTTGTGCAACATTTTATATAATATAGCTTCTAAGGTTATTGCTAATCGTTTGAAGCTAGTCCTTCTTGAGATTATTTCGGCACAACAATCAGTATTTGTTACGGGTCGTCTGATTATAGACAACATCCTTGTGGCCTATGAGTGTTTACATTTTATGAAGCGAAATAAAGCGGTCAAGCATCATCACTGTGCTCTGAAGTTGGATATGATGAACGCGTATGACCGAGCAGAATGGGACTATTTGGGAACTATAATGCTGAAACTGGGCTTCTGACAGAGGTGGGTGAATATTGTGATGAATCTTGTCATTCCGGGCTCATACTCAGTTCTATTTAATGGAAAGAAATTGCAGGAATTCAAACCTAGCAAAGGTATTCAACAGGGAGATCCAATTTCCCCTTACTTGTTCTTCTTGGTAGCGAGGGCCTTTCAGACCCATTAAAAAAACTAAGTGAGTCATCTCAACTGGGTGGGATTCAAGTGGCACCGACGGCACCGCCTGTTAACCACTTGTTATTCACAGATGATAGCATGCTATTCTTCAAAGCAACTGGTGGAGGGGCGACAGAAGTATCAAACCTATTGGATAAGTATTGTCTAGTTTCAAGTCAAAGAATCAATCCTTCCAAGTCATCAATTTTCTTTAGTAAAGGTTGCCCTTCACATATCAAAGAAGAGATAAAAGGGATTCTGAATGTGCGAATGAAACTTTGAATGACAAGCACCTAGGCATGCCTTCTGATATAGGTACTTCAAATTTGGGTGATTTCAAATATCTGAAAGATAGGCTATGGAGTAAAGGTGACAGGGTGGATAGAGAAGTCCTTGTCCTCAACTGGGAAAGAAGTTTTAGTGAAATCAGTGGCACAAGTTGTGCAAGTTTTCTCTATGTCTTGCTTTAAATTACCTAGGGGGCTGTGTGAACATCTTAACAATCTCATTAGGCAAATTTTTTTTGGGGAGGGGGGGGGGGGGGGGGGGGATAAGGAAGGAAAAAGGAAGCCAACTTGGGTATCATCGAAGACTATGACTTAGCCAAAATACATGGGAGGTCTTGGTTTTCATGATTTTGAGCTCTTTAATCTAGCACTTTTGGCAGGGCAATCATGGAGGATGCTACATCAGTCGGATTCTTTGTGTACTCGGTTGTTGTAGGCGGTCTATTTTCCCAAGGAACCATCCTGACAGTTGAATTGGGTAATCGTCCATCTCAAGTCTGGTGGGCTATCCTTGAGGGGCGCAAGGTTATGTGTCAAGGGTTAAGTAGGCGAATTGGTGATGGGTCAACTACACGGAATATGGACAGAGAATTGGATCCCGAAGAATGTTTCAATGTGGCCATTTGCTTGTCTCTCGGCTGACCCTCCTACCATGGTCAGCGACCTAATAGATCACATGAATGCGACATGGAATAGAGGGGTCATGGATCAGATCTTTATAGTAGCAGGTACAAATGCTATTCTCGGCATACCGTTATGTACGCGGCCGATGGAGGATCACTGGGCATGGAGTTACGAGAGGAACAACACCTTCTCGGTTCGGTCAGCCTATCGCATGTTAGTTGATACGAAACGATAGAGGGAAAACTGGTTGGAAGGGAATGCAGGGTCCTCGGATTTTGAGACGGAATCAAAGGCATGGACGTATCTGTCGCCAGTCCAGGTGTGGGAAAGATTTGGAACTTTTTATGGAGATTGGCCAAGCATTCGATTCCTACGAGGACGTCTGCCACACAAGGAACACGGACGAGAAGGACTGTTGCCAATTATGTGGGATGCAAGACTCTTGACGGCACTCCCTTGTAGAATGTTCAGTAGCTCGATGTGTGTGGGCCTTGGTCGATGAGGATGTAGCAGAGTATGTACAAGCTTCAACTTCTACAGACGCCAAACAATGGATGTTCGCACTAATGGGAGAACTACCACATGCTACTATGATCAAATTGGTAGTCACGTTGTGTGCTATCTGGGCAGCAAGGCGTAAGGCTATACATGATGGATCCGGCTTGCCTTCTTCCTCCCCGTGCTCCCATCCATGCTCCCACTTAATCCTACGGCTGTTTTTTTTCCTTTTTTCTTTCTAATCTAATCATCTCCCCCCTGATTTTAAGGGGGTGGGGCGGGGCCTTATTTTGCTCCAATCAAATCAAGCCACGTAGACGGGAGCACGGATGAGCACACGATGAGGGAGCAGGCAAGTTTCGTCCATACATGATGGGATTCTGCAGAGTCCACATGCAACACATGCCTTTGTAATCAACTTCATAGATGAACTAAACTCAATGCAATCGCCGGTGAGGAATGTGCAGCAAGCAACGACACATGAGATAACAAGGACGAGGGGTGCAATCAGGTGGATCGCGCCCAGCCAAGGAGCAACAAAAATGCAAGTCGACGGAGGCTTTTCAAGAGATGGTTTGAGTGGTGCAGCGGCTTCGGTCTGCCGGGATCAAACAGGAAATTTTCTTGGCTCATCCGCAATGGTTTTCAGGGGTATTACTAACCCAGCGATGCTAGAAGCGGTTGCATGCCATGAAGCTTTGGCTCTTGCTCTCGATTTATCTCCAACTAGAGTGGTCATCGCATGTGATTGCAAGGCAGTTGTGCAAGAGATCAAGACTGGCACGGAAGAAATATATAGCGCACTCATTAAGGAGATCGTGGGACGATCCAAGGAATTCACAAGTTGTGAGATCATTTTTGAAGATCGTAGTTTAAATTTTGATGCACATAATCTAGCTAAATTTTCTTCGTCTTTAGATGCGGGTCGCCATTTGTGGCTGGTTTCACCCACGACCCTTTTGCCATCCCTATAAACCGCACTACCAGTTAATAAAGGTTGGTTTACTGCTAAAAAAATCTCAAAATAATAATAATGAGGAGACCTTTATATGAGAGAGCAACTAAATAATGATACCCCTTCGGGTCACTTTGGTGGACTGAGAGCGCGCCAAGTGGTGCGTCCATCCGCCGCAATGTTTCGCCTATTGGGCTCGAGCCATCCAAGTATTTTTTACGTGTTTTCGGTTTTTAGATGTTTTTGGGGGTTGTTTGGGTTTTTCAGTTTTTGTCCCTTCTTCCGAGGTTTTGGATAAAAAAATCAAAAATAATTTGTGTTTTCACAAGAAGCACATAGTGCTTCTACAAAGAGCACAGTTGTGCCTTTCAAAAAGGAAAAATATGTTTGTTTTCTTTCACGAGAGGCAAAATTTTGTTTCTCATGGAGGCACAAATTTACTTCCGCAAGAAGCACAGCTATGCCTCTCGCAAAAGGAAAACACAGGTTTTGTTCCACGAGAGGTAGAGATTTGCTTACGCTAAAAGCACAACTGTGCCTCTCAGAAAAGAGGAAAACGTGTTTTTAGGCACATACTTGGTTCTCATGGAAGCACATATTTGTTTCCGTGAGAAGCACAAATTTTCTTCCACATGACAGGTAAAAATGAAAAAAAAATCATGCTTTCAGGTTCGGTTTTTTTTGGATTTTTCGTGAAAAATTTATTAAGACCAATTAACATGGGATCTAGTTTCGACGATCTCAACGTGAGAAATCCAATGATGAAAAAGGTTAGGTAGTTGGACGCAAATCTACGAAAAAAGGGAAACTCCTAGATAGGGACTAATAACGTATATGCAGTGACCTTTGCAAGGGGTGCCCCTTAGTTATTTCGCCTGTATGACACCTATGGGCGTCAAACATGGAAGGCTACGCCTAAAAGACTGGGAAAATGGGCTAGCCCACTCTGGCACGAACGCTTTTTTATTTTTTCTCTTTGATTTTTAAGTTGGTTTTTCCAACAAAAAAGTATGTTGTATTTTTATGGAGCTAAATATTTGAAAACCTATAAAAAAGTAAAAACATATTGCAGAAAATTATATTAAAATGTTCAGCATATCTAGAAAAAGTTCACCGTATATTAAAAAATGTACATCATATAATTAAAAAATGTTTAATATATATAACAAAAAATGTTCATCATATACAAAAAAATCAAGATGTATTAAAAAGCCCATGAAAACCCAAAAGGGAAAAAAATATGGAAAGGAGAAATTATAAAATTAAAAATGGAGAAAAAACCAAAACCCAAACATAACACAGAAAACCAAAAGAAAATAGAAAAAACCACCTCTTTGAGTGACAACAAAAAACGAAACAAAGCCAGAACACAGATGATTAGGCTCTTCATCCTTGCGACATACCTCACCTGCTTCAGACTGATGGTTACCTTGCTTTTTAGCTGTGTGAAAGCCATTCATCTGATCCTCGAAGTTCGCATGTCTTTGCTGATTTCCAGTAGATTGCTCACTGGGTTCCTTACAAAATTGCATCGAGCCGCTGCAGAAAACGGATAAATTTTTCCAAGCTTCAGATTTTGTTTTCTTAGCCCTTTCCAATGCTTTATCAGCTTTATGGCAATAGCAAAAAGGGCAATCAAAATGGCCAGAGTCATCGAATGTCACCGATGAACCAAAACAGGTCGCATGGGCAGCTAAGAAGCAGCTGGAACATTTCAGCAACTGCCCATCTTTACCGCATTTCACACATGAGTCCTGTTCCGTCAAGCTTTCTGAACTTTCCAACGGAGTGCTGCCGCAAAGAGACTCTAGCCTACCATACATTGTATTCATTATGTTTCTGCCATCAGGTGACTCTTGATCAACTTTGTCAGTACAACTGACTGCCAGCTCTTCGCCATTCTGAACATCCAAACCTTGAGCTGCGCAATTACCTGCAAACTCATTTATTTAGTGATGATGGAACGAAAATATAAGCATGTGCTTTATCACGAAATACAAAGTATTTAATTTACCTATCACAGACTTGATGGGTGTCTCAAAGCCAGTCACTGGTGACTTCTGGTTCTGCCATTTGCTAGTCTGTGCATCAACGAGCTCTGAATGTGCCTCCTTCAGCTCAAACTCCTCAAGATTCTTCATGCTGATAGGAGATGGTTCTAACGGGCCTAAAAAAGGTATGTCGCATTCTGTCAGCACGTTTCGTGAAGATATGTTTTCTTAAAGAAGCTTATGTTTACTAATAGGATATTCAACAAATTCGGAAACTTATATGTTACAGTTTGTTTGTAGAAGCTAGTTTTGAAAGCAAAGTTTCCCCAAGCTCAAGAACTCTGTATATCTGCCGTGAAAATATAGTATACTACCTTTCTATACATTTTGTTCTAAATATTCACATAAAAGCAATGGTCAAAGCTGCACACAGAAGTTTGTGCCCATACTACAAACATATATTTGTCGAAAGGTAATCAAAACATATTTGACTCAAATCATGTAAGGTGGGGTTTTAAAGAGAGAAATATTCTCAAAAAAATGATGAAAGAAAAGATGACAAAAACCCAGGAAAATCGGAAAGACAGAATATTCATATCATGATGAGTAATCGTGAACTATCTGACACTCATTGAGATGGAATATTTGATCTCTGGTTTGCTTTTGAGTTTGATGGTGAAGTGGTGAACAGAACTTTTCTATAAAATTACTAACAAAACTATATAATTAGTAATTTAACAGCACATTTCCCATGTTAACTTTTCATCATAAATCATTAACCATTAAAAGTTAAAAGTAAGATAAATTGGCGCTCTTATAATTATTGCAATTATCTCAACGGAAGATGTCTTTTGGAAATATGATGATACTATAACATCCTATATGAAACATTTTTTTGGCAGGAAAATGTGTGTGTGCCACTGTGCTCGTTTTACTTAGTGCAAAACATAACGCACTTACCATTCTTCTGGGAACTAAAAGGTGTCTCAAAGCCCAGTGGTGACATTTGTTTCTGGTATCTGTCAAGAGCAGCGCGCCAAACCTCCTCCCATGCATGTTTCTGACCCTCCACTGTACGTCATCACAAACATTAAATGTAGAAAAGATAAACACAGAGCAAATCAATCTACATCGACATCCTGTGTATTTGCACTTACCAGGTCGTCCAAAGGCCAGAACCATGGCAGCCTTTGATGGTGGTTTTCCCTGTCTAAAAAGAAAAGAAAATTACATTGCAGAAACTCAAATAACTGTTGAGACTTAGAAGTAATAACTCACTTAAGATCTGCATTTATTAATATATGTGCATACAACTGCGCATGCTGTTCATCGGTGAACGCTTCGTGCGCCAAAGCTTCACAGGTGTTCTTAAGTGAACTTCCAGGTGTCCTCACACCCTAACAATTATGATAAAAATCATGTTAATATATAAGAAAATAATTTCTGAAAGAAAAAGCTCTTCAGAAGGGAAGGAACCAGACCATGTAGGAGGGAAGTGATGGATGAGCAAACACACCTGCATGGCACACAGAGAGTGATGGAAAGAGGGGGAAGGGGATTACCTCGGTATCTGGAACAGCTTGAGATCCGGCATACGGTTTCCATTCAGGAGCCTGAATCTCCTCTGATGAATCTGTCAGTGCTCGCTCTGCAAACGAAAAGGCTCTCTGTATTATATCAGCTTGACTCATTTCGAGCAAGGTAAGCGGCCAAGATTCAATTTCACAATCTAGCCAATGCAAGGCAGGAATCCAATCTCAGGTAAATACTAACACCAGTAGCCCAAATTTTGGCAGGCTGTAAAAGCCCCTATTTCGAACCCAAAGTATATACGAATTTGAAAGAAAAAAGAGGGGCAGCAAAATCTCAAACTCACGTTCCGCATCGTACATATTGTGTGGAGCCCCAGAGGCGACTCGACTGAGGGGCTCACAAACTCACGCTCTGCACCCTAGAGCCTAGACCCTAGGCGTCTCGATTGAGGGGCTTGAGCCCCAGAGGACACGGATGAAAATATTGTGTGGAGCCATGGTCCGTACATCTACAGGCAGCATATACCTGGAAATGTGCACAGCGCGCACTGGTAGAAAAAAGCCCTTTAGTTCCGGTTCGCAACAGCCTTTAGTCCCGGCTGTGCAACCGGGACTAAATAAGCGCGACTAAAGACCCCCCCCCCCTTTAGCCGCGGCTCTTACGGACCGCGACAAAAGCCTTTAGTCCCGGTTCTTGTGGCTGACCGGGACCAAAGGCCCGCCACGTGGGCGCCCGTGGTCCGTCGGGGCCGAGGACCTTTAGTCCCGGCTCTCGTGGCCAACCGGGACTAAAGGCCTCCTCCGCAGGTTTAGGGTTTTAGCCCCCCTAAACCTGGTTTCTTTTTAATTTCTAGTGTTTTATTTGTTTTATATTTTATTTTGTGTTTTATTTTATTTTGGATGAAGTTTCAGTACACATATTCTATATACATGCATATGAAATTTCAAACAAGAAGAATTCAAGAGGAATATATAATATATATTCAATCTCGGGTGACCATATACAACTTCGAACAAGTTTCCATACACAATTAGGATGGATGACCATATACAACTTCGAACAAGTTTCAACCTCGGGTATGCATATAAATTTCTTCGTCCTCGGTATAGTGTTGTCCTTTAGGATTGATGACTTCCCTCATGAAAAATCCTGCTAATTCTTCTTGAATTGGTCGGAAGCGAGCTTCTGGACTAAGCCTCCTCCGCAAGTTATCCGTCGCGTTCCGCACGCTAGCTGATGCCTTCCGCTCAGTGGTTTGTCTCCGGATGTTCTCACAAACATAGTATCCACATAGATCGGTCCCCGATGGCTGCTTATCCACATTAACTAACTTTCTGAAATCTAGCTCATGTTTGAATTCACCGACAGTTTCTTCTGAGAACCGTCTCCAAACCCTACAGGGCAAAGAAAATTAAATGAATAAGGGATTTATTAGTTAGTTGATATTAGGAAATGAAGAGACCGATCGATATAGAGCTCAAATGATTGAAAATAATTACTTTTGCAGCATTTTTCTCATGTCGGCCCAACGCTTTGGATCCGAATCCTTAGAGTCCATGATTAGAACTGTGGAGGTGTGAAGTTCAATATTTAGCAGAATCCAGTGGAACCTGCGGACACGTTACATGCACAGTCATGCATAACTCATCGATTAGACATACCATGCATGGAGTAAACAAAATAGAATGGGCACAAGAGAGAAACACTCACCCAAAATGGTAAGGAAATAGAATATGACTTTTGAGTTGATGCTTTTTAAGAAACTTGTACAGGTCTTTCTCCATGTCTTTGGGGTGATGTTCTAACACATGTCCATTAACGATATGTGGGTCAATGAACCCAACATCATGGATGTTTCTTATTTTGCATTCCCAAATCTTCAATCTGCATAATAGCGTACGCAACAATATAGTTAGGACAATATATATATATATAGTGCAGGCAATGAAGAACGAGATGAGGTAGAAATAAATCACTTACAGAACGTAGCAACTCAGCATAGATTTGTCGAGGGCGCGCAGATTGAACAGCTGGAATAATTCACTCATATGAACTTCTACAGAGTACCGTTTGATGTGATGCTCATGTGTAACATCCGCATAAACATATTCTTTGTCGGCCCATGTTATGAATTGCTTGTACCAACGTAGCAGATTTCGCATTTGTGTTGGTAGACTATTTTCCTTCTCAGGCTCGACGAGAGGCCCCTTCCGCACATATTGTAATGTTATCTCACCTGCAGGCGCATCCTCAAGGTCTAAGAAGGCACGAACAGTCAAACCCATCTCGGACGCTTGTTTCATGGCAGCCGCTACAGTCAATCCAAGTGCTGCCGCAGCTGCTATGATCTCGGGGTCCTCTTCCGGATCGGCTTTCACTATGAGCGGGGGGATCGATTGTTTCTTCTGCATCCCGAGCTGGTCAACTTGTTTCCCGCTTTTTTTACTTTCTTCCTCCTTCAATATTTTTGCTTGCCTACGAAGTTCATGTCCATAGTCGTCAGGCATATTCAGCTCGGCTTGGGACGGTGTCGTCAAAAAATCCTTAGCCCACTTCTTTTGCTTCTCAGTGAATACTTGCTTGGGCTCAGGTACTTTTTTCGCCTTCATATCCGCCTTCCATTTCTCATAATCAGTAGACGCGGCCAATGTGAGGTCAGCTTCACTAAGTTCCCCAGGCCTTGGGAGGAGAGGCTTCAGCGATGGCTCCGGTACCCTTGTGGTCTTAGGTACATAAGGGTCCGGGTTAATAGTCCAGGAGCAGGTTTCCTTGCTGTCCGCCTGCTTCTGCTTCTTTGCCGGAGGTGGATTGGGGGGCGTCGTACCCGCCGAAGGAGGATTGGGGGGCGTCGTACCCGCCGGAGGTTGTGGATCGGGGGACGGCGTCGAATGGCGTGAAGGAGGTGTAGGTGAACCACCACGACCACCACCATCGCCACCACCGCCACCACCACCACCACCATCGGAGGGGGGTGGACTTGCTAGCCTTGGCGCCTCGTCTGGAAACACTATGTACTTCTTTTTCCATAGAATGAACTGGCGCTTGACATCTCCAAGTCTGCTATCCCCTTCGGGTGTAGGTTTGTCAATCTCCAGGTCCTCAAACCCTTGGACTATGTCTTCCACCGTGACACAAGCATAGCCATATGGAATGGGGTTGTTGTGGTGGAGTGCTCCAGGTTTACAGGGTAAAGCACTGCCGCTAGCTACCTTCGTGGAAACGTTCCCCACGGGATAATGCAGATCACAGTCTTTCATCTTCTTTACATCATCCACGGGGTAGTGAGGCTCCGGTGCACGAATCTCGATCATCGGTGCACTAGCACCAGGCGGGGCATCCGTGGAAGCCACGCTGCTTCTCCGCTGCTGGCTTCCGCAATCCGCTTCATGATCTTCATGCGGCCCTGCAGCCGATTTTTCTTTCAATAGTTCATGCACGGTCTGCTTCAACTCATGGAGTTCTGATGCAAACTTCGTCATAAGATCTGCATCCCGGTCCGTCTTTCTCTTACGGCTTCTGTAACCGTACGGGTCATTGTCTTGGGAAAACCCTACTTTCCACGAAACTTTGCCTTTGCCTCGTACACGTCCTCCGTGTTCATCATTCCCGAGGGCTAAAGTCAGTGCGTCTTTCTCTCTGTTGAACTTGATCAAGCCCTCTTGAGCTTGGGTCATTGCGTCAATAAGGGCTTGGGTCGGAGCAAAGCGTCGATGCCGGTGAACACACACCCCTGTCTCCGGGTCTAGCGATCCCCCATGCCCGTACCACCAGCTTTTGGCCCTTGGGTCCCATCCCTCTGTACCTAGAGGGATTCCTCGCACCCTCAGGTCCTCCTCCATCTTCTGCCACCTAGGGTCCGCAAGGCGGTATCCTCCTGGCCCCATAATATGATGGTACTTTTTCTTAGCCGCATTATCCTTATTTTTTTCGATATTTCCTTGAAATGGTCCGATTGCTTTTGCCTCACAAATTCTGGCCAATCATCTTTCAGTTTCTCATATTGTCCATTGAAATCCGGAGTCTTGCCCTTGTTGACATAGTCACGGGTTAAATTTTTCTTGAAGTTCCGGAATGCATCGGCCATCTTCTGAAGAGCGAACTCTTTAACTAGCCTCCTCCTCTGACGTCCACCCGGAACCTCGTTACCGAATTCATCGACTTTGTTGTATTCCGGAGGTAGAATGAAATGTTCCATAAGCTTTCTCCAGCAATCCTTTTTCGTTCTCTTGTCGACAAAACTGAAACCAAGACGTGCCTTCTTTGGCTCTTTCCATTCCTGGACGGTGATCGGGACGTTGTCTCTAACAACGACTCCGCATTGGTTGACAAACTTTGAGGTGTGCTGTAGGGGCTTGCCGGTTTCACTGACAGACTCAATGGCATATGTTTCTCCTGTTTTCATCGCCTTGGATTTGCCACGCTGCTTTGTCGTACTCGATCCAGAGGGCTAAAAAAAGAAAGAGAGTCGCGCGCGTTAATACATATGTATTCACATTTCAGTAAGTTTGTATCACGAGAGGCTCTCAATGTATATATATACCTCGCCGGAGGTGGTTGCTTCTTGCAATTGGAGATCGTCGGTTGTTGACGGTTGACCTCCGTCGACAATGTCCGTTCCTTCACCTTCTCGATCATCGTCACCGTCAAGGTTCATATAAGAAGAGACTACATCCTCTTGTTGCTCATATTCTGAGCCCGGCACATAAGGAATCTCGTTGTTGATGATGTCCATTAAATAACGTTCAGCCTCCGGATCCCTAAGCGGCTCGGTTCTGTCGTCCGCCATATGTCACTCCTGCATGTAGTAAAAATTCTTTAAGTATAAAGGAATTAAAAAATAAGATTAAGGAGACATAGAGGAGGAGGAATTAAAAAATAAGATTCTTTAAGTAAAAATTCTTTTTTTCTTCTTCTTCCTTTCTTCTTCCTCTTTCTTCTTCTTCCTTTCTTCTTCTTCCTTTTTCCTTTCTTCTTCTTTCTTTCTTCTTCTTCCTTTCTTCTTCTTCCTTTCTTCTTTCTTTCTTCTTCTTCCTTTCTTCTTCTTCCTTTCTTCTTTCTTTCTTCTTCTTCCTTTTTCCTTTTTCTTTCTTTCTTCTTCTTTCTTTCTTCTTCTTCCTTTCTTCTTCTTCCTTTCTTCTTCTTTCTTTCTTCTTCTTTCCTTTTCCTTTTTACTTTCTTTCTTCTTCTTCCTTTCTTCTTCCTTTCTTCTTCTTTTTTTCTTCTTCCTTTTTCTTTCTTCTTTCTTTTGGTTTTCATTTGGTTTTTATTTGGTTTTCATTTTTTTTCTTCTTCCTTTTTCTTTCTTGTTTTTTCTTCTTCCTTTCTTCTTTCTTTCTTCTTCTTCCTTTTTCTTTTTTCTTTCTTTCTTCTTCTTTCTTTCTTCTTCTTCCTTTCTTCTCTTCTTCCTTTCTATTCTTTCTTTCTTCCTGCGGAGGACGGCAGGCAGGGCGGCGGGCGGAGGGCGGCAGGGCGGCGGGCGGCGGGCGGAGGGCGTCGGGCGGCGGGCGGCAGGGCGTCGGGCAAGGGCGGCAGGGCGGCGGGCAAGGGCGGCGAGCA
This sequence comes from Triticum monococcum, assembly GCA_034509565.1. Classification (NCBI taxonomy): domain Eukaryota; kingdom Viridiplantae; phylum Streptophyta; class Magnoliopsida; order Poales; family Poaceae; genus Triticum; species Triticum monococcum. The sequence continues at coordinate 714,875,899 of CM067845.1, forward strand.
AGGGCGGCGCTCACTGGGGACGGGGGCAGCGGCGCGCAGGGCTTCGGCGTCGGCGTCGGCGTCGGCGTCGGGGCAGGGCTTCGGCGTCGGCGTCGATCGGCGTTGGGGAGACAGAGGAGATCGATCGGCTAAGTGTATATATAGACGCACCTTTAGTCGCGGTTGGGGAGGAGGACCGCGACTAAAGGTACCCTTTAGTCGCGGCTGGGGAGGCGGACCGCGACTAAAGGTACCCTTTAGTCGCGGTCCCCCTCCCCAACCGCGACTAAAGGGTTTTGGCGCCGCTTCCTTTCCCGCGCAGAAAGACCCTTTAGTCGCGGTTGGGGACAACAACCGCGACTAAAGGGTACCCTTTAGTCGCGGTCCGCCTCCCCAGCCGGGACTAAAGGGTCTGTGCTGAACTGGCGCGGTGCGGTGGCATGTTTAGTCCCACCTCGCTAGCCGAGAGGCTTCGACAGTGGTTTATAAGCGCGGCTGCGCTCACCACTTCGAGCTCCTCTCGAATGCAGGCTTACGGGCCTATTCTGTTACTATGTGCCTGTGGGCCTACTGGGCCTTCTGCGGGCCTGAATCCTGGCCCATTAATGGGTTTCTAGTCGTATTCAGGCCGTTGTGGCCCAGTAGGTGGCATATTCTTTTTTTTGCCTGTTTTTTGTTTTCATTTTTGCTTTATTTATTTTGTTTTGTTTCTACTTACAACAAAAAACTTATTTATTTTATTTTATTTTGTTTTTAATTACTTATTTATTTTTACTTTATGATAATTACTTATTTATTTTACTTTATGATAATTATTTTATTTTATTAAAGTTTATATTATTTTGTTTCTAATTCATTTTAAAATCTTAAAAATACAATTATATATCAAAAAATCAGAAAATAAAACTAATTCATTTTAAATTCTTGTTTTTCTTCTGTTTTTTTCTTCCTTTTTTCTTCTGTTTTTTTCTTCTGTTTGTTTTTCCTTTTTCTTGTTTTTCTTGTTTTTCTTCTTCCTTTCTTCTTCTTTCTTTCTTTCTTCTTCTTCCTTTCTTCTTCTTCCTTTCTTCTTTCTTTCTTCTTCTTCCTTTTTCTTTTTTCTTTCTTTCTTCTTCTTTCTTTCTTCTTCTTCCTTTCTTCTTCTTCCTTTCTATTCTTTCTTTCTTCTTCTTCCTTTCTTCTTCTTTCTTTCTTTCTTCTTCTTCCTTTTTCCTTTTTCTTGGTTTTCATTTGATTTTTATTTGGTTTTCATTTTTTTCTTCTTCCTTTTTCTTTCTTGTTTTTTCTTCTTCCTTTTTTTCTTCTTTCTTTCTTCTTCTTCCTTTCTTCTTTCTTTCTTCTTCTTCCTTTTTCTTTTTTCTTTCTTTCTTCTTCTTTCTTTCTTCTTCTTTCTTTCTTCTTCTTTCTTTCTTCTTCTTCCTTTCTTCTTCTTCCTTTCTATTCTTTCTTTCTTCTTCTTCCTTTCTATTCTTTCTTTCCTCCTTTTTATTGTTTTTTTCTTCTGTTTGTTTTTTTGTTTTCTTTTGTTTTTTTCTTCTTCCTTTGTTTTTCTTCTGTTTTTTTGTTTTCTTTTGTTTTTTTCTTCTTCCTTTTTCTTGTTTTTCTTCTTTTTTTTCTTCCTTTCTTCCTTTTTAAAAATCTTCTGACATTTTAAAATCTTAAAAATACAATTATATATCAAAAAAATCAGAAAAATAAAACTAATTCATTTTAAAATCCCTTGAAGGTTCGACCAAATACAAAGTTTGGTACAATAAATTATTACACATCAATTCTTCCCTTGTACGTCCCTGCTTGCTTACGATTGTGCCGTATCCATGGAGCATCCTCATCATTTAACTTAATGCTTGGGTCAGTGTTCACTTTGAAGGGCGGAATTTCACCAAACATATTATAATCTTCTGACATGTCTGTCTTGTCCTCCACTCCCACGATGTTTCTTTTCCCTGAAAGAACAATGTGGCGCTTTGGATCATCGCATGATGTACTGATCGTTTTCTTATCTTTCCGTTTCCTCGGTTTGCTACTCATGTCCTTCAAATAAAAAACCTGAGCGACATCTTTGGCAAGGACGAATGGTTCGTCAAGGTAACCAAGATTGTTGAAATCCACCATTGTCATTCCGTATTGCTCGTCCACCTTTACCCCACCTCCTGTTAGCTTGAACCATTTGCACCGGAACAAAGGGACCTTAAAGGAGGGTCCATAGTCAAGTTCCCATATCTCCTCTATGTAACCATAATATGTGACCTTTTGCCCATTCTTGGTTGCTGCATCAAAACGGACACCACTGTTTTGGTTGGTGCTCTTTTTATCTTGGGCGATGGTGTAAAATGTATTCCCATTTATCTCGTACCCTTGGAAAGTCGTTATAGTCGAAGATGGTTTCTTGGCCAACATGTACAGCTGATCTCCAACATCATTGTCATTCATTAAATGTTTTCGCAACCAACTGCCGAAAGTCTCCATGTGGGCCTTTCTAATCCAGGATTCAGGCTTCCCCGGGTTGTCCGAGCGTAAAATATTCTTGTATTGCTCGAAGTACGGAGCCACCAAGCTGGAATTTTGCAGAACTGTGTGGTGTGCTTCAGTCATAGAATGACCGTCCATACATATCGTGGTATCCCTTCCGATCTTGCCTTTTCCACTTAGTCTCCCCTCGTGCCGCGATTGAGGAATACCAATCGGCTTAAGGTCAGGAACATAGTCAATACAGAACTCAATTACCTCCTCATTTTGATGGCCCTTGGAGATGCTTCCTTCTGGCCTAGCACGGTTACGAACATATTTCTTTAATACTCCCATGAACCTCTCAAAGGGGAACATATTGTGTAGAAATACAGGACCGAGAATGGAAATCTCTTCGACTAGGTGGACCAGGAGGTGCGTCATAATATTGAAGAAGGATGGTGGGAACACCAACTCGAAACTGACAAGGCATTGGACCACATCGTTCTGTAACCGTGGTAGATCTTCTGGATTGATTATCTTCTGAGAGATTGCATTGAGGAATGCACATAGCTTCACAATGGCTACTCGAACATTTTCCGGTAGGAGCCCCCCCAAAGCAATCGGAAGCAATTGCGTCATAATCACGTGGCAATCGTGAGACTTCAGGTTTTGGAACTTTTTCTCCGGCATGTTTATTATTCCCTTTATATTCGACGAGAAGCCAGACGGGACCTTCATACTGCTCAGGCATTCAAAAAAAATGACCTTCTCTTCTTTGGTAAGAGCGTAGCTGGCACGACCTTGAAACCATTCCGGATGCCGGTCATCTGGGTCTTTCAAAAGTTGCTGGTCCTGCCGTGCTTCCTTTGTATCATTTGTCTTCCCATACACGCCCAAGAAGCTTAGCAGGTTCACGCAAATATTCTTCGTAACATGCATCACGTCGATTGCAGAGCGGACATCTAGGACTTTCCAATATTCTAGCTCCCAAAATATAGATTTCTTCTTCCACATGGGTGCGTGCCCGTCAACTCCCCGCGGAACTGATTGTCCGGCAGGACCCTTTCCAAAGATGACTTTCAAATCCTTGACCATATCAAATATCTCAGCACCAGTACGTTCCGCAGGCTTCGGCCGGTGATCTGCCTTCCCGTTGAAATGCTTGCCTTTCTTTCTTACGTTATGATTTCGGGGAAGAAATCGACGATGACCCAGGTACACGTTCTTCTTACAATTAACCAAACATACACTTTCAGTCTCATGTAAGCAGTGCGTGCATGCATTGTATCCCTTATTTTTCTGTCCCGAAAGGTTACTGAGAGCAGGCCAATCGTTGATGATTACAAAAAGCAACGCTCGTAGGTCAAATTCCTCTCCTTTGTGCTCATCCCAGACACGTACACCAGGTTTCGCCCAAAACTGTAAAAGTTCTTCAACTAATGGCCTTAGGTACACATCGATGTCGTTACCGGGTTGCTTAGGGCCTTGGATGAGAATTGGCATCATAATGAACTTCCGCTTCATGCACAACCAAGGAGGAAGGTTGTAGATGCATAGAGTCACGGGCCAGGTGCTATGGTTGGAGCTCTGCTCGCCAAAAGGATTAATGCCATCAGTATTTAGACCAAATCTTAAGTTCCTTGCGTCAGCTGCAAAATCTTTGAAAACTCTGTCGATCTTTCTCCATTGCGTTCCATCAGCGGTGTGTCTCGACTGCCCGTCGGACAAACGGTCCTCTTTGTGCCATCGCAACAACTTGGCATGCTTTTCGTTCATGAACAGACGTTTCACCCGTGGTATTATAGGAGCATACCACATCACCTTGGCGGGAACCCTCTTCCTGGGTTTCTCGCCCTCAACATCGTCACCAGGGTCATCGCCTCTGATCTTATAACGCAATGCAGTGCATACAGGGCATTCATTCAAATTCTCGTATTCACCGCGGTACAGGATGCAGTCATTAATGCATGCATGTATCTTCTGAACCTCTAAACCTAGAGGGCAGACAACATTCTTTGCTTCGTACGTACTGGCGGGCAACTCATTATTCTTCGGCAACATATTCTTCAATATTTTCAGCAAATTTTCAAATGATGAGTCACCTACACCTTCCTGTGCCTTCCATTTTAGCAAATCCAGTGTGCAGCCCAGCTTTTTCAGACTATTATCGCATCCTGGATACAACGACTTTTTGTGATCCTCTAACATGCGATCCAAATTCTCCCTCTCCTTGTCAGTTTCGCAGCGTCTCCGTGCATCAGCAATGGTCCGACCAAGATCATCAGCGGGCTCATCATGTGCCTCTTCTTCACCTTCACCTAACCCTTCCACACCTTCAGCATCATCCTCCATGAAAGTATCACCGAAAAGATCACGATAGTTGTCATCGATATCATCCCCTTCTTCATCTTCTTCCATTCTAACCCCTCTTTCTCCATGCTTGGTCCAACAATAATAGCTTGGCATGAAACCATGCTTAAGCAGGTCCATGTGAACTCTTCTTGAGGAGGAGTAACCCTTCTCATTCTTACAGACAGCACATGGACAGATAATAAAACCTTGCTGCTTGTTCGCATTTGCCACTACGAGGAAATCTTTCAAACCCGTAGTGAACTCGCCGGAGAGTCGGGAACCGTACATCCATTGCCGATTCATCTGCATTATTATTATATAAAGTATATAATTAACCATCATGCATTTGTTAAACTAACTAGCTAGAAATAATACAAATTAAACAATGAACTACACACATGCGTATTTTATCAATGACACATGAAAGGTTCGAGTTGCTAACCGCGATCGCGGAGGAAAAATAAATGAGAAAGCTCAAATGTGGCTTGTTTCAGGCTCTCGGGCATTTCATCAAACACCTTGTGTGCCTAGGAGAAACCAAAAGCAAACCCACCACCACCCCACCACCACCTTCTGAAAATTGTGAAGTGAGCCGAGTGAAGTGAAGTGAGCTGAGTATATATAGGGCCTTTAGTCGCGGTTGGCCAGGCCAACCGGGACTAAAGCCCCTCCCGTCCGCCAGCTGGATGGGCTTTAGTCCCGGTTGGCCTGGCCAACCGCGACTAAAGGCCTTCTTGGACCTTTAGTCCCGGTTGGCCACGCCAACCGGGACTAAATCCCCTCCCGTCCGCCAGCTGTCGACCGAGCGCGCTGGGCCCAGGTAGTTGGTCGCGGGTCTTCTCCCGAACCGCGACTAAAGACCCCTTTGGTCGCGGTTCGATTGTTTTGGGGACTAATGGGGGCGTATGGAAGCCTCGTTTTCTACCAGTGGCGTATCAGAAAAATTGGCGGGAGCGATCAAGAACTACTTATCACGCTAACATTTACTAATAAAACCTACTGCATGCCCACAATATAGGCTATAAAAAATCCCCTCGTCGATGCAATGGCTGTCTCCAGTGCACCCAGATCAGTCTACATTTTTATGTTCGCCTCCACCGTGGTGTTTTTCCTGGCATGGTGCCCTGACCAACTACATAGCTATATGATTCCTTTTTCTTTTAAATGCTACAGATTAGCACACCAAAATATTGCGTGCTGACTATTTGTATATATATACTCTCTCCGTTCCTAAATATTTGTCTTTCTAAAGGTTTCAACAAGTCTATATATATACATACGGAGCAAAATGATTGAATCTACACTTTAAAATATGTCTATATACATCCGTATGTGATAATCATTTGAAATATCTAGAAAGACAAATACTCTTTGGCCTCTATTAAAGATGAAGAAACTATGTGTCAGATGTCAGATAAAGTAAAAGAAAAGACAATTCTAATGCAAAAAATTTGTAGATTTAGATGGGCATAGCAAAACATTTTCGGAGACCAGAGGGTTTAGAGTCATGCATCAGTGTGTCACAAAAATACAGCATAAGGATGCGGTCTGTGCAAAAACATGAAGTTTGGCTGTGTTTCTACAAATTTGAATGACCTTTTGACCCCGGCTGCATGGTTTTTTGTGCAACATGCAAATATCATGGACAGATGGATCAAGGCAAACAGTAGAAGATCAAGGAAATTTGGATGCTGACAATGGTGCCGAGCCGAGCCTAGGGGAATTTGAATGCTGACAATGTACATGAAAACGGTACAAGATGGAACGGTGCTGAACTTCCCCTCTCGGAAACGGAAGGGGGGCGACGCCGGCCGTACCTTGAGGAGGGGGAGGAGGGCCGTGGAACGGCGTAAACCCTAGCTTGCGCGGGGTGACGGGCGGGCGGCGCGCGGCGTCGCGGCGGTGGCCGGCGTTGATTCTCCCAGGTCGACGGCTGCCGCATGGGCCATCGGATGAGGGGTGGAGTGGAGCGGGGGAGGAGAGTGGGGTTTGAAATTGGGTGACGGGACTCTAACGAAGGCGACGGCCGACCTTTTTTTCGCTAACGGAAATAGATTTTTTTTTTGAGAGAGAAGACGACGGTGGGAGATGAAAGGGGGAGAAGGGCCTGGGCTGGGCTGCACCGCATCATCTGTTCGAGCAGCGCCGGCGGATGTCATTCGGCCCGATAGCTGAAACCACGTTCCCCTCGGAAAAAATAAACCCCCAACATTTGGCTAATTTTTTTAAGGACAGTAAAACTGACGGTGTGCCGGCACCCATCTCGAGGACGAGCAGGAATTAAACTTGGGGATGCTTGATACGTCTCCAACGTATCTATAATTTTTGATTGCTCCATGCTATATTATCTTCTGTTTTGGACATTATTGGGCTTTATTATTCACTTTTATATTATTTTTGGGACTAACCTATTAACCGGAGGCCCAGCCCAGAATTGTTGTTTTTTGCCTATTTCAGAGTTTCGCAGAAAAAGAATATCAAACGGAGTCCAAACGGAATGAAAACTTCGGGAACGTGATTTTTGGAACGAACATGATCCAGGAGACTTGGACCCTACGTCAAGCAACCAACAGGGAAGCCACGAGGTAGGGGGCGCGCCTTCCACCCTCGTGGGCCCCCTGTTGCTCCACTGACATACTCCTTCCTCCTATATATACATACGTACCCCCAAACGATCAGATACGGAGCCAAAAACCTAATTCCACTGCCGCAACCTTCTGTACCCACGAGATCCCATCTTGGGGCCTGTTCCGGAGCTCCGCCGGAAGGGGCATCGATCACGGAGGGCTTCTACATCAACACCATAGCCTCTTCAATGATGTGTGAGTAGTTTACCTCAGACCTTCGGGTCCATAGTTATTAGCTAGATGGCTTCTTCTCTCTTTTTGGATCTCAATACAATGTTCTCCCCCTCTCTCGTGGAGATCTATTCGATGTAATCTTCTTTTGCGGTGTGTTTGTTGAGACCGATGAATTGTGGGTTTATGATCAAGTTTATCTAAGAACAATATTTGAATCTTCTGAATTCTTTTATGTATGATTGGTTATTTTTGCAAGTCTCTTCGAATTATCAGTTTGGTTTGGCCTACTAGATTGATCTTTCTTGCAATGGGAGAAGTGCTTAGCTTTGGGTTCAATCTTGCGGTGTCCTTTCCCAGTGACAGTAGGGGCAGCAAGGCACGTATTGTATTGTTGCCATCGAGGATAACAAGATGTTTTTTTTATCATATTGCATGAATTTATCCCTCTACATCATGTCATCTTGCTTAAAGCGTTACTCTATTCTTATGAACTTAATACTCTAGATGCATGCTGGGTAGCGGGCGATGTGTGGAGTAATAGTAGTAGATGCAGGCAGGAGTCGGCCTACTTGTCTCGGACATGATGCCTATATACATGATCATACCTAGATATTCTCATAACTATGCTCAATTCTGTCAATTGCTCAACAGTAATTTGTTCACCCACCGTAAAATACCTATGCTCTTGAGAGAAGCCACTAGTGAAACCTATGGCCCCCGGGTCTATTTTCCATCATATTAATCTTCCAACACTTAGCTATTTTCATTGCCTTTTATTTTACTTTGCATCTTTATCATAAAAATACCAAAACAATTATCTTATCATATCTATCATATCTCACTCTCGTAAGTGACCGTGTAGGGATTGACAACCCCTTATCGCGTTGGTTGCGAGGATTTATTTGTTTTGTGTAGGTGCGAGGGACTCGCGCATAGCCTCCTACTGGATTGATACCTTGGTTCTCAAAAACTGAGGGAAATACTTACGCTACTTTGTTGCATCACCCTTTTCTCTTCAAGGGAAAACCAACGCAGTGCTCAAGAGGTAGCAATCCTCCTTTGAGGCCTTCGCTTTGAAGAGATGATTTTGCTGCATCGCTGAGTTGATCTACCAGGAATTGGGTGGAGAGCCGCGAGATGGAAGAACAGAGTAGAGATTTTTCCGCGGAAATAGGGCGGACAACTACAAAAGTGCGGGCTCCGCCTTCCTTTTGGGTGGGCCAGAGGTGTCAGAGTCCGATGTGTGTCCGGACTCCCGCAAAGCCCCTCCCCTGTTTGGTCCAGGTTTACATGAATATCGTCGTCTGGACAGCTTCACGGATGGATGGGGTCGGCATTGGATGCTTTCCGCGGTCCAAACAACTATATCCAATTATATGCGAACGGTTTGAGGGTCGGTGTTGTAGATGCCCTTAGCTCGGGCATGAACATGTACATATGTTGATTTGGATGCTGGCTAGATTGCCCTAAGAGCATCTCCAATTGAAGATGCAAATTTGGAGATGTAAAAGAGGAGATATAAAAATGTACATCTCCAAAAAGTGTTTTTTACATCTCAAAAAGAGGCAACTCCAACAAGTGATGCATATTGGAGATGTAAAACTGCAACTCCAATAGATGATGCAAAAACTAGTGGGCGGCGGCAGAACGGCGTCGCGGCGTGATTCGGGGCGGTGCCGTGGGGCAACGGCGAGGCAGCGGCGGTAGTGTGGTGTGACTCGGGGTGGCGCCGTCGGGGCAACGGCGGCTGTGCGTGGCGGCAGCGGAGGAGCGTCGGAGGGGTGGCGGGGGTGGTAAATCGTGACGACGACGACGCAAATCTGGGCGGTGGAGCAGCGGCAGAGGAGCGGTGATTTGAGGCGGAGAAAGGAGGAGGAGCGGCATAGGAGTGGCGAAGGGGCTGCGGTTGCGTGAATCGGGGCGGCGGAGTAGCCGCGGCTGCGGCGAGGTGGGTCAGACCACCGACGGCGATGGAGGAGGCCGCGGGGTCTCCGGCTTCGGCCATGGTGGCAGCGGTCGCGCGGGAGCCAACTGAAGGCTGGTTGACGCACGACTAGCATTTTTATATCTATAGTAGATGGAGATGCAAAATTACATCGCGAAGTGTTGCATCTACTATTGGATGGCAGTTGACTAATGGACTTTTGAAACCGGGACAAATTATTTTTTTACTGTGCATTTTACATCTCTGAAAAGTGTACACCTCGAGATATTCTAACTTACTTTGGTTTTCCCGATAATAAATTGACGTTTGATATGGGAGGTGCCAGGCTGGTCATAGTGGGGAGTAACTTAGACTAGTGTCATGTATATAACATTAGTTTAAGTTACTACCTTCATAATGTAAAGTAACATAATAGTAGTATTATAGATGGCTTTATTTATTAGCTCATAAAATTATCTTGTCTTGAAAAACGCTATGTTACAGTAATGTATTATGGTATCATCTTTCATTAATTACTCATTACATAAGCAGAATTTTTTCAAAGTACATTATATTACTAGCTAAGTTACTCCACTATGGCTAGCCTCATCCCAAACGGATCATTCGCATCGGTAATGTGAGCGAACGAATACACACCTCGCGGTGGTTCGCACGACCGCGTGGCCCGCACCAACGTCCTGCTACCTGGGCCTTCCTGGGAAACGGTAAACCTGCAAAAACAAAACAACAGTACTTACAGTAAAAAAGAAATACCTACAGAAAATAACCATGCTGCAGTGGAAAAAATACCTACGTGGCAAAAAGTATGCCAAAAAAGTAAATCTGAAAAGACCAGCATGGTATTGCCACGTTGAACCACATAAAGAAAATCATAACTGTCTAATGCGCGTTCTAAAAATCATACAAAAGGATTTGCCATGGTCCACTAAAAAAATATGAAATCCTGCATGACAAAAGTTGCGTAGTAATCTAAGAAGAAAAAGATGCTCAAAAAAAAATCTAAGAAGAAAAAACCAACAAGAAAAAAGGCGATGGACATTAAGTTGCCCTCCATTTGATGTAGCAAATAGTACTCCCTCTAAAGTCTAAACCCGCACGTGCAGAAATATTTTCTAAAAATAACAGGCATAGTTATCCGGTTGCTGTCACCTATTAATTGATTGGATCATGATGTGAATAGTTAGTCGGGTTCCTGTTGTTTTCATCTGTTAATTGCTTAGAGGATAATATGAACAGTTGGTGGCATCAGCGTGGATAAGATGACATGAGTGCCTGAGTGGATGATTGAGAGAATATATCTACAGTGCCCACCGACACCCCCCCCCCCCTCCCAAAAACAAAGACCCTATGAGCGGCTCAATGAAATAATGTATGTACATAACTAACCTCCCCCTTCTTGATTCAAAAAACCCTCCCACACGAAAACTTATTTCAGAATCCGCTTTATTCACCAGCATGTTTGCCTTCGCTGGCCCACCATCGTCTGTCGCGCCGCCGGCATAGTATGGGCCAGAAACGCCATTCCGCTAGGCAGGATAGATATTCGAACATCTAGCTTTCAACTGTGCACCATGCGAGAGTCTTCATGACATCTGATTTTGCAGATTATATTACTGGTTCTTCTGATTTGCGCCATTCTAGCGAAACCAATCATAAGACCATAATCTGTTTGGCGCATAAGCATTCTAGATTCCCCCAATGATAACGCGTCCACGTTTGGTGATATAGTCAAACAATTCAGTGCTTTACTGAATCCAACCTTCCGCATGGCGCGGCGCATTTGAATCGACGATGGGTATTGCGTGGTTTTCCGGCTTATATTGCGCCTAAGTATAGTAATGTCTGTAAGATCAAATGTTCATGCGCTATGGTTTTGGACTCGTTTTTATAGGACGTGGCTAGACGGCGCCTGCGTGCTCGATGGGGCGTTTGAGCGCACCTTTCATACAATCTAAGTACAGTCCAATTACACGCATCACATACTAAAACAGGAAAATCACCTGATCCCCGTGTCTGCTCGCGCCCTCCTGCCCCGTCATTCCTCAGGAATATCCCACATGCATGCATTAATTGGGGTTTCAATTTTTTTTAAAGGCATAACTTTTGATTCGAGCGTCGAAATTTCGAACCGTTTTCACCGTTGGGTTTCCCGCGACGGATTCTTCAAAACTAGATCCCATTTCAGTAGGTTTCGACGAACTTTTTTTGAGCAACTTCAGGTGCAACGGAGAAAACTTTAGTGGTATAGGAAAGCAACTCCTTGTTTTTGGCATAGTAGAAATGCCTATTAGGTTGGTTTGTGTAAAAACGAAAAGATCTAGCGAAACATGAGGCGTCTTAGTGCTACATGCAAAGCAACTTCACTGCACTATGTATACCTGTGAATTTTGCTGACATTATCCCAATTTGTCTATCGTGATTGCTCAGTTGCCTGTCATTGGTCATTAGTGACCTATGGTTGAGTCTCTGTTACCTACAAATACTATGAAATTGACTACCATTTATGACCAATTGCTTGCTATTGGTAATTAGTTGTCCATTATTGCTGCTCAGTTGCCAATCGTTGATCATTAGTTGCCTATGGTTGAGTCTCGGTTGCCCACAAATACTCCGAAATTGCCTACCATTGATGCTCAGTTGCTTGCTAATGGTAATTAGTTGCCTACCATTGCTGCTCAGATGTTTATCGTTGATCGTCACTTGCCTACAGTTGAGTCTCAGTTGCCTACAAATACTATGAAATTGCTTACCATTGATGCTCAGTTTCTTGCCAGTGATAATTAGTTGCCTACCACTGATGCTCTGTTACCTAACTTTGCAAATTAGTTGCCTACAAATAATGTGAAGTTGTTTATCATTGTTTTTCTAAGTTGCCTACGAACATTATGAAGTTTAGTTGCCTACCAGTGACGCTTAGTTGCCTGCTACTACTATTTTAGTTGCCTATAATACGTTGAAAAGTTGCCCATTAGTGTTGCTAAGTTGCCTATCTATGAAACTGTTTCTTACAATACCAAAAACTCTTGCATGTAACTAAGGATGATGTGAAGCAAGTGACTAGTCATGACAGGCAATTTGGATAATGTTAGTCTACTTCAAAAACTAAGCTGGCTACAATACTATCAACTTGGAGGCAAAACAAGTTCGAAAAGGTGCCATAGCACCCGGGGGCCCCGGCACCCCCTAGTACAATGCGTTTGAGCCATTATAAGATTCCTACATGAGTCTGACTACTTGGACAGCTTTTGCAGTGGGTGATAGAGATGACTTGAGCATTAGCAACAAATTAATCCATCACGACCTCAAGCATTAGCAACAAATTAGCAACAAATTAATCCATCACGACCTCAAGCTGTGATAGCATTAGCAACAAATTAATCCATCACGACCTCAAGCTATGGGAAGGGAGGCACCTTTTCGATGGAGACAGAGATGACTTGACAACACTATTGTAGAGACACCATATTATACCAATTTTTTAATGTTACTTTGTTCACTGCCAAGTTCTTATACCAATTTTAGAGACACCATACTATACAGTCGTTATACTCTCACACTTCATGAAGTTTATGAAGCTTTGAACTCTAAGGAGAAGAAGAAATTAATGGTGCCTCATGATGGTTCGAATTCATCCCAAGCCGAGGGATTATCTGTTCGTGGCAGGACAAAGAGAAGAACTCCAATAATGGAAACAAAGGCAAAAGTAAAAACGGCTACAGGGGCCGGTCGCAATCCAGAGATAAGAAATATTGCAGGTATTGCAAGAGAGACGGGCATGACAGCTCAGAGTGTTTCAAGTTGCAAAATAAAGAAAAGAGGAAAGGTAACAAACAAGGTGAAAATTCTGCTAACGTTGCTCATAATGATAGTTCCGATGATGCTCTTGTCGTTATTGCTGGATGTGCTGAGACCAATGATGAGTGGGTACTTGACACTGCATGCACTTTTCATATGTGTCCACATAGAGATTGGTTTAATACTTTTGATTCCACAACTTCTGCTGGTTCCGTTTTGGGTTTTGATAATTCACCATGCAAGATTGAAGGCATAGGTTCTATTCGAATCAAGATGTTTGATGGCATAATTAGAACTTTGACAGATGTTCGGTATATTCCAAAGATGAAGAGAAATCTTATTTCTATGAGTGCCCTTGATGCAAAGGGATACAAGTATTCAGGTGGAGATAGTGTTTTAAAAGTTACCAAAGGCTCCCTTATTGTGATGAAAGGTGACTTAAGTTCGACCAATGGTCTTTATTACCTTCGAGGTTCTACCGTTTCAGGTAATGCTACTCCAGCTATTTCAAAGAATTCTGATTGTGATGCTGCTAACCTTTGGCATATGCGTCTTGGACATATGAGTAAACTTGGTTTGGCAGAGTTAAATAAGAGAGGTCTTCTTGATGGATATGAACCTGGTAAATTAAAATTTTGTGAGCATTGTATCTTCGACAAGCACAAGAGGGTGAAGTTCAACACTTCGACTCATACAACCGAAGGTATTCTTGATTATGTGCATTCTTATTTATGGGGACCATCTCGCAAGAAGTCACTAGGTGGTGCTAGTTACACGCTGATTATTATTGATGATTATTCGAGAAAAGTTTGGCCTTATTTCTTGAAGCATAAATATGAAGCATTCTCAGCATTTAAGGAGTGGAAGATTATGATTGAAAGACAAACTGAAAAGAAGGTAAAAATACTTCGCACTGATAATGGTATGGAATTCTGTTCTAAGCAATTTAAGAATTATTGCAAGTTTGAAGGCATTGTCAGACATTACACCGTTCCTTATACTCCTCAACAAAACGGTGTTGCTGAGCGTATGAACAGGACCATTATTTCCAGAGCCCGTTGCATGTTGTCCAATGCAGGTTTGCATAGGCATTTTTGGGCTGAGGCCGCTTCCACTGCTTGTTATCTCATTAACCGTTCACCATCTATTGCTCTTAATAAGAAAACTCCAATTGAGGTATGGTCTGGTTCACCTGCTGATTATTCACAGTTGAGAGTTTTTGGTTGCACTGCTTATGCTCATGTTGATAATGGAAAATTGGAGCCTAGGGTTGTTAAGTGCATCTTTCTTGGTTATAAGTCTGGTGTTAAAGGTTTTAAATTATGGAATCCTGAAACCCAGAAGGTTGTTATTAACAGAAATGTTATCTTTAATGAATCTGCTATGTTACATGATGTTTCATCTACTAATGTTCCTATTGAGAGTGAACAGCAGCCTACTGTTCAGGTGGAGCATGTTATTGATTCAGGTGATACATCTCGTAATGAAATTATTGATGCACATGATGAACCCGTTGTTAATGATGAACATGTCACTCCCACTCCAAATCAGCCTATTGTTCCACCCAGTTGGAATCTTGCACGTGACAGAGTTAGACGGGGTAGTAATAAACCTGACAGGTTAATTGAAGAATGCAATATTGTTTCTTTTGCTTTATCTATTGCAGAAGAAATTGAAGGTAATGTTGAGCCTTCTTCATATTCTGAGGCTATTATTTCTGGTGATAGTAATAAGTGGATGACTGCTATGCATGATGAGATGGAATCACTTGAAAAGAATGGCACTTGGGATTTAGTAAGATTACCTAGAGAGAAGAAACCTATTTGTTGCAAGTGGGTTTTCAAGAGGAAAGAAGGTGTTTCTCCTAATGATGAGACAAGATATAAAGAAAGGTTAGTTGCTAAAGGTTATAGCCAGGTTCCAGGTATTGACTATAACGAAGTCTTTTCTCCTGTTGTGAAGCATAGCTCTATTCGCACTTTACTCAGTATTGTTGCCATGCATGATCTTGAGCTTGAACAATTGGATGTTAAAACTGCATTCTTACATGGAAAATTAGAAGAGGATATTTATATGGAACAACCTGAAGGTTTTGTTATTCCTGGAAAAGAAAAGCTTGTCTGTAAGTTAAAGAAATCTCTTTATGGATTGAAGCAATCCTCGAGACAGTGGTACAAGAGATTTGACACCTTTATGCTCTCTCAAGGTTTCAAAAGGTCTAATTATGATAGTTGTGTTTATTTGAAAACTGTCAAAGGTTCAACTATTTATTTGCTCCTTTATGTTGATGATATGCTAATTGCTGCAAAGAGTATGCCAGAGATTAATGAACTAATAAAGAAGCAATTGAGTAATGAATTTGAGATGAAGGATTTGGGTGCAGCAAAGAAAATACTTGGCATGGAAATATCCAGAGATAGACCATCTGGAAAAGTGTATCTCAGTCAGAAGGGATATATTGATAAAGTTCTTCGTCGTTTTAATATGCATAATGCCAAGCCAGTAAGTACTCCGTTAGCTGCACACTTCAAATTATCATCAGTTTTATGTCCTAAGTCAGATGCTGATATTGAGTACATGTCTAGAGTTCCCTATTCAAGTGCAGTTGGTTCACTTATGTATGCCATGGTTTGTTCTCGTCCTGATTTATCATATGCATTGAGTGTTGTCAGTAGATACATGGCTAATCCTGGAAAAGAACATTGGAGAGCTGTTGGGGATATTACTGCTGGGCGTAAACCGGCCTATCTGGGCCGGGTCAACTTCATCAGTAGTTCAAGAGTGCTAAAGCCCAAGAAGACAGGTGAGGGCCTAAGGCCCGTAGTCGGTTTAAGACTTGTAGCTGTAAACCGGTATTTGTATATAAACTTGTATTGTAAGTTAGGAATAAGGAGAGACCAACCTGGATACGAATATGGATCGGTGTTGGGACTTTGTGAACCGACGGGCGTCACCCGTGTATATAAGGGGACGACCCGATGGCGGTTGAAGGACAACAGACAACAACTCGAGACATAGGCGAAGCTTGTTTGCTCCCTAGTCATCGAAACCCCATCAATTCCATCACAACTAGACGTAGGCTTTTACCTTCATCGAAGGGGCGAACTAGTATAAACTCTCTTGCGTCCCTGTGTCCGCTTTAACCCCTTCAAGCTAACCCGTCGCGATGGCTCCACGACTAAGTCCTTTCTCTAGGACATCTGCCGTGACAAAACCATGACAGTTGGCGCCCACCGTGGGGCTATCGCACGATGGTTTCAGGTTCTTGGAGGGCCGCTTTGAAGGACTCGAGGGCTACGCTGTAGGCCGGATGACTAAGAGTCGTCGCGGCAAGCTCTACATCGACGACGCAGGCTGGGGCCCTGAGGCCGGCTCAGTTGAGTACGGGTACCGGATCTTCTTTGGTGGCATTCACGTTTTCATTGGCAAGATCGGTGAACCGGGCCCTGAGCCGGACATCTGCACCGACCTCGTCGAGACGGCTCAGCGTGCGCGATCCGCCCGGGTTAAACCGGCCATGAAGCGTGCCTTTGTGGGAGTCATCCATGGAGGAAGTTATGAGGATGGATCGGAAACTCACGGCGAGACCGTCGTTTGTTCCGATGACGAGTCATTCGACCAGAGAAACCGAATCTCTTTATCAGCTACAAGACGGCCGGATTGGGGGCTGTTCCGATGGCGACAGTATTCCGGACCCCTCTGATCTGCCCAACCGGGTTGGAATATTCATGGCCGGTACACAAGCAGCACTTCATTCTTCGACCGCTGCGGCAATAACCTCCGGTTCAGCAGCGGCGACGGCTGCCGGGGTAGGAGGCCCTATGCGCACGCCGGCTCAAGTTCTATCAGAGCTATTTGATGCATTGGCTGTGCTTATGGCGGAAGCTAATACGGCGGATCAGGACGTCCACAACGCAGAGATTGCAAAGATAAAGGAACAGATCACCCAAGCCAAGGCAGATCTGGCAGCTGAGGACACCAGGATGGCCACAGAGCGAGCCGCTTTAGACGCACAAGCCTACAGGCTCATGTTGGACCAAAGCGCGTCGCAGGAAGTCATGAGGAGGAAGTACCGATCCCGTTTGCCTCCGGTTTTCGAAGCCAGAGACCTTTTCAACACCCCAGGAGCAGGAACCAACAATCCACTGGAGGGAAACCGGGCGGAAGCTCCTAGGACCGCTGCACCGGTTCAGCCTCGTCAGATGGACCCGCCTCGTCAAAACACCGTGATACCTCAGGCTGTTTTAACACCTCCGAGTCACTACTCCAACCCAATGGACAATCTCGTCGCCGCTGCTGCACGGCTGGAGGCCATTCCAATTGAAGGTGACTCGCTGCAGGCAGTAGAAACGCGACGGGTCAAGGAGCTTCTGAGGACAGCTTTGGTCCAACAGGAAGCATACTCGTACAGCCGCGACCGGATCCACTCGACCCCCCGTCCAAGCCGGAGCTATAGCAGACATACGAATGAACCGGCAATGTCGAGTAATGAACAACGTGGAGCACCCCGTGGCAACAACCCGGCGGGTGGTGCTGATAACGCTTAGGAAGTGGTGGACCGGGCCCGAGCGCGCGGGGAGGCCGAGTTAGCCGCACAGCATCAGGCTCGGCAGCTCACGCCGGTTCTTCCAACTATCTTGATCGAACCTGGTGTTACTTCTAGTTCTTTGGGGGTGCCTTGCCTTGTCCCCTCTTTACGCAATGTGCGCCTGCCTAAGGATTTCAAAGGCCCGCGCAAAGTACCAAATTACACGGCGGATCAACCTCCAGAGACATGGGTGGAGAGCTATGAGATGGCTATGGAGATGCTTGATGTGGATGACACGGCATGTGCGAATTATTTCACCATGATGCTTGAAGGAACGGCCCGTACTTGGTTAAAAAGCTTGCCGGCTAATTCTATCAGTTCATGGGCCCAATTACGAGCCCGGTTTATCAGCAATTTCAAGGATACATGTAAACAGCCTATGTCGATAGTGGACTTAGCTGCCTGCGTCTAGGAGGAAGGAGAATCAATGACTTATTGGGTGCGCCGGGTTTCACAAGTGTTGCACTCATCAGACCGCATCAATGCTGACACCGCAGTATTAACCCTAGAAGGCAACTGCCGGTTTGGGCCCCTAAAGCTGAAGTTGGGATGGATGAAGCGTCATTGCACTGACATGGGGACCCTCATGGCTGCTTTGGTAAAGTATGCTGATTCTGATAGTACCAAGGATCCCGAATCTGATGATGACAAGGCAGGGGAGGGAAAGAGGAACAACAACTCCAAAGGTTAGCATCATCACTGGGCAGGCAATGGTGGTGGAAGCAAGCGTAAAGCGGATGATAACATGGACTTTGTGGCTAATACCAACACGCAGGACAATGGCCAGCGACGCAAGGGTAAACCGAAAAATCGCAATGGGGCACCCAACCCTAACCCGGACCGCCTAAACTATCTACTGAGCCAGCCCTGTCCGAGACATGGGACGAAGGAGGCGCCAGCAAACCACCTTTGGAAGGATTACTTCATTATTCAGGAGTTCAAGAATTCTAATGCTTTCTGGTATGATCACGGCTCCGGCGGTGGCTCAGGGTCCGGGCCGGGTTACGGTGGAGGAAATTCCGGTTTAGGATTTAATGGTAATCCGGGCGGACATAATAATCAAAATAGTCAGAACAACCAGGGTGGTTACAACCAACAACAGCAACAGTCAGGTTACCAGAGCAACCCAAAGCAGTTGAGTAGTGGGCAGTACCATGTCTTCACCACTAGCTTGGACAAGCGAGACCGGAAGGTTCAGAGGCGGGCGGTCAATTCTGTTGAACCGGCCATACCCCGTTATCTACGCTGGTCTGAACAGCCAATCATATGGAGCAGGATCACCCTCCCCAGGTTGATAATCCGGGTAAGTTGGCTCTGGTGGTGGCGCCTCAGGTGGGAGGTTACAAGTTCACCAAAGTGCTCATAAATGGAGGGAGCATCATTAATATCTTGTACTATGAGACCTTTCGTCGTATGGGACTAACAGATAAAAATCTCAAACCGTCTAATACGGTGTTCCACGGTGTAGTACCTGGCAAATCAGCATATCCTGTTGGTAAGATAGCTCTGGAAGTGGCCTTTGGGGATGATCATGATTCCGGGTCGGAGACATTGACGTTTGAAGTGGTGAAAATCCAAAGTCTATATCACGCCCTGTTTGGGCGACTGGCCTATGCCAAGTTTATGGCACGGCCCTGTTATGTGTATTTGCAGCTCAAGATGCCGGGTCACAAAGGGACAATAACGGTTCACGGAAGCCACAAAATCGCTTTGGAGTGCGAGGAAGGAGATGCGGCCTATGCAGAGTCGGTTTGTGCCACCGAGGAGCTGAAGCATTATAAGGACAATGTTGATCCGGCGGACATGACTCCATTAAAGAAGCCAACTATGGAGCATGATCCGGCCCTGAAGTTCAAATCGGCAGCAGAAACTAAGCTTGTTGACTTCGTACCTGGCGATTCGTCCAAGCAATTCAGCATCAGTGCCAACTTGGATCCGAAATAGGAAAGCACGCTCATCGAGTTCATCCGTGAGAATCGGGACATTTTTGCATGGAAGCCCTCTGACATGCCAGGTGTACCGAGGCAACTCGCTGAGCACACCCTTAATGTGGATCCTAAATACAAACCGGTGAAACAGTTCCTCCGCCGGTTTAACGAAGAAAGACGCAAGGCAATTGGAGAAGAGGTAGCCAGGCTCTTAGCAGCTGGCTTTATTGTTGAAGTTTTTCACCCTGAGTGGCTTGCCAATCCGGTGCTGGTCCTTAAGAAAAACGGCACTTGGCGCATGTGTGTGGATTACACATATCTTAATAAGGCTTGTCCAGCAGATCCTTTTGCCCTCCCCCGTATTGATCAAATTATTGATGCTACGGCGGGTTGTGAGCGTTTAAGTTTTTTGGATGCATATTCTGGCTATCATCAGATCAAGATGGCAGTTAAGGACCAGGAGAAGACGACATTTATAACTCCCTTTGGAGCCTTCTGCTATGTGTCTATGCCCTTTGGGCTCAAAAGTGCCCAGGCAACTTATCAACGATGTGTACAAAATTGTCTTCACAAGTAGATTGGCCGTAATGTACATGCTTACGTGGATGATATTGTGGTTAAGTCCAGGGAGAAGGAGACTCTGATTGATGATTTGAAGGAAACCTTTGATAACCTGAGGACATACAAGGTGATGCTTAATCCGGACAAGTGTGTCTTTGGTGTACCGGCGGGCAAGTTATTGGGTTTTCCGGTGTCCAACAGGGGAATTGAGGCTAATCCGTAGAAGATCACAGCCATCACCTCCCTGGCTAAAGCGAAGTGTATCAATGATGTTCAATGCCTGCTGGCAGGCCGGATTGCCACGTTAAGCCGGTTTATCAGTCGTCTTGGTGAGAAGGCAATCCCTTTGTATCAGATGTTGAAGAAGACGGATCAGTTTGTCTGGAGTTCCGCTGCTGATGAAGCATTTGAGGACTTAAAGCGGCAATTGGCCAATCCGCCTGTGCTCGCCGCTCCCATTGACAAGGAGCCGTTACTGCTATATGTTGCTGCTAATGCTCGGGCGATCAGCGTGGCTATTGTGGTGGAGCGAAAGGAGGCAGGTAAGGAGCATCCGGTTCAACGTCCAGTCTATTATATCAGCGAGGTACTCATTGAGTCCAAGCAAAGGTATCCGCATTGGCAGAAGCTGGTGTATGGAGTTTTTATGGCAAGCCAGAAGCTTAAACAATACTTCCAAGGGCACCCAATTACGGTGGTCAGTTCTGCTCCTTTGGGGGATATCATCCAGAATCGAGAAGCAACTGGCCGGATTGCCAAGTGGGCTACGGAGCTTGGGCCGCACGGTTTGAAGTATGTGCCTCGGATGGTGGTTAAGTCTCAGGCACTTGTTGATTTCATCAATGATTGGACGGAAATGCAAGCACCTGAAGAAAAGCCGGATCTCACATATTGGACCATCCATTTTGACGGATCCAGGCAATTGGAAGGCTCGGGGGCTGGAGTCGTATTAACTTCCCCACGAGGTGATAAGTTTTGTTACGTTCTCCATTTAATGTTCCCTTGTACTAACAATGCAGCTGACTATGAAGCCTTGCTCCATGGTCTCCGGATGCCTAAGGAGATGAATCTAAGTCGAGTTAAGTGTTTCGGTGACTTGGACCTCGTGGCTCAGCAAGTGTATGGCACTTGGGACTCCAAGGACCCACTCATGGCAGCATATCGTCGTGAGGTGGATATTGTTGCAGGTGATTTTAAAGGCTATCAGGTGGACCACGTGGACCGGCGGAAAAATGAAGCGGCAGACGCTTTAAGCCGGCTGGGCTCTCAGCGCAAACCGGTCCCGCCCAATGTTTTCCTGGATGTGCTGCACAACCCGTCGGTCAAGATCCCTGGTGAAGCAGATTTGGCTATTCCTGATCCGGAGGCTCAATTGGTGGCAGCTCTTCATGTTATTCCGAATTGGACACTTCCTTACCTGGCGTACAAGAACCGGGGCGAGTTACCAGAGGATGAGACTCTGGCCTGACAGATAATCCGGCGATCCAAGTCCATGACTATTATTAACGGCGAGTTGCATCATTGCAGTGTGTCAGGGGCGTTTCAACGCTGTGTGTCTCCTGAAGAAGGCCATGAAATTTTGCGTGAGATCCACGAAGGAGATTGTGGTCACCACGCCGGTTCAAAATCTCTGGTGGCTAAAGCGTTTCGCCATGGCTTCTATTGGTTAACTGCTCATGCTGATGCGGAGGATCTGGTCAGACGATGTGATGGTTGCCAAAAGTTTTCAAGACGTGCTCATGTACCGGCTCAAGAATTGAGAATGATTCCAATTACTTGGCCGTTTGCGACTTGGGGGCTGGATATGGTTGGGCCTTTCAAAAGGTCCAAAGATAAGAAGACCCACCTCCTGGTGGCGGTTGACAAGTTTACAAAGTGGGTGGAGGCAGAACCTATTAGCAAGTGCAATGCGGCCACGGCGGTTCAGTTCATCAAAAAAGTGATTTTCCGGTTTGGCTTTCCACACAGTATCATCACAGATAATGGTACCAATTTATCCAAAGGTGCCATGAAAGAGTTCTGCGAACGGGAGCATATTGAAGGAAATATGCCCTAGAGGCAATAATAAAGTTATTATTTATTTCCTTATTTCATGATAAATGTTTATTATTCATGCTAGAATTGTATCAACCGGAAACATAATACATGTGTGAATACATAGACAAACAGAGTGTCACTAGTATGCCTCTACTTGACTAGCTCGTTAATCAAAGATGGTTATGTTTCGCAACCATGGACAAAGAGTTGTTATTTGATTAACGGGATCACATCATTAGATGAATGATCTGATTGACATGACCCATTCCATTAGCTTAGCACCCGATCATTTAGTATGTTGCTATTGCTTTCTTCATGACTTATACATGTTCCTATGACTATGAGATTATGCAACTCCCGTTTGCCGGAGGAACACTTTGGGTGCTACCAAATGTCACAACGTAACTGGGTGATTATAAAGGAGTACTACAGGTGTCTCCAATGGTAGATGTTGGGTTGGCGTATTTCGAGATTAGGATTTGTCACTCCGATTGTCGGAGAGGTATCTCTGGGCCCTCTCGGTAATGCACATTACACAAGCCTTGCAAGCATTGCAACTAATGAGTTAGTTGCGGGATGATGTATTACAAAACGAGTAAAGAGACTTGCCGGTAACGAGATTGAACTAGGTATTGGATACCGACGATCGAATCTCGGGCAAGTAACATACCGATGACAAAGAGAACAACGTATGTTGTTATGCGGTCTGACCGATAAAGATCTTCGTAGAATATGTAGGAGCCAATATGGGCATCCAGGTCCCGCTATTGGTTATTGACCGGAGACGTGTCTCGGTCATGTCTACATTGTTCTCGAACTGTAGGGTCCGCACGCTTAACGTTACGATGACAATTATTATGAGTTTATGCATTTTGATGTACCGAAGGTAGTTCGGAGTCCCGGATGTGATCACGGACATGACGAGGAGTCTCGAAATGGTCGAGACATAAAGATTGATATATTGGAAGCCTATATTTGGATATCGGAAGTGTTCCGGGTAAAATCGGGATTTTACCGGATTACCGGGAGGTTACCGGAACCCCCCGGGAGCCATATGGGCCTTATTGGGCTTTAGTGGAAAGGTGAAAGGGGCTGCCATGGTGGGCTGCACGCCTCCCCCCTCCCCTAGTCCTATTAGGACTAGGAGAGGTGGCCGGCCACCTCTCTCTCTCTTTCCCCCTTGGGAGTCCTATTTGGAATAGGATTAGGGGGGGGGGGGGAGTCCTACTCCCGGTAGGAGTAGGACTCCTCCTGCGCTCTCCTCTTGGCCGGCCAGCCCCTCCCCCTTGGATCCTTTATATACGGGGGAAGGGGGCACCTCTAGACACACAAGTTGATCATTGAGATCGTTCCTTAGCCGTGTGCGTTGCCCCCTGCCACCATATTCCACCTCGATCATATTGTTGTAGTGCTTAGGCGAAGCCCTGCGTCAGTAGAACATCAAGATCGTCACCACGCCGTCATGCTGACGGAACTCCTCCCCGAAGCTTTGCTGGATCGGAGCCCGGGATCGTCATCGAGCTGTACGTGTGCTAAGAACTCGGAGGTGCCGGAGTAACGGTGCTTGGATCGGTCAGATCGGGAAGAAGACGTACGACTACTTCCTCTACGTTGTGTCAACACTTCTGTTGCGATCTACAAGGGTACGTAGATCAGACTCTCCCCCTCGTTGCTATGCATCACCATGATCTTGCGTGTGCGTAGGAATTTTTTTGAAATTACTACGTTCCCCAACACATATCCGGCTCGACGTTTCATCAGTGGCACACCCACAGTCCAATGGTCAAGCAGAAAGGGCTAATCAAGAGATCTTGAGAGGCATCAACCCCCGGCTCATGGTTCCTTTGCAGAGAACGCCGGGTTGTTGGGTAGAAGAATTACCATCTGTATTATGGAGCATCAATACAACACCCAACAGATCAACAGGATACACACCGTTCTTCGTGGTTTATGGAGCGGAGGCGGTTCTCCCCAGTGATATCCGTCATGATTCACCTCGTGTGACGGCTTATGTTGAAGCGGACAACGAGACAGCACGGCAAGATGCTTTGGACCGGTTGGATGAAGAGCGTGACATAGCAGTCACCCGATCGGCGATTTACCAACAGGATCTTCGTCGCTATCACAGTCGCCGAGTCAGAACCAGAACCTTTCAGGAAGGAGATTTGGTGCTTCGGCTCATCCAAGATCAGACTGATATGCATAAGCTATCCCCACCTTGGGAGGGGCCTTTCGTGGTCAGCAAGAATCTGCACAACGGGTCATACTATCTGATCGAATATTCGAGAGCATAAGGACTCACGTACATCAGAGGAGAAGACCAACAGGCCGTGGAACATAGCTCATCTTCGGCCTTACTATACCTGAGCCATTGGCTCTACTTATGTACATATTACGATGATGTGTATATTATGATTAAATATAATAAACCGGAACGTCAGCTAAAGCGGGGTATCCGTTCTTTTACATCATGTGTGGTTACACGGAGTTGTTCTAAAGCAGCCTCCAGTTTACCCCTTGAGTTAGCTTTTTAAAAGCATCATGTTATATCACTTGGGGGTTTGGTCGTGTCCGAACCAATACAATACCTCTTGATAGGCGAGAGCCACCAGATCACTTGGGGACTTGATCACGTCTGAACCAGTCATGCCTCTTGATCGGCCTAAGGCCACAGAATCACTTGGGGGCTTGGTCGAACCCGAACCATTGCCATGCCACTTGGTCGGCATAAATTCCACAGTTTCATTTGGGGACCTTGGCTGACTAGAACCATAGTTACACCTATCGGGAGCTTGGTCGTGTCCGGCCATGGTAACGCCATCTGATCAGCTCAAATAAGCCCTTTTTTGCAAACGGCTTTGTCATTGCCTTTGCTTCACACTTTTCTTTGAAAGATATTTCTTTCTTTTTATTGCGTTTTTTTAAACCGACAATGTTTTCAACCAGTTCACACCGTCAATTGACGGGAACACGATCCATTTTTAATCCGACGACTATTTGCTCGGCTTGGTTTTTTGTTAACATCCTATTACGGAATAACACGGTGTTTTACAACCCGGCACGGTTTACATGGTAAACCGGCATTATATATATACAGGAGATGTTATCTCCTCCAAACAGTGCGGGTTTATAAACCTCGGCTTTAAGATTGGCTAAGCCAACTTCATGTCCAACGATGGCAGGTATTATGTATCTCAAAGATTTGCTCATATGCTTAAATTTCACATATTTTGATATGCAGACATCATACTCCGCCTGACGGTACAACCGCGGTGGCACTTTAAGATTTTTTATGTTGCAGAAAATACTTTGGACAGTTCATCACCCAAAGGAAGTACAAATTGCAGTGGTTATGCACGAAGGCATATTAAGATCAAGAGTATCAGCTAGCCTATTACAAGGCAACACGGTGCCCAAAATAAGATCATTGTTTTTCAAAGGAGAAGCAGTTTAAACCGGCTTCCGGTTCAAGTTTGGTCACCAGCCTGGCCTGATGGTTGTGGGTCATCCCGCGCCGCTTCAGCTCCAGTCTCTCTACCCAACGGCTGAAAATCAACAGTTGTCCAGTCGATTCCCATTAATGCTCAAAAGACAACTTCATCATGGATCAGCAACGACGGTTCAATATCAGGAGCATAAGTATGCTTACGGATTGGAGGGATAAGATTTTCCGCTTCATGAATTGGTGCAGCTATTCGCTTGTTTTGATTGTCATAATGGGCTTGATAGTGAGACAATTCTGCTTCTTCAGCCAATTGACAAGCTAGCGGACGCACCTCCCAGTTTATTGCTCGCAGATCCGCTTCACCAAACTCTGACCCGTCTTCCTTCAGGCTGGGATAGCCCTGAGCCGCTTCAATAGGATCAAAATTCGGCACCCAAGCTTTTGCCCGGATTAAGGCATTGATCGCACCGGTTCGAGCAGCAGATTTCTTCAGTTCTTCAACTCGGGCAGGAAGCACCGACAGTTTCATCAGAGTGTCTTGAATCAAAGTGGGCGCCGGTTTGTTGTGGGGTGCAGTACAGATGATACGCTGTGCACCAGTGTACAGTTGTTCGATCAACGTATAAGCGGCTTTCAATTTCTTCCGCACATCTGACCCCAAGTGACCAATGCGTGTCCTTGAAATATCATAAAGGGTTAACAAACCGGCAGCTCTGTAAGAAGGCAGAATCAATTCAGAAGTCAAACTGGTTTACCAAAGATAGCAATGGTCATGGCATGCACGTGCCGCTTTATGCTGGTTAGTTCATCCACCACCGGTTTTAGAGCAGCCTCGGCATCCTCTGCTCGTTTGATTAAAGCGGATTTTTCAGTGGCCCAATCCGCCCGCTCTTTCTTGAAATCCTCCTTAAGCTGTTCCATGGCGCTTAAAGCGCTGGTTAATTCCTCTTTTGCTTTCGAGGTTTCAGCTTGTTGGGATTTCATATTTTCTTGGAGACCGGTGACTTGGCTTTCTTTCGTCTTCAGCTCAGCCTGCATGCAGACAGTTATATGATTCAGCAAAATGGTACAAGGATTGAAGTACCAACCACATAACAAGTTATGCACTTGGCACTTGGGGGCTAATGCATATTCGATCTTCATCTTTCAATTGCTTACAAAGTCCCAAGATCAATACAAGTATTCAACTTGGCACTTGGGGGCTAATGGCTATTTGCTCGTATATATTCTGATGCGGCAATCTCAATTACTTAAAGTACCGGTTTAACTACGCTAAGTTGAACCGGCCCTTGGGGGCTACATCGGTGAATTTCAAAGCATTAAGATTTATATTAGTAAGTCCCTGTTTGAAAGAAGGTTACAAACCGGCCCTTTGGGGCTAGGAGAGTCAATAAGAATTGAAGCATACAAGCAGGAAAGAGCATATGGAAGTTACCTCATATTTATCTTTCATCATGTTAACCAGACCGGCTTCATAGTCACGACTGGTATACAGTCGGTTCAGCTAGCCGGAATGGATATCTTGGGCGTTCAGAGCAGCGTAAGTCGCCAGATCAGCATTCCACTTGCCTTTTCCAAAGGCAGCAAATTCTTCCTTGGCAGAATGTTTGGATAAAGCGACAGGATTGTTTGGCTCTGTATGGCCAATGCCAGTAATGACAACCTCATCATCCTTGGTATCGCCGGTTTGCACTGGGGCTGTTGGCTTGTCAGTAGGCTTTGCTGGACCGATGGATTACTCAATCTGGATGGAGCTTGTGGGCTGATTGACAGGACTTGAGGCATCAATAGGTCTCTCTTCAGCAATAAGATCGTCGTCTTGCTGCGGTGGATCATTGGGTATATCCTCAGGAATAGCTGCTTCAAGATCTGGTGTCTTGCCCGGTTCAAGGACGGCATCTTCTTCGGCCGCTTTGTCCAGGCGAGCCTTCTTGCTTGGCCTAGGTTTGGCCCTGAAAGGAATAACAAAATCAAGTACAACATATGTTCCAAGGCGATGTGCTGCAAATATTATGATAAGTATAGCTTACCCAAGCACCGTTTTGAGCGGTGGTAGCTGAGTAGCCGATGACTCACCAGAGGATGAGTGGGAAGTAACCTGGTAATCGGAGTCAGATGGATTAAGAGGTTGACGAAAGCAGCCCGCTTTAGGACAAGCACTGACAAGCAAATTATAGACCTCTGAGCGACGTTTCCGAACCGGACTGTTCGGTAAACCGGCGGAGGTAACTACCTGGCTGCTGTGCGAGTGGTGCGACGAGCTTTGTGCTGTTGGGTCTTCATAAGAAATTTGGGATCCAAATAAGCAAGAGGATGAGAAAATTTAACTTTCCGGTTTGCCTAACGGATTTTTAGTGAAAGCAAAGGTTCTGAATCGGAAGAGAGAATAATTACCTCTGCAGCATCAGCGTGGCTGGCTTCGGCATCATCCTGACAAATATCATCATCAATAAGACGCATGAAAGATAAGCCAAGTGAGTCAAGCCCTACCTCAAGGTCCGGATTATCCACATCATCATCAGGGGCCGGATTAGAGGATGCAGTGGTTCTTTTCCTGTGGGCAGTCTTCTTCACAGCTTTAGTCTTTTGCCGGGTTGCTCTTTCCGGTTTGTCTGGTTTTTCTGGTTTCTCCTGCGGCAGTTTCTTGCTCCAAAACGGATCATTGCCCTGGTTACACAGACACTGATATTAAACAATGACCAGATATATCAATAACAGATTCAGCAAAAAGAAAAATCAAAGTCTTACAGCTGGCGGTTTGTTGGTGGCACAAAAGGGAAGCAAGCCGTTTTTAGCACAGATATGTTCCGGTTCATTCAGCATCTTGTTCACCGCCTCTGTGATTTCTTTATCGGTGAGCTGGATGTTGGAATGTCGCAGTGGGTCATCAACACTGCCAGTATACTCGCACATCAAACCGGAGCACTGACTCAGAGGCAGTATGCTCCATGATATCCAACAGCGAGCGACATCAACCCCTGTTAAACCGTTGGCCATAAAGGCTCCGAGCTTCGACAGTTGAGGAGCATATTTGCTTCTCTCCTGGGCAGTCAACCTTCGCGGAAAGGGGTGTGTATTGCTCAGCCGCTCCGGACGAAAGCCAGGCAAGGGATTCTCACCAGCAGGGGAGGTGTCTTTGCAATAGAACCATGTCTGATTCCACTCTTTGGGGTGGTTGTGCAGTTTGGCGTGAGGGTATGTGACCTCTTTCCTTTTTTGAATCGCCACGCCACCCAACTCCGTATTGGAGCCGTCAGTAAACTCAGTACGGCGGTTTAGATGGAAAAGGTCTCTGAACAATTCCACTGTGGGCTCCTCTTGAAAGGACGCCTCACAGAGCACTTGGAAGTGACACATATTTGTAACAGAGTTGGAGCCAGTGTCTTGTGGATGGAGTTGGAAATCGGCTAAAACATCCTGGTAAAATTTAGAACCGGGCTGCTTAAAGCCCCGGGCTAAGTGATCTACGAAAACAACGACCTCTTCTTCTTGAGGTGTGGGAGGGCATTCTTTGCCAGGAGCCCTCCAATGGAGGGTATCTTTACTGCCTAAAGCGCCGATCAGGACTAAATCATCCAGTTGAGCCTCTGTGACGCGAGAAGGAACCCAATTGCACTCATATACTTGCTTGGCCATGAGGAAATCTACAAGGTAGAAGATCCCGGTTCAAAAATGCATTGATCAAGGTACATTGGTATGTGCAATGTTAAACCGGAGACAGATCTATCTAAACCGGAGTTTTATGAAGTAACAACATCTGGCGGTTCAACAAGGGGACTAATGGTATATACCGGTTTGGCAATTTTTTCTACAAGGTTAAACCGCCTGATCTAAGCATTGAAACAGCTGAGATTGCGGATGGATAAGTATGCAGAAACAGATTTCACAAGATTTCTCTACAGCGTTGGATCTGAAGCAAGTTCAGAAAATAAGAAAAATATTCAAAAGCTCAAAGCAGAACAGTATTGAATCAATGGGCAGAAATATATGTGAGATCTATGGTCTTGGGCATGAAACTAAAGGCGGATACTAAAAGCTACCGCTACACAGAGCAGGGGTTCACAGATGCATCCAGGAGCTAGTATATGAACACGAACAGGTGATGAACACTGCAAGAACACGAAACCCTAGAACAGATCTGTGTTGAGAAGAGCAGAAGGCTTACCAGAGTTGAGGAAGACGCGGAAGGTTGCCGCGCTACTCTGGTGCGTTCAGGTTGATGCAGCGGCCAAGGTTGGTGCAGAAGTTGACGGCGGCGGCGGAGCTCCGAGGTTGGCGATGCGAGGAAGACGAAGAAGAAAGGCACGGAGGGGAGAAAAGAAATGACCCTTCGGTCCTATTTATAAGGCAAAAGGACATGTGTCAGGCGCGACAATCAAGGGGCCACGAAACGGAGCTGTCGCCTCGATTTCCGCAGATCTATTAAACAAGGAAGCATAATGGATAGCTTCGTTATGACAGGTGACGTCACTCCGGTTTACAGCAATTAGAGAAGATGACATCATGGCGGTTTACCAATTTATGAGAAGATGTGGAAGATGAAGTTTTTGTTAAAGGATTGACATGAACCCGTTCAAATCAATCTGGGGCCTAATGTTGGAGATATTACTGCTGGGCATAAACCGGCCTATCTGGGCCGGGTCAACTTCATCAGTAGTTCAAGAGTGCTAAAGCCCAAGAAGAGAGGTGAGGGCCTAAGGCCCGTAGTCTGTTTAAGACTTGTAGCTGTAAACCGGTATTTGTATATAAACTTGTATTGTAAGTTGGGAATAAGGAGAGACCAACCCGGATACGAATATGGATCGGTGTTGGGACTTTGTGAACCGACGGGCGTCACCCGTGTATATAAGGGGACGACCCGGTGGCGGTTCAAGGACAACAGACAACAACTCGAGACATAGGCGAAGCTTGTTTGCTCCCTAGTCATCGAAACCCCATCAATTCCATCACAACTAGACGTAGGCTTTTACCTTCATCGAAAGGGCCGAACTAGTATAAACTCTCTTGCGTCCCTGTGTCCGCTTTAACCCCTTCAAGCTAACCCGTCGCGATGGCTCCACGACTAAGTCCTTTCTCTAGGACATCTGCCATGACAAAACCACGACAAGAGCAGTTCAGTGGATTTTCAGATACCTGCGTGGTACTTCTAATGCTTATTTACAGTTTGGGAAAACTAGAGATGGACTTGTTGGTTTTGTTGATTCTGATTTTGCTGGTGATTTGGATAAGAGAAGATCACTCACAGGTTATGTTTTCACCATTGGTGGTTGTGTTGTGAGTTGGAGAGCAACTTTGCAGTCTATTGTGGCTTGTTCCACTACTGATGCCGAGTATATGGCTATTTTTGAGGCATGCAAAGAAGCTATCTGGTTGAGAGGTTTGTACACTGAGCTTTGTGGAGCCTCATCTTGCCCTACCGTATTTAGTGACAGTCAAAGTGCTATATATCTTACAAAGAATCCAATGTATCATGAGAGAACAAAGCACATTGATATCAGATATCACTATATTCGAGATGTTGTTGCTGAAGGTGATTTGAAGGTATGCAAGATAAGTACTCATGATAATCCTGCTGATATGATAACAAAGCCAGTTCCGACCAATAAGTTTGAGCTTTGCTCAGGCTTAGTTGATATTTCTCACTAGTCATATGGACTTTGACGCACAAGTTGTTTAAGCTGATTTGGATGGAGTTATTCACTTTCTTCGACTACTGGAGGGAATTTGGCTCAAGGTGGAGATTGTTAAATTGTGATCCAAATTCTAGTACCGTATTGGACTAGACGTAGTACATACGGTGTGGGCCTTTTGCGTTGGTATCGACGTGTACGAGTACAACTCGTTTACTTGTCCTATAAGGACTCCTATGTGTTTCCCCTCATATATACCCCATGTAGTCGCACCTCAGACAGTCTGTTGTCTCGTGCTTGTAATACTCCTCCTCATAGTGATTGCGCCTTCGTGCGTCCGTGGTTTTCTCCCGCAAGGGTTTCCATGTAAAAAATCCGTGTGCTCTCTCTGTCTCGTTTATTCTCGTTATTATCTAACACACATCAATTTGAGTCGTGCATGTATTTGCCCCATATTTTCTATCACACATCAATCTGGTTGTATGCCACCTAGTTAGTCTTTGGTTGTTGCGTTTCGGGCGTAAGTTGATGATTAGTATCAAACCACTACCATCCGTAAGAGAAATCATCAAATACAAAGTAAAGGTACTTCCAATATCTTGGTGGTGCTTTTCTGCGTCAACCAATCTCATCATTAGATTAATTGGTGGGCAACATAGAATTCACGCAAACCTCAACCATCTCGCTGCATCTAGTAGCACTGGGAAAGATAATAAACAGAGCCACGGAATCAAGGGTGTGTTGAAACTTAGTTATGTGTGACCTCCTGCTGTTTGTTTTTCCTCCGTTGTGGAGACAAAGTTGGAATGTTCTAAAAATGCACCAAAGCAAATACAATAAATAATCAAAATAGTTATGCCATACAATCAAATTTCATTGAGATTTATTGCAATCAATTTCTATAGCAACACACGACGAAGCATCATCTAGTTAAGTTGAAGCTTAAGGCCTGGGATTCATGATCAAATCGAGATACCAGCAGTGGGGGGGTGGACTTAGACGCGAGCCAGTGTGGAGGTTACAAATTGCATCTAGTGCACGTACAATTGGATTTATAGGTATACTTGTGGAGCCAGCGAGGCGAGCTACCCATCCGACGACGACAATTTGGAGATTTTGATGATGATCTCCTCTAGAAGCGATGGACATGCGGTTTTGAGATCCTTGAAATCCTTAGTTCCCACCACTTGCTCGAGCACATGCGGCTGCGAGATGTGCTCCATGCAGAAGTCCTTGAGCCCCTGGCAAAGGTGGCGGTCCGCCAGCTTCAACGTGCCCACCACATTCTTTGCCGTGACGTGCTCGCACAGTATGTTCTCGCACATGGCCTTCATCCTCTCCAGGCCGAACCGGTCCGCCGCAGCCAGCATGACCCGGGCCATCGTCGTGGTGTTTCCCAAGTGGTCGGGCAGCTCGTCGGTGTAGATGAAGTCAAGCACAGAAGTAAAAACTTGGGCCTCTACGTCATTCATCCTTAGGCGGTGGTCCATGCCATCGGGCTCCGCCATGGCCGCCATGGCTTTGTGCAGGACCGGCGCGCGTGCAGCGATCACGAGGCGGTGTGCGCGGAGCTCGGTGTCCCCGACCAGGAATGTGACGTCGGAGCCCTGCTCGCTCACCAGGAGGTTCTCCAGGTGCGAGGCGATGTTGGACGACGGCACGGAGATCGCTGTTGTCATCGGCGGCGGTGCCGGCATTGGTGTTTGGGTACTCCTTGGTGACCGAGACGTGGCAGTGTATGGTGAGGGAGCCGTCGTGTCCCAGGTAGCATGAATTGGTAGACGCCAGGTCACTGAACTTGTTCATTCCCAAGTATTTATGAATACTGCAGAAGTCATCAACCCAACAGAAAACCGGTGGCAATTTGCCGGTCGGGTCACACATCTTCAAGGTGCACGCCACCCACACGTCTGCAGCTCCAGGAGGACTAGTTATCATCTCGAGGAACACGCCTATGTGTTTCGCTTGGTCTTCCTCCTTGTCGTCGTGCCCGTGCCCGCGGATTCCTGACGGGTACACGAGAATAACCCAGCCGTGACCGCCGATTTGGAACGTCCCAGATCGGATGCATTCGTCCACGCCGAACCTCCTCTGCATGGCACTCAAGTTTGGGATCCTGAACTCGTGCGTGCCTTTGAACGTCTCCGACGAGTTAAACATGGACGCGCTCTTTTGTGGCTGCTGAGTGCAGCCGCCATTGGCCATTGAGGAGGAGGAGGAGGAAGACGACGATGATGAAGGCAAGGTGTGCGTCCATATTTTCTCTAAGACGTCGGTCACAAAGACGCCACAGCTTTCCTTGAGCTCCTTGTACTCCTCCGTTGCCACCACGGCGGTGTGGACGTTGGGGTCGGACGTCATGTACTCGACGCAGGCGGCCTCTAGCTGCCGGCAGCTGTCTCGGCCGTGCACCAGCATCAGTGTCGTCATCACAGATTTGGCGTCCATGTTGTCTGCGAGTATCTTCTCGCACATGAGCCTCAGCCTCTCCAGGTCGTACCGGTCCGCGGCCACCAGCAAATCGCCGGCCACGTCCACACTGTGTTTTTTGGACCTGAGAGGAGGGAGTTCGTCGGTGTAGATGAAGTGCAGCATGCATGGCCCTGAACGTGGAGGCGCTCATGTCGTCGACCGTGACGCGGGAGCGCGCGGCGCCCTCCTTCATCTCCCCGAGCAGCTCCGCGGCGAACACCGGCGACCGTATGGCGAGCACGAGCCTGTGCGCCCGGATCTCGGTCTGCTCCTCCACCACGAACGTCACGTCCGTCGCGAAGCGCGTGTCCGGCTTGTCTGCCTTTGACGACTGCGACACGTCCAGGAGCTTGCGGAGATCACGGAGGATGGTGGACGGCGGCACGACGGAGACGGAGCAGTCCTTGGTCGCGGTCTCGTCGGCCTCCTCTTGGAGGACGTCGACGGTGCAGTGGATGGTGAGCCGGTCGTCCCTGACGTAGATAGACTCCCGGAACCCGTCGGGGACGGGCAGCTCCCAGTAGCTCTTGCCGGTGCACTCGTGGGGGTCATCGTCGTTATACCCACGAGCGGCGGCGGGGAAGGTGGTGACTCTGAGATAGCGCGT